>OY744605.1:42590334-42862834 GCA_963556255.1 Allolobophora icterica
TACATACATACATACATACTTTACATAGGCTACATACATACATACATACATAGGCTACATACATACATACATACATACATATGCTACATACATACATGCATACATACTTACATACATACGTATATACACACATAATGCATACAATACATACATTGACTACATAGTACATCCAACATATATACATACATACATACATAAATATATACATACATGCATAATACATACATATATACATAGGCTACATACATGCATACATACATACATGCATACGTACATGCATACATGTAGGGGTAGGCCTATAAGCTGCATTCTGATCCAATCTGGACTGGTCATTATAATCACCTTGCCAGTGGATGCGTGGCCAGTCTTCAAAGGAATGTTTAGTTCTACTGCAGTCTGAGCGTGGGGAGTTAGTTGGCAGATGCACGTGCAGACAGACTGACTGGCGCCATGTAAAGGTATACCGTGTAGGAAGGTTTCTCGATTGGACTATAATATATATATATATATATATATATATATATATATATATATATATATAAATGGTAGCGCTTAAGGCAGCGAAGCAGAGAGAGATCGGATCCAGCGCCTTGGTCACACGGCTACCATTGCTTATAAGTCGGACCTCTGTCCCGTTTGTCAACCGGGATACGGGGTCCCAGCGTGTATCACTATATCATCTGAATAAACATTAAACATCGACGACGTGTTCTCTCTCTCTATCTGTCTCTGTCTCTCTGTCTGTCTCTCTGTCTGTCTGTGTCTGTGTCTGTCTCTGTCTCTCTCTGTCTCTGATTGTCTGTCTGTCTGTCGATATAATTATACATCTACAGCGGCCGTTCAACACCCAGCCCCGGCCGCTACACGTTCATACATATATACATACAGTCATACATGCACACATACACACATACACACACACATACACTTACACACACATACATACATACATACGTCAACATTTCTGCATGTATTCATGTATTCGTACACTTAATATGATGGGTTTGAAGTACCTTTCAAATGCTTTGCGCTCGCTAGCCTATCTATTTGTGAACTAAGAACAACAAGACTTCATTCGTGAACAAATAACGCCTGGACAAAAGCTAGAGAAACCGAGATCGCCTTTCTGCCGTCGTGTATATATACGTGAGCCTACACGTATACATATACATGACTACAGGCTTACGAGAAAATATTAATAATTATAATTAATGCATGCCATTTACCGTTCGATTGTTGTCCTGACTATCAATATATAGGCCTACTTGTAGCTAATTCTAATCTATAAGGTGTTCGCCAGCGATGAAATAAACGAAAACTATATAGATTAAGCTATTTTTGAATTACATACAATCAGTGGCGTACCGAATGGGGGGCAGAGGGGGCGAGTCGCCCCGGGCGGCACTTTTGCAGGGGCGAAAAAATAGGGTTCAAGAAAATAAAAAAAGTGAAATTTGGATAAAAAATGAAGATGTAGGTTTGTCTTACGTTGATCGTTAGGGGCGGCAACACTCGCAGAGGTCTACGTGAAACACTTAACAGAATTGCAGAAAAGGAAGCGTAACCGCATTAATCTAGTACACTGTAAACAGAGTAACAGACTACATACAGCATACTCTACTTTAAAGCCGCCCTTCTTTTATATATATATATATATGTATATATATATATATACGCCTATATATGTAGCCTATAGGTATCTAAACGAATTAATGACTTAGACTAAAATTTAATCACCAACTATCAATATCACCACCCCAACAGCCTTGAATTAAAATTAATTTTGAATTAATTTTGAATTAAAATTAATTTAAAATTGGTCAAGTTTGACAGAAATTGACTGCATGATTTTAGTAATAGTAGGCCTATTCAGTTGTTTTCGAATCTCAGTTACTCGCTATGAATTTTTTCCTTTGGCGTTTTTGTAATATTGCTGCAGTAGTGCTAGTTGTGAGAGAAGTCTTTTCAAAACTGAAACTGGTTAAAACTTATTTAAGTTGAACAATGAGCGAGACGCGATTGACGAATTTGGCAATGCTGTCCATTGAAATAGAGACGGCTGAAACAATTAATTTTGATGATTTATGTCATCAATGATTTTGCAGCCGTAAAAGCTCTCAAGATAACGTTAATAGCATAATGATAATATGGTAATTACAACATAATATATGTAGGGCCTATGTGCTGTAGGCCTACGTAGCCTACACATCACAGCGAGTTAGCGATCGACAGTCGCAAGTCATGCATTAAAATATTTTATTATGTAATAAAATAGATTTCAGTAAATTGAAAATGTAGGCTATAGCTATAACGGATAATTACAAAATACAGCGAAAATGAAAAATTCAGAAAGACCATAAGCTGTATAAAATGAAATTGTATACGTAATACGATCGTCATGCAATAGCTTAGAGAAAATAGCATATTGAAAATTCAGTGGTCAAGGGCGGCATTTTGGGCCCTCGCCCCGGGCGGCATTTCGGCTCCGTACGCCACTGCATACAATTATGAGTTAAATATATATTTTTATATAGGCTATAAAAAGTTTAATGAGCATTATATTATACTAGATTTTTTCCCGTCCTAAGACGGTTCAAAACTTGAAAATGTATTTTCCAATTCTACAGGCGGTATTATTTTCGGCGCTACCGGGTATATGAAATCAAGTCTGAATGGCCGTTTGGGCGGCCGTTAAGTTTTTCACTTCATTAGAGGTCTATATATCTCCCGTTTAAACCCGTTAAGGTCGTTCGCTTCAACATTTCAACGTGTTCGCCACCTAAGTAAATTAGTTTAAGCCCGTTTGAAGCCTTTATCTTAAAATAGCAGCCTTTTACAGTATATTACGGAAAATGTATTTTTCAATTGTACAGGCGGTATTATTTATCGACCCTATAGGCCTATCATATCAAGTCTTGAATGGCCATTTGAGCCGCTGTTCAGTTTTTTCATTTCGTTATATTTCTGGCCCTTTTAAACCCGTTAAGCTCTTTCGTTTCAGCCTGTTCGCGGTAGATTTAAATTTACTTTGAATGAAGTGTGAACCGATCGTCCGTTGGAATCTCGAATTTTGTAAATAGTAGCGTCATTGGTCATTAATGTTCATTAGTTGGAAGCGGCCAATGAGAGGAGCGTTACATGCAAAGGTTAACTTCGCCTCATTTCTCTTCCTTTATATTATTAATGTTCATAATAAGCATTTGTAATTTGTAATTTTGTAATTTGTAATCGAATATTTATATAGCGTCACTAAGAATCAGAGAAGTCGCTCCCGACCCGGGTCAGTGTCTTCACTGACAAAGAGAAATGTTTTCAGGCGCTTGCGGAACTGGACAGGAGAGAGAGAGGAGGTTAAGCCTAAGGGCTTGAGGCAGGCGGTTCCAGCTGGAAGGGCCCACGACCACAAAACTACGAGACTGGGTCGTAGCATGCAAGCGCATCCGATGAACAACCAAGTGGCAACGAGCAGATGACCGGAGAGAGACCCGTCCAGGCAAACTGGAAACCGGGGTGCAGTAAACACTGAGATGCAGCGGAGCTGAGCCAACAAGACATTTGCACATGAAGGAAAGGGCCTTACACATGCATGCGTTGGTGAATGGGAAGCCATGGCAGTGAAGGGAGTCTCGGATGTTACGGATGTATACAGGAAGAGATATATGGGCAAACTTCATGATGCCCCCTGTCAGGCGGGCAGCAGCATTAAGTATGGACTGAAGCCTATACATATAAATATATGCTTCTTATGAGGGCCTAAGTTTATCTGTATATAAAAGTGCATAATCTGAAGACATACAATGGCAAACAGACGCGTGCTTTCATGGTCCACCGGATGTATGCATGCGATGGTGAACGCTGGCGCATTCTGGCAAATAATATGAGGACAAAAACATTGTTTTGCTTTCGATAAGACCAGAACGAAGCGGAAAAGACGCCAAAGACGAGAAGAACAAGTGATAGCGAGAATATAAAGTATATTTTGTGAAATTATTGAGAAGATGTTCTGAGTCGGAAAGGCTAGTTATTGTGAATGTAATTAGAATGTAGATTGCGCCGATCAAAACTAATAAGAGGCGCTTGTTATAGGCCTATGATTTATGATTCATGTAAATATATGTACATACATATATATACACATACATTCAATCAATCAATCAAGCATTTATATAGCGCCCCTTCAAGGAAGCTATTCAGCGGCGCTCCCAGCATGCATAACCCCGGCGAAAGAGAACAGTCTTTAGAGCAGAGAAGAAAGCGGTGGATGAGTTTCGAGGAAGAGACCGTAGCTCAGAAGGAAGCCCATTCCAAATTGTGGGTCCAAGCACGGAGAAAGCGCGCTGCTGCATAGTAGCGGTGCGTGCGAAGGGGACAGAGATCACCACGGGTGGCAGAGCGAAGAGAGCGGTGACCAGGTGGAACAGAGGCACGAGAACAGAGTTCACGCAGATATATAGGAGCACAGCCAAGCTGACATCTCCATGGAGGCAACCCGGTAGACAATGCGTAATACATACATAGATACATATACATATGTGTATATACATATATGCATATACATATATAAATATATACATATACATATAAATATATATACATATATATACACATATGCATATATATATATATACCGTTGTTCATTGTTTACCTGTTGTCGTGTTTCTATCGTTGTCGTTGTGTCCTTCGTCGCTTTCGATGCTTTCGACGGAACATCGGTCAGTGTTGTTCTGGTCCTTTATGAAAACAACCACAGGTTTCGACAGCATCACGGCCATCTGTTGCCAGACAAACAAACCCAACCACATTACACCAACGGACGACTAAACGAAACGGCATCTGGCGATCAACCACTGTTTACACTGCATGACCCTGATCGCCAGTTATCTAATGACGATGGACCCCATCACTAGAGGCGCCACCAGTGCGTCACGACCCTCAACGTTATTACGAAGGACGGGTTCTGTCGATAGAGGCGCCACGTGCGCTGCTATTGTAAGGGAGGCGAAGTGGCGGATAATTCTAAGAACGTCTTGGATTTCGGATTCGTCAGAAGTCACGGATGTGGAGAAAGAAGCTTTGTGTCAGATAAATGCTTGCTTGCTCAGCGAATCGTCGTTAATCGAAAGTTATTGCAACATGCGATGCCTCTGACCAGTCAATCGCCTGACCAGTCAATCGCCTGACCAGTCAATCGCCTGACCAGTCAATCGCCTGACCAGTCAATCGCCTGACCTGATCCAGGATATTGACTTCTATGGAACCGGTTTGTTTAATTAGCAAGACACACCACCAGTCTTGTTGTCCTCGAGACCAAGATCTTGGTCTCGAGTGCACTCGAGTTCGTTTTTAAAAGTCTTGGTCTTGGTCTTGGTCTTGAGGTTCAAGGTCTTGGTCTTGGTCTTGGTCTTGAGGTTCAAGGTCTTGGTCTTGGTCTTGGTCTTGAGGTTCAAGGTCTTGGTCTTGGTCTTGGTCTTGAGGTTCAAGGTCTTGGTCTTGGTCTTGGTCTTGAGGTTCAAGGTCTTGGTCTTGGTCTTGGTCCTGAGGTTCAAAGTCTTGGTCTTGGTTTTGCAAGACCAAGACCAAGACCGGCTGTCAACATGAACAGTCATTTAACAAAACTCAAAGATTTTAATACTTTATCCAATAATTACTAGCACAATTGTTTTAGTATTTACATGGTGTGAGTGAGGCTTTACTGTTGCTTTTGACATTTATTTTGACTTCCGGTTATTTACCATGGAATTATTTCAAAACAGACTTACGATTTGTACATTTACATCCGGTACTTGAAAAACTGCTCTGTTTGCCAGTGAATTCAGCACTGTAGAACGTATTTTCACATGGCAGAATTTTTATGAGGCCCCAGGGGTCATGTCTTGGTCAAAAAATTCTGAGCGAGTTGGTTTTTTTAATGCAACAGGCATATGGAATAAGATTTCACACGAAGGACTTTTGTAAATACGAATTCGGAATTCTCTGCAGTCTGCATTTGGAGTTGTTTTCTTTGAATAAAAAAAGATTCGTGTTTTAATTAAAATAGCGAGTAGTCTGACTTGACAATTTTTTTTAGTAAGGAATAGAAATCTGGATATGGTTGTGATTTTTGGGTATTGTTCTCGGTTTTGGTCTTGAGTTTCAAAGTCTTGGTCTTGGTCTTGAGGTTCAAGGTCTTGGTCTTGGTCTTGGTCTTGGTCTTGAGGTTCAAGGTCTTGGTCTTGGTCTTGAGGTTCAAGGTCTTGGTCTTGGTCTTGAGGTTCAAGGTCTTGGTCTTGGTCTTGAGGTTTAAGGTCTGGATAACAAGACTGCACACCACACAAGAGCACAAAGAAGAATTTATGTGGCAAATAATTATAGATGAAATCGAAATTGTCAGTCAGCCTTTGCAAAAGTACATCGGAATAAAATACATGTACATTATACATCGTTATACTCACATAATTATTGCACACATAGGCAATGTCTATATGTGTACACACACACACACACACACACACACACACACACACACACACACACACACACACACACACACACACACACACACACACACACACACACACACACACACACACACACACACACACACACACACACACACACACACACACACACACACACACACACACACACACACACACACACACACACACACACACACACACACACACACACACACACACACACACACACACACACACACACACACACACACACACACACACACACACACACACACACACACACACACACACACACACACACACACACACACACACACACACACACACACACACACACACACACACACACACACACACACACACACACACACACACACACACACACACACACACACACACACACACACACACACACACACGCGCGCGCGCGCGCGCGCGCGCGCGCACACACAAACACACAATGAAGTTATAAAAGACAATGCATGCAATATTTACATACATATTATATATTCATGTACACAGACCTATGATTGGATTGGATATATTTTCTTTCTGTAATCTTTTCAGCAGCTATTGTCTTCTGACGACTTTTAACAAACCATCATGGCGTATATTCAGCAATCTTTTAAACTTTAAAGCACCGTTGAGAACATTTTCGTCTAGATCTATATCTTGTGCGCGTTTTTCTCAACTCTGTTTGTCTGTCTCTCTGTCTGTCTCTCTTTCTCTGTACCTGGTAGTTTGTAAATCCATCGACAACATGTCAGTGAATCACCCAGAAAGTCAGTCAGTCAGTCAGTCTGCCTGTCAGTCAGTCAGCCAGTCAGCCAGTCAGTCAGCCAGCCAGTCAGTCAGTGAGTGAGTGAGTCAGTCATGTAGTAAGTCGACTGACTATACCTGCATGTCTCTCTGGACATGTCAGGCAGTATAATGACGGGCTATTGTGGTTGATCGGTTGACCGACATGCAGTGCCGTGCAGCGGTGCCAATAATGCGACGGTGCCATTGTGCTAACTGTCGACTGGTACCCTGTTCACATGCCAAGCCGAGTGTCACATTAATCCGTGTTCGACATCACAAACTGCAGCAGCGGATTATCTCGACCAGACAATGATGTGGACCGTTTGCACAGAACCGGAAGTTCCTTCCTCTCCTCCAAATGTCCTCTGTGGCTCGTTGCAATTGTCATCATATAGTCACAATCTGTGCTGAATCGGTTCGCAGGCATCACAGCCACCATTATTCTTCGGACCTCTCTTCAACGAATCCATGCATAGTCGCACGAGGACTATGCAAGGACCAAAATAATATCCGTTTGTTTATAATTCATGGCTCAACCCTTTTTCCATAACAGGCTCGTATTCAAGTAGACAGAAAGCGATATCGATGCCTATGTTCCCTCCTCTCCGCATATATATACACATACATACATATATATGTATATATACATGATTGTGTAATGATACATGATTGTGTAATGTGTATATATGTTCATATATACATACACACATATATATATATATATAATTATATCAGATCATTGCAAAGTAGAGCGATGTTTGTTTAACAAGGTATATATATATATATGTATATATATATATATATATATATATATATATATATATATATATATATATATATATATATATATATATATATATATATATATATATATATATATTGAATGGCTCTTATACTTGCCGTCGACTACCGTTGGCACCACACGATCAACTGCATTCCTGAAATGTAATTGCAATAATAACAGCTAACAATGCGACTCGCACTCATTGTTTTCTGCTCCATTGCTCTATCTCTTTCGTATTCAATAGGAATAAATTCCGACCGTACTTCCGCCCTTCTGTTCGTCTCCCGTCTCCGTCTGTTCGTCTCCCGTCGGTCTCTCTGTCCGTCCTTCTGTCCGTTTGTCTCTGCCCGTTCTTTTGTCCGTTCTTCAGTCCGTCCTTCTGTTCGTCCGTTTCTTTCTCTTTCAGTCCGTCCTTCTGTCCGTTCGCTCGTCCTTCTATGCGTCTGTCCATTCTTCTGTATGTCTGTCCTTCTATACGACCATCTGTCCTTTCGTCCGCTTTCTCTCCGTATGCGTCCTTCTATGCGTTCGTCTGTCCCTCCTACTATCTGTTCTTCAGTACGTCCTTCGGTTTGTTCGTCTTTCTAGCCCTCCGTCCTTGCGTTCCTCCGTCATTCTGACTGAGCATACCCCTCTGTCCGTCCTTCCGCAAGTTCGACCTTGTATTGGTTCGTTTGTCCGTTCCTCTGCCCTTCTGAACGCCCATCCTGCAATCCATTCTTCTGTACGTCCGTCCGTCCGTTTGTCCGTCCATTCGTCTGTCCGACTGTCCTTCTGTTCGTCCTTCCGTCTGTCCGCCAGTCCTTGTGTATCCGTCAGAAGTAGGGACATAATTCTTACGATCTGCCCGTCATAAAAGATCTCACAGAAATGTTCAGATACTTGTAGACACATATTCGTACGTATACAATCATACACACATGAATACATAGACACATACATACATTCAAACATATATATATATATATATATAATTATATACATACATCATACGTACATGCGTCTCCCGGTCCGATTGTCCTTCACCTGACTCACACATAACTTAATATTGCAAAGCATCGACCACCAACAGTCCAACACAATACAGTATAACCATAACCATAACCATAGTTTTTTTTATTGTATCCAACATAAAAAAACGGAGAACACAAGCCTTACAAGAATACAATCATTTGATTTCTAGATGAGAAACAATGGGAGTATAAAAAGCCTACAGGGAAACAAGTCCTGATTAATAGGGTCACCCATTCATCATTATGTTACTTGAGTGGCCGACTGAATAATTGTGTAATTGTACTATTTTTAATCTTTAATTCTTAACAAGTTAAATAGCACACACAATATTATCAAATTGTGCCACTGTCAATCAAATAGGCACGAAGTCTACGTTTGAATATATGAGTGCTGTTCAGGCACCGTACGTCATTGGGAACAATATTCCATATTCTAGGGCCAGCACTTCTAGTTGAGAACTTACGAGAATATATGGGCCTATAATTTGCTGAAGAGTTATCGCACAACATAAGGATTGGATTCAGACGTAGATTCGAAATAATTGTTGAACGATGCAGGCAGTTGATTATATGTGTATTTGTGTATAAACTCGCTGGTCTGTGGAATAAGCTAACAGCTCAAGTCTTGCAAGGGGATGCGTGTCTGTTGAAATGTCATGATCTGCAGGTCCGTAGCAAGATACGTGTTAAAGTGCTGCGGATTGTTGGTAATAATAACCCGAAGCTCTGTTTTGGAGGACATTTAATCTTTTTAATCTTGATGTATAGTTGGAGGCCCATATCATATTACAATAAGCAAACTATGGGTGGACAATCGAGTAGTATAGGCTAATTCATATGTGGGTCGGCAATAAACAAAACAACTCGAAATAATATACCTATACTTTTGGCAATTTTTTTATGAGATTTCTTCTATATATGGTCATTCCATTTTAGGAATTGGTCTACATAAACTCAAAGAAACTTAACGAAAGTTACCTGTGGTATTGGAATACCATTTAAAGTAAAAGTATATTTCGGTTGTATTACATGTTTACGACGACAGCAAAATAGAACAAAGCTTGTTTTACTTATATTGAGAGATAACTTATTCGTTGTAAACCGATAAAATATTTTTTCCAGTTCTTGGTTCAATAATAGGAACAATTTATCTAGCGACTTAAGTGAAGAAAAGATATTTGTGTCGTCCGCTATACCGTTGTCACCAATTGATGATTATTTGATTGTATGTATTAATGATTAGTGTAATGAGGGTGACCCTGGTAGCGGAACTTTATGTTCCTTATGGGTTTACCTATTGGCGCCATTGTATGTGACTGTCTGGAAATGTATTTTGTTATATGGTGATAAATAAAACAATCTGAATCTGAATCTGAAAAAAGCAGGAAGTGGAGAAGTGAGGAAGCATTAGGTAGGTCATTAATAAATATCAGGAAGAGGAAAAAGCCAAGAATCGATCCTTGCGGGACACCACATTTGATTAGTTTTAATTTGGACAAAGAGTCGTTGCATAGGACCTATTGGTATCTGTTACTAAGATAGCTTTGAAGCCAGTCTATTGCCTTACCACGTATACCTATATTTGCAAGTAATATTTTGTGATCTACAGTATCGAAGGCTTTAGCATGTCAATAAAGACCCCTAGTGAATATTCGTTGTAGTCAATAGCAGTCGAGATATTATCCTGAATGTTGAGTAATGACATAATAGTGCAATGGCCAGGTTTGAATCCATGTTGAGATGCATAAATGGTGTTCTTTTTGCTCATATAATCATACAGGCGAGTATACATTACTTTTCAAGTAGTTTGGAAAAATATGGTAAGATAGAGATAATTAGCAACGTCCTCAAGTCGGCCCTGTCTAAAAATTGGTGTAACTTTTGCCACCTTTAACGCTGAGGGGACAATTACAGTTTCCAAAGAGCAATTAATAATTGTCGATAAAGGAGCAGCAATGTGATCGAGAACTGGGTTTATTATTAGGATTAATATTGTCATATAATGTCTATTTACGCATTATACATAACGCGCGCGTTCACATATATAGGCCTATAATACATATGTATGTATGTATATATGAAGAAGCACATACATATATTTGTCATTGAGGTCTTCTTATGACTGATACCTCGTCTTTGTGTCTGTTGTTTTTTGAACCTATGATGTTAGGGTCTATATGACATTTGACGAAGAAGATGTTGCAAAAGTATTTCGAGGTTTTCGGGTTTGACGGTCAGCGTCGACCCCCCCCCCCTCTGCACTTTGGCTCCAAATGAGATTTTCTGATCATCTTCTGTTGCTTCTTCCTCTTCGTCGTCTTCGTCATCGTTGTTTTCGATATATATGCGTTCCTATCGATTTGTTTCACGCTACGCTTCGTGTTCGGAAAGAACGGGCTAATCAAGCGCGCGGAGACGAACCTATGGACATGCCTTTGTTGTCACGCCATTCCACGAAGGGCTCTGGTCGTATCAGTCACTAATGGAGAATAGACCTGTGTTCTGCCCATGTGAAGTATGATGAAGTCTATACTGATCCAATTCAATCTGGTTGCATGCATGCGCAACCTTGAATCTCGTCCATATATTCTGAGGAATGCTCCGATCCATGGAAATCAACTAGGGAGACCTGCGCTGTAGAAGTTTCTACTGATATACGAGGGTAAAAATGGTTGGTGTGGTTTATGTCGGATGCTTTCAATCCGTTAATTGGTCTCTATGTATAGACCGAGCGGCGCATGCGCTCCTGCATCAAACGATAATCCACTAAGCGCATTATGAAAAAGAAGACAACTTATGGACTGACATCTCGCCATTGAGTGAAATGTCTGAAAACCACAGACACTTTTATCACTCAAACACTGGCTGGATGGCAACAGAACAAGGTAAAGAAGAGTCGTTTATAGTCAGAGAAGGCCAGTTGGATCTTTTTTCTCATTTCCTCCCATAATTTTGAAGACTGAGCACAGGTTTTAATGTCATTTGAAAGTAACAAAAGCTGATTACATCATATCGACGAGGTTTCTGACTACCGTTATCTCTTCTTACAGTACATTACTGTAACGAAAAGAGTGACTGGAATTTGGGATGTAATGCTGTCGATATATATAGTCTGCGCTGCTGCTGGCAAATGTAGGAGTAAATGGCGCATTAGAAGCGGAGTGTTGTAGATTCAGAATTCATACGCTTTGCTGGTCATCAAAAGCACAGAACGGACGTATATGTCAATTACGTTGATGGATAAATTTATATGTCAGGTATTTTTATGAGACCGTTAATTGATACTTGCAGCGATAACTGATCGGTCTTTGATCATAGGCCGATTCTATATCTGAAACAGCCTCTGAAAACTGCTCTTTTCGCCAAGGATGGACTTCGGGTTTCAGAGTAAATGTCTACAAAGTGGGGCTCTGAATGAATGCACGAATCAATGAATGAATGAATGATTTTTTGATTGAATGAATGATCAAATGAATAGATGAATCAATAAATTTGGTATTTAGGGAGCGAATGAATCAACGCAAGAGGTCTGGTTAACAGAGATTCGTGTTCTTCATTGTTAAGTTTTAGACCATGACGGTAAAGAATCGGGATATGGAGGAGGAGATATATCAAAGACCTGTGACCACAACAATAGGAAGAGGCTTACTTAAATAATTAGCAAATGAAGTCGATTTACATGAGTGATTTTACGTCATTGAAAACGAAAACGAATAGTATGAAGATAACAGTGATAATGGGGGCAATAACAATAGAGAAGGAGCTGTAGGATAATGATGGTGATGAGGAGAGAGTGCAACAGATATAGTAAAAAAGGCGCTATAGTAAATGTCTAGATAAATGCATACGTTCATGCCGTTTAATTATACATTATTGCATCAAGTCATACCTGATTTATTTCCGGTCGACTTGCTTTCCATCTGTCGTCACGCTTCGGTGGATATGAGTTTAGACTTATTGGCGACAACTTATTTCTTGTTTCCTGGGATGGCAGATCAAAACCATCTACACTTGGTGCTGCTAAATCATCATCGTCAGTCTTCTTTCCATCTTTTCCGAATACTTTTCCACCCGCTGCACTACCGTTTCCACATTTTCCACCACTGTATACAGTTTCCTGGCAAGCCGGTTCGCCCACCTTCTGTCCCGTCTTCCAGCTGAGGACCTTCTCTTTGCCACTCCTCCGTCCCTCTTCTTTCTTGACGGCCATAATGACGACCATGATGACGGCGATGGCCACAAGTATTGCGGCCAGTATAATGGCCAGCATTATGGCCATGTTTTCGTTGGCCAGTATGCTGTAATAGCGACTGGTCGTCAGATGAGGTATTGAGCTGCTGACAACCACTCGGACATCGACGACGTTGGACAGTGGAAGCTGTCCCGCGTCCTGGGCAACCACCTGCAACAGGTAGGCTTCGTGATCGATAGCACTGAGGTCCGTGTTGACTTTGAGAATTCCACTGACCGGATCCATCGAAAACAGGTTCAGCGAATTGCCCTTCGACAAGAAATAGGTCAGGTTCCCGTTCGACCCGGAGTCTCGGTCATAGGCTTTGATCTGGGTGATGGGGTGACCGACTGGGGCGAGATTCGAAACGGAGACCGTCTCGTTCTTTGTCGTTGGGTAGTGGAAGTGGGGCTTGTTGTCGTTCAGATCGCCCACCTGTACGATGACCTTTGCCGTGGCCGAGTACCTGGGGTCGTTGACCGGACGGACGCCGACGATCAGAGCGTAGGCGGATTTCGTTTCACGGTCGAGTGGTTGCTTCGTCTTTATCATTCCAGTGATTGGATCTATCTCGAAGAAAGAACTCGCTTCCTTTTTCGTTTCGATGAAGTAGACGAACTGATTGAACAGCGGAGAGTCACGGTCCACTGCCAACACGGTTCCAACGTCAGTTCCACTCGGCTGATTCTCTTTCACCGTGAACGTGTACTGTGCCGACGAGAAAGACGGTCTCTCGTCATCCTCGTCTAGGACTGTGATGGAAACGCGGGCATGCGAGGACCTCGATGGACGGCCCTTGTCCTGAGCAACCACGTCGAAAACCAGGTATTCATTCTCTTCTCGATTGAGGACAGCCACTGTTCGTAAGACGCCAGTTGTTTCGTTGATCGCCAGAAGTCGTTCAACCGTGTCGCTGAGCTTGTACGTGATCTCCTTGTTGCTACCTGCGTCCTTATCCGTAGCTTCCACTTGTCCGATTTCCTGTCCAACGACGTTATTCTCGAGAACCTCGAAGACGAAAGACTCAGCGAAGAAGGCCGGCGAATGGTCATTCTCGTCAGATATCTCAATTCTCAAGGTCGCCGCAGAGGTCAGTGCCATGTCGCCGTGATCGAAACACGTGATCGTCACGAAGTACGTGTTCTTTGCTTCTCGGTCCAGTCTGGCGCCCGTCACGAGCTTGAACTCGGTGGCGAACATTCGCTGGAGAAGGAAGTGATCGTCGTTGATGGAGCAGACGCAGCGCCCGTTCTCACCGCTGTCCGTGTCGATGACGGACACGTGGGCGACGAACTCCCCTGGGTCGGCGTTCTCGACGACCGTTGATTCCCCGTCACCCGTCAGCGTGTTGATGCTGATGAGCGGTGAGTTGTCATTGACGTCCTCCACTCGGATGACGACCGATGCGTGAGACGGAAGCGAATCCTGACCCTGGTCGCAGGCGGTCACCGACAGCAGGTGGATCTTTCCAGTCTCGTAGTCCAACGGTCTCTGGACGTAGATTCGACCTGAGTCCTTCTCAATCCCAAACAGCGATCCGTACTCGTGCGCCGTGTGCTTGGAGAAGTCGTAGATGACCGCTCCATTTGGTCCTATGTCACGGTCCGTGGCCTTGACCTGGAGCAAGGTCGTTCCAACTGGAACGTCCTCCTTGACGCTCATCTCGTACGATCCGTTTTCGAACTCCGGATTGTTGTCGTTGGCGTCGATGACGATGACGTCAACCACAATGGACCCAGTCAACCTCGGATCTCCTCCATCGACTGCGTAGACGGTGACACGGTGTCTGTCCTTGACCTCCCGGTCCAGCTTCCTCGTCAGGACGAGACGAAGGTCTGTTTCGCCGTCGATCGTCTTCCGCTCCTTCAGCTCGAAATGTCCTTCCGGTGGAACGATCTCGTACACCTTGATTCCGTTCTTTGAGCTGTCGTTGTCACGTGCGGCCGGCACGACAAACCCACTTCCGACCTCCGATGCTTCCGACATCTGGTGGACGAGTCGCTCTTCCGGAAACGCTGGCGCGTTGTCGTTCGAGTCCATGATCTCAACCTGGACCTTGATGATCTCGAAGAACTGGATAGGCTTCACGGCCACGTCGAACTTGATGGGACACTGGTCGGCCCTCGAGCAGATGCTCTCACGATCTACGCGCTCGATGGACCGGATCAGTCCGGTCGTCTCTTCGATCGAGAAGAACCTGCGGTCCACTTCCGGTTGGATGAGGAACGAGAAGCGCAGGGACTCCAACACAGTCTGGTTGTAACGTTGGCTGAGGCTGCGATCAGTGATGAGGTCGCCGACGTACGTATTCGATGGAAACTCCTCCGGAAAGTAGAACGTGACAAAGTTGTCGCCCGCGCCAAACGCTTCCCCGGTGAGGAACAGCGTCATCCACATCAACATCAGCAGCAAGACCGATAGCATCTTCCAACAGCAGCCGGAGCAGAACATAGGGAAGATTCTAGACCAACTTGTCGGCAGACTTTGGAAATAACGTTACCTGCAAGAACCAGATAGGCTTATACTAAGAAGCACTTTTTATCGTCATCACGTGAGACACCTACACACAGCAGATGTAATGTAATACAATGGAATATTATGTACAAAACTGAATATTTCATAGCGCCTTTCAAGGTATCAATCTTTATTTCGAAGTAGTACATGCATGATAACAAATCAGTGTACAATCAGTGTGTAAAACAGTGAGAGAGAAAAAACAACTAAATTCAGTGTCCAAGTGTAACTCTAGGTTATATTTAGTTTTATTAGCAGAAACCAATATCAAGGCTTTATTCGAAATGCGAGGAGATGAAGGTGGAGCAGCTTATCGAGTCATCTCCGCTTATTGATACTTTAATCAATTTTAACAATGACATAAATAGTAGGCATAAGCGTTCATTAGGACTTATAGCTTGAATCAGTCATAACATTCACGGGTTAGCATAACTTAGCAGTAATGGGCAATCAGGGATGATTTAAGAGCAGATTTAAAGAGAGCATAATTTCGTAAGTTACGAATATCAGCGCCAGTAGTATTCCATAGTTTGGGGCCAGCTATTAAATACATTTATGAAGGGTTGAAAGATGCTGGAGTTAATTAATAACATCAACGCGATAGCGAAATATAGTATCAGAGAATGAGTTTCGACATAGAAGAATAGGCTTCCTTAGCGAGACAAATCACAGTATCTGCATGTATCCTCGGGACAGTTCCCACTGCTCGTGTGTCATAGCATCTCATACAGAGAAATTTACTGAATAGTCCAGGGATTGATTTCCATTGAGTCCCGCGATACAGACAGTGATTATGTCAAGCACGAGATGCCGTGGCACCAGCGAATTTTTATTTTTGTGTATTGAGTATATACTTTATAAGTGCGTGTGTATTTATACATATATGATAGTTATGATCTTTATGTCCATATATGCATGCTGAGGGCATTTGGTATACAAATCCAATACACAGTGCATATATATGCACACATTCACACATACTTACTAGGGTGGCCCTCAGCACATTACCAGAAAAACGAAACTTGGAGATCAAAATATCTTTGAAATCTTAAATTAGTTAGCCGTGGACTTGAGTTCTATCGACAGGCAACACTTATGGCCTCATCGCAGTTTGGAATTCTTCCATCATTACTCATAACTTCTGTTGTTACCAGGTCATTTCTTCAATTGCACTTTTCTAGACTTAGTATTTCAATACAAGTCCAATAACATTTACTATTATACCCTTTATAAATGCACTTAATCGATCAGACTTTCGATTTACACTTAACGGATGCTATTTCAATGCGTTAATAGGTCAACGTATATAGAAATGTGAACTAAATATATTGTCAAATTTAATCTCCATTTTCTGTTGTCATTGTGACACCGACTTTCTCGTGAGAGTCCTTTTTAGTAGGCCATAGCTGTCCTACGGGGCAAATTGCCGCTGAGGTTCACTGATCATGACTAGCAGAAGAAACTAAAGCTGCTCTTCTCCTTTCTCTAATTTCTTGTTGAAATTCTGAATGACAATCACGACTCTCTCAACTCAGGTATTAACAGCGTCTTGCGTATTAATCACCTGCAGACTCTGTTAACAAGTATGAGTCATCTTCTTCCTAGTCCAACAGATCTTTGGACAGGAATGCATTCGAACGCCTGAGCAGGTGAAACATTATTTTGCAGTTGGATGCGCAGAAGGGGGGTGGCTAGATGAATGGTAATACTTTTGCATGAAACACATGAGATCTTGAAAGATGCGGTTCGATACCGGCAAACCCCATCTAGGTTGACTCAGCTTTCCACTCCCTATGGGCCAGCAGTATAAATGAGCGGGTAGCTTCTTGCTGGTGACTAGAGAAATAGCAGCTTGAGCTATAAGTGATGGTGCAGTAATTTAATTAGAACAGCAAAGATGGCCACATATTAATTCCTATTCTGCTATGGCAGCTATTTGAAACTGGACACTGAAGAGTCGAGTTTTAATTACGAAGATGACCTTAGCCATCCAATCCATCTCGAACAATGCATGGCATCTGGAAGTTGGAATGAATTTCTCGCAGAGTAGCTTCTTCGAAGAATATGCATGACCAACAAATCTATGTTACATTGTGGTATAATGATAACTGCGGTAATCGTTTCATTCATTCATTCATTCATTCGTTCGTTCGTTATTTATATAGCCCCTCTTCAAGGGGGATACTCAGAGGTGCTCCCGACTCTAGCACGGCCAAACAGAACAGTTTTCAGTCTAGTGTGCAACGTATCAGAGGAGGCTCTGGGGAGCAGGCGCAGTTCCGTGGGGAGCCCGTTCCAGGCCGTCGGGCCCACCACTGAAAAAGCACAATTAATCGGTAAGTTAAATTTACGAAAGTCATTGGCGCCACTTTTACATAAACGTAGGGGAGAAACCTTAAGAATTGGAACCCAGAAATCCACCGCTACATGTTGTACAAACAAACAGTTCTCATTTATATCATAAATGGGACAAATCTGTGTATGAAATGGTTAAATTTTCAACTTTTGTATATAGCACCTCTTTTTAATGCAACCCGAATAGACACATTCATGATACAAGCATAAAACAAGAATACATATGAGAATATCACAAAGGAGCTGACGGTCCAAACTTTTGATGTTTATGTATATATATACACTGCAGTGTATACAACAGCAATCACATGAGCTGGACAATGGTCAGTAATGGCGAGCATCTCGTCTTAATTCAATGAAGTCGTTGAAATGCCTGATGAACAACAAGCGGCTGCCATCACTCTCTGCCGCTGCAACCGCAGAGGAGGTGAAGGAGGAGAAGGACGAGGGGGAGAGAGAGGAGGGGAGGATGAGAAGGATAACAAGCAGCCACTCCCATCTTCCGTCGAAGATCTTTGACGAATGAACAAAGCAGAATCTCTTTGCAAAAATTATTCCAACCGCTGCTTTTCATCAGTCCTCTCTTATCGTGGTATAAATAATTGCTCACATATTCATGGATTTATTTACAAGTGTCTCTGTTATATATTTTAATATATATTTATATGCATAAATGATATTTTGTATACATATATACAAATGGCATATATATATATGCCCCTCGTGCCTCCTCTATTCCATCCGTCTGTCCGTCCGTCCGTCCGTCCATCCATCGTCTGCCCAGACATGTAACACTGTCGACGTCCATTACATTATCGACACAATATAAGCCAATCATCAGCTCAAACCCAAACGTCCGTATAGATGCACTCGAAACGTATACGAGTGCATACCTTCGGCTCATGCTATCTAATATGCATACATCGCGACTTTGTATTACCATTAATGCACGTCTCCATGAATACATATACAACCGACTGCGCTATATATATAGACCCCTAACACCCGAAAGTGTAAGCATGTACGCTAATAAAGAACTACACGTAACTTCATTCAAATACTTAATAATCCAGTGAGAAGGTTTAGCCATCGCACTTAAAATCTCTATAAAAGCATAAGACAGAAAAATTGAGATTGCATCAACAAGGAGAGAATTGAGAGAAGCAAGTAAGCAAGTAAATTAGAAAGCAAGTAAAAGTGAAAAGTTGGTAGATAAACATCCTTTTCTAGTCTTTATTTGCATATTACTCTACAAGCACAATTCTTATGCATTGTGCATAGGGCCCTATAACAGACTGCCCAAGACGACGCCGGTATACAGGAACAAGCAACGTGAGCAATACGCGACTGCGCACTTCTAATACAGATGGAAATGCTTGGAAACTGTAGATGCATTTGCAATAAAATTGCGCAAAAAGTGCAGTTCGGAAAGCAAATTATTTACAAATGGAAATGCTATTTTAAGTTTTAATTAAAAATAATCCTACCAGTGTATACAGAACTGTGTGAGACCAGAGCGTGCCAAAAATGAGGTTAATTAACTGCTCGATTATTGCAACACGTTGTCAGTTCAAAGTCCTTAGAGGCGTGTCATATATTACGCCTATGTATATATATAAGGAGGCTTACGATGTTACGTATATCTATCGTATAAGCCACACTCCCATGCTGCGGTAAGTTTACACAAACTCGCTGAAGCCGATCTTCTCAGCGTGCAGTTCCTTTAGTTCCTCCGTAGCCTAATCAACCAACTTTAATGTCGCTTCACGCATGCGCGCTTCCACCCCAAGACATAAACACTACGGAAGAGCAAATGGCACGAACTGCCAACTACCTTATCGTCTGTTTCGCCTACAGTACTACAAAGGAAACACGTTTTTATTAATGCTCTACATAAAAGACTGTTTATATTCATGTTAATATGATGCTTCTTTATTAACGTTCGATATAAGCTACTCGATAAGCTTATATATTTATATATGTATATGTATATATATATTTATACATTGTTATCCGTGTAAGGCTGTGTATGTATAAAGTTTATCGTTGCTGTGAAACTGTTGACATTTCGTGATTCATTGCGAGATTCGGTCAAATATCCGCTTCGTCGGGGTCCTTAGCGAGGCTCTTGCTGGCGGAAATTGAACCGTATGCAAATGGCAGGGAACATTTCGCCTTGAATTCCGACTTTTTGGCACACATCAACCGCCAGAGGGCCAACATTCTCCCGCTCGAAAGCCACGGCCTTTACCATTGCCATCTTAAGATGACGGACAACCGCATCGGTTGCAGTGAGATTCGAGAAATCTTTGGCGTCTTGGTTTTGAAACTTGTAAGAACTAAATATTGGTCATTGGTTTCATTGATATTTTCTTATCTGCGCCTCAGCTAACAGATCCTTCACACAAGTACAAAACTCCAGAGTCCAAGTAATTCACAGATGAAGAGTACGAGAAATCCTTCGAATTAACCCTGTATGCCTTTCCCACTCTGAATTTGTTAGCTAACATCCCCCTAGTTCCCTTCTAGTCGTGTATATATACATTTTACTAAATTCTACTCGGCGTTCATAAAGCAAAATTCTATTAGTTGCTTATTTACACCAATTTATGTCTTATTTACACCAATTTATGTCATTGTCAGTTATGTCATTTCTTGTCTATTTATGCCAATACGCTTCGCCTGTACGCACTCCACAGACTCAGGAATATTTGAATAGTTCATCAATTCTGTTGTTGTATCGTGAGACGATTTTTCTAGTCTTAGGCCCTTGGTTCTCATTTATGCGTTGGTCGATGGGGCAAGTTTTCTGGGGTCATTCAGGTCTGAGCTTTTTCGAATTGCTTCTTCTCTGTTGTAGCCTGTTCCCTGAATTGGGGAATCTCGTGGCTCTACCACCATCGTTTGATGTCTTGTGCTATAGGAGTTCCAGGTTAAAGTAAACTGTGTTAGGTTGTACTGGATTTATTAGATGAGATTAGAAGTGATCAATCTGAGCTTATGTTTAAATGCACTGTGCGCTGTCTATTTCTGCAAACATAATATGCAGAGTTGATCGCTGTTATGACCTTCATCCCTTCTGATGCAGTGCAGTCGTTGCTCCTTGTCATCCATCACCGATCCGGTGAGGGGGATGGCTTCAACTGAATGGGAAATGGAAAATTAGCGCACGGGTGAAATTCGACGACCAATTTTGTAATCTTGCAGTCCTACGTGACAGAACGTCAATTACCTGTCACCACCTCCAGCCAACATTCCCCAGTCTTTAGACCAATCATCAGCTCAAAGCCGATCGGGCGATGGGACACCTGAGCAAGTAAAACTCTATTTTGGAATTGTTACCAGCATAACAACTTCCGGAATTCGATATTTACCTGTAGAAAAACAGACCAGGCTCTGCAACTGTCGCAAGATAGCTTATAGATGTGAGGCAAGGAGATGGCATTCAGGAAGGATGTTGACCCCGAGATACAAGGCGAGCGTCTCACCCGAACGCCTAATAGGCGTCGGAGCTTGCCCTATCTGCATTCCAGTCTTTCCGGGTTCTTAGACGAACCGTTGGTGTGAAGCCATGGTGAGCAGATGAATTGGTAAGACGGTGTTTAAAGTGAATGCGCATAATCCAAGTGCATCAGAAGAACTAGAACTGGATAGGACGTCCATCATCGATTCGTAATGATGCATAAATTTTGAACGAGAAGCTTTAATAACTTCGCTGCAGTCCTTGTTGTCTCTTTTCATTTCTCATCATTCTTTCGTTCATTCATTCATTCATTCATTCAGTCAGTCAGTCATAACCTTAATTATATGCTTTTACCTAACCTCGTCATCTACCATTATCATTCACTTTGCAGCAATGTCATTAGTTCCCGGTTTCTTTTACTCAAGTAAATTACTCATGGGGATGACTCGATAAGCAGATCCTGCTTCTTCTCATCAGTCTTACTCGACATGACTCATTTTCGTTCCTATCTCCAGCTTGCAGTGAGTCCACCTATATGGTTTTGTTCTGTTTCATTATTGTGGTGTTACCTAATTTAAATGCTAGTATTGCCACGCTCTTACTGTGTCTATTTTGTTTGTTATGTTGATTTGTTGATTTGCTGTTTTGTGGATTTAAATAAAAATAAATAATACGGAATTCATTCCTGCATTAATTCGCTCATTTTCTGCCGGCCAGTCAACCAGTCAGCGTGACAGTCTGTCAACCAGTCAGTCATTCAGAAAGTAAATAAGTCAGTCGGTTTGTGTGTAGTTGTGTGGGTTTCATAACATTATGACTGAATGTCATGCATACGAAACCCGTTGTGCTGCAGTAGACATTGACTATTAAATGACATAAAATCACGATGAAGACGACTTACCCACCAGCACGAACGAACAACCAGCCAGCCATTCGTGTAAATCACGCGGATGATCGTCTCCGGCCCACTCCCTTCTCCCTCTCCCTCGCCTACTCCTCCTCCCTTTATTCTCTTCCTCGTCGTTCGTCGTGTTATTCCTCTTCAAATGCGTAACTTTTCATTACGTATTCCGTTCCTCCGTTCAATTGATGTTACCCTTTACACAACAGGTCGCCTGACCGTTCTCATGCATCCGAGTCGCTGTAGACGACGAATCCACCTCACGAGTCATAAAATCGCTTGGCGCTATACTCGCTCCCCAGCGACTGGTCCACTGAATGTCCGACCGTTTCCTCTTCCCTTCTCGTCACGGGGGATCGGTTTTGTTCGACGAACACGCGATCAGGTAAATTAGAAGACCGGATTCATGTTCTATACGTCGATTATCTGCTGAAAATTTTATAACTGGCGGTCCCGCTAAGAATGTGCATCCGCTAAACTGTGCTCACGTAAGTTGAGATTAATTTCGAAGGCGTCCCATAGTCAGCCACCGACCATAGACGACGCGGCGTGCCAACAGCGCCCAAGGCAGAAGCATCGGAGCCGATTACGAGCCCAGCGCGCCGAGCACGCGGCGTGTGGGACGGAAGACGCGATGAAGGTACTAAACCGCTACGAGCATTAATGTCCGGTGATGCTGAGAAAGTGTCGACTTTTTTTATTGTATTCACGACGAATAATTATACTACAGATATATATCTAGAGAACGATAGATACACAGATCTTAGTTAGATACCGAGAAGGTTACTCTATACCTTAGAGAGTCATGTTCAAAGTGATTATATGGCAGAACCCTAAAAGTTTCTATCCAAAAGTTCAAATGCATGCATTCATACACAGATGTTAGAACTACATCGATATATAACTTAAATATAGAGGGGTTACAAAAGGTTTACGTATATCGTATACTAGTATATAGGGTCAGGTGTTTCCCTACATGGCCGCTGACTTCTTAGTTACATAGACTATATATTAGATAAAGCTAGAGACTTGCACAGATTATTAGGGACGCACAGAGATTAGTTAAATATAGTTTTTTCGCATCCATTGCCGCCAAATGCCTTGCGTCCGTAACTGCTGCTGCTGATGATGATGACGTTGATGGCATTTTAGTGAAGGTTGCATAGATGTTTGACAAGTAGAGAAAGGTTAACGTCCGTCGTCGAGTCAAACCTCGGTTCAAGGACGGTTGAAGACATGAAATGACAGATGCTAAGATGTCTGATAGAGAACAGCTATCAAAGACGTTAGTTAGATAGAAGTCGAGAGTGCTACGTAGATCTTATGTTAGTTCTATTAAATCCATACAGAGGAGCAGTAGTAGCGTCTCTTTAGATTTTCTTCCCTCAGTAAATCTCTCTCTCTCTTTCTGTCCGTCTGTCTGCCTTTCTGTCTGTGTGTGTTTCTGTGTCTGTCTCTGTCTATCTCTGTCTGTCTCTCTGTCTGCCTGTCTGTCTGCTGTCTGTCTGTCTGTCTGTCTGTCTGTCTGTCTGTCTGTCTGTCTCTCTCTCTCTCTCTCTCTCTCTCTCTCTCTCTCTCTCTCTCTCTCTCTCTCTCTCTCTCACTGACAGAATGAGTGGGCGAATACTGCAATTTCTCCCTTTAGTTATTATTTCATGAGAAAAAAATGAACAGTGAATATAGCTAAGCTGAAGGTCAATTCCTTTCATTTATAATTTATAAAGTGCCCAGTTCTTTATGCGACTGACTGAGATTGACAAATTTTATTTTCCTGGTAATAATAATACTACTAACATTCGTGTTTATTGACAAGCTCACTGACAAACCGCAGTAAGTAACATTGAAACATATGACAGTACAATTATCAGGATCTTATAGAACACACATATAATATGACTGGTTGATGACTGGATAAACTGACGCTTGTCAGCTGAATGCTGCCTTACTTTCCTGCATACCATACACCTGGATATATACCAACACGTATTCATTATACTGGCATTGAAATTAACGCTTGCTAATTGTAGGTCTATCAGTTGCGTAACTTTCCAATACACCCTTCGAAGGTTTATTTAATGTAATGTAAAGTAATTAGAACGTTTATACAGCGCCTCCTCAGTAACTCACAGAAGCGTTAAACATGAGGCTACCAGTCACATGAACAAGTGCGTTTATTAGTTTAGAAAAAGCAGCAAAGTCTCTAATTACGACACACAGTAGCCCCGTGCTGGCATACTCAAATGGGTCCTTGGTCCATGTAAGTCATGAAATGTCATATAATGTCAAGCAATGTCATATCACTTAATTTTATCCAATGTAATATAAGGTTCTAATGCAGTGTGATGTAATATAATAGGGGCCTATGATCTAGTGCCTTAGATTTTGTCGTTTTCATGATGGATAAGATATCAATCTTGGACGGTCGCTTCAGCTGAAACCGTGTAATCATAGACAGTTGTATAATCCTCATTCTGTCTGGGTTTTACTTGATAATTTAGGTCCAATGCCCTCCGTCAAAAGCGCAGCGAGATATCACGAATAAAAACGCCGACATCAGCAATGAAAACTGGTAGCATACAATTTTATTTATGTTTAGTCTGAAAATGTTTATTTTAACAGACGTGTTAGGTTTGTTTAACACTACAGTTTTGAAGACGGATGTAAGAAAAGCTAGGAGAAAAAATTTTAAATTTCACTTGACGTAGGGCCTACTGATTGTCACTATCCGTCGATTTGCAAATTGATATCGCACAAAGTCAGCTGATGTCAAAGATGATCAAAAGTCAAAGATGATCAAAAGTCAAAGATGATCAAATGTCAAAGATGATCAAAAACCATCGACCGATTTAATGTAAAAGAGTGTAATGTAACGAAAGTAAAGCAATATTGACCAATGTCCTGCGTATACGATGATAATAAACGTAGCGACCGTACGTTACCTCCCGGAATAACGTACGCGTACCGTACGTACGTTATCGAAAAAAATAACGTACGCGTACCGTACGCGTACGTTAAAAACGCCACAAAGTTATCTGATCATTCACAAAGAACAAAGAATGTAACTATAGCCTTATAAGGTACGCGTACCGTACGCGTACGTAAAAAAATTATCAGTTTAGATCTACAGTATTAGTCTCCCCGTACGCAGGCCTAGTTAATTACGAACGGTACCGAAATTTATAGTAGGCCTATCACCAATAAAATGACCACTGGCACTGACCATCCTATAAAGTGTGCCGTAAAATCTTAATATTCTTCACACTACGTGGGCCTATAGGCCTACATTAGACAGAATATTAGCAATTTGGAATTTAAACGTTTGAAAGTAGAAGAGATCATTGAACAGCCACAGATGACTGATGTAATGACTAAAATTGTTTACGACCATCAATCACCAACTATTATTGACTTTTCTTGTGCAAAATGTTATGTATTTTATTTTCGCCATGAACTGATATGAACGTACGGTAACGTACGGCATAATAACGTACGCGTTATAGAAAAAAATGACGTACGTACCGTACGTACGGTCGCACCTTGATAATAAACGCTATAGAAGTCTTCAGATAAGATGTGAACTCAGAATCATTAGTTCCTATAAACTGAAATCGATCCGTATACTGAGAAATACGCGGAGGCGTTGTTGCTTCCGTGTACGTTGATCTGCTGATTACCTGTGTAGCGAATAATTGCAAGCATAGTCTCGAAATGTTTATAGAATACGCAGAAAGCTAAGTCGCGAGAACCAGTTTATTGACAGGACAGACACTCAGGTCAAACAACATCAGTTGACAGATAAAATCGTTTAGACATTCAGGTAGACAGTCAGGCAGCTCCATCAGTAGACGGTGTTTACAACTGAAACGGTGAGATAGATGGTCTACAGAGTATAGAGGAACAGGATGAGTTAGGATAGGATTTGTTGAATACAAATATTTATAATTTTGCATGACGGACATGCGCATAATGTGTCGCAAGAGGTAAAGTGTCGATCAGTTGGAATCCGCTTTGCTTCATTTATGCAGAAGTGACAGCAATATTCTGGATTAAAACCGGTTCACTATCAGACTGATAAAACCGTTAATCAATATGTGCGACTGAAGTAAGTCTGCCAATTTCCTAAACAGTTCTACCAAGACTGACACGATGAAATCCAACGAAGTGTTCGTAGATCTAAAAGATTGGTCACATAATTAGTCACATAATTAAAGCGTCTGCAGGAATGTCCTACTTAGATCACGCAATCAAAAGACAAAAGCTTCCCATCGGCCGCTTGGAGCTTCGCCTTAAGGCTGTACATTATTGGCTCTACATACGACGTAGACTTGACGATAATAGCAGGGTTCGGCGAACTTCACCAGAGGTTGGCGGGTGGTGGAGATTGAGATTAAAACCGACCACAGTCATGCCTTTTTAATGACTGTAGGAGGTTGACTTCGGACCCGTGGGAATCCCACAACATCTCCTACAAATCCAGCCACGTTGAAACAAATACGAATTATGCTGCGGTTTAGCTGCCCACAGTAGGGCCTATAATTATACGGCTGAACCAATAGTTGGTCCATAACGATCATAAAATTAAATTGTTATGGATACGTTGTCAAGCGGATAAGTCCTGCGTCATAAAAAAACTAGGACAAACTGTCACTTATTTCTATGGACACTGCAGAGGAAGTTCCGCTTGAACAGACACATTCAATTACAGATGTTCCGTTGACAACCGGATCTTGTTATTCGTCACGGTCCTTCGTGGATAACCACTTGGACTTAACAATCGTGAATAAGCTGGTTCGCTGCAACAAAATCCAACCATGTAGAGCGCTGCAGACAGCCTCTGTTGTAGCGCAATTCAGGCAAAACGTGATCGTCGCATTGTGGGTAGGCCCTACCATAGGAAAAAAGCAGGTAGACTGCCTTCCAATCATTTTTACTGTCACACGGAAGAAACCAAATAATCTGATAACTAGACCCTTACCATTTAACCATTTCTCGCAGACGCTAAAGCGACCAAGCCATCCGAAAAACTAGATTCAACTAAATATTAAACATTGTATAGTTATATATAAAATACTGTTTACTACTGACTGTGATTAGAAAAATATGTTGACTCCGGAAATAGATTCGAAAAGCGGATAAACAAGACCTGAGAAGAATTCGCGAAATCGAGATATATGTCGCGGAATCATAGTTACGGCTTCGCTCGCAAGAGTACGCCACTGGAGAGACAGTCTCCACCGCCACCCACATAACCGACTTCTGCTGATGTATACATCGCCGAGTTTCATACGTGCTCTCCACCCTGTCTATCTATTCTGTGCATTCATAGTCTCCATAATCTCCTCTGATTGGTGGGCACTGGGTAGATGCGCTTTGTAAGTTTTGAAAATACAATACAATACAATAAAACTTCCATAAAATAATGTAATATTTGTATTCATCGTATTTAGATTATATTTACATCTATTATTTATACATATATTTATACTAAAATAACATTACATGG
Source organism: Allolobophora icterica (assembly GCA_963556255.1). Classification (NCBI taxonomy): domain Eukaryota; kingdom Metazoa; phylum Annelida; class Clitellata; order Crassiclitellata; family Lumbricidae; genus Allolobophora; species Allolobophora icterica. The sequence goes on from OY744605.1 coordinate 42,618,358, forward strand.
TCTAACAAGGAACTGTCAATTCCACATTATGTCCTTGGATTCACTTCGATCTCTGCTTTTATCTACAGCGTTGGGTACCTTCACAGAAACAAGTTCGAGTATAGAATTTTTGCCAGCCACGCCTCAGTTTATATCCGTAGGGAACGCTGAAGTGTCTATGCACTTCCACGTTGAAGATCTCTTCATAATATCATTTACTTTAAATGTTTAAACTGCAGGCTTGCTCCTCAAAATCGAGCTCTACCTATGCTGTACAAGATCTGTAAGCGAGTTTCTTGTGACCATTTCAGGCAGCAGTTCTTGAACTTCCCGTGGCGCTCGAAGGCTGGAAACTATATGGTGGATTGGTGCTGGAAGCGCTACTGAGGAATTTTCTAGAAATGTAATTACATATTGTATTGTATTGTATTGTATCTATAAATTTATAAAACTCCTCTCGCAGAATAGCATTCAGAGGCGCTCTCAGCACTGAAGCCCCGGGGAAACAGAAATGCCTTTATGAAAAGCGATACCGATGAGGAAAAGCAAGTCATCAGTTTGGCCCTGAGCAGAGGGAGCTCATTCCAGATCGTGGGACCACTATAGCAAACGCCCCGTGCTGGGCCAAGGCAGTATTGTATCTAGAAATTTATAAATCTTTAGCCCTGGGAAGTGGAACAAAAAGATCAAGCCGATTCACAGAGCGCAATGAGCGAGAAGAAGATTCAGATAGCGACTTTCGCAGATAGTTTGAGAGATATTTCGGGGCAGTACACTGCTGAGATTTAGAGACAAGGAGGAGGATCTTATAACGGATGCGCGCGGGAATAGGGAGCCAGTGCAGGTCATCAAGCATGTAAGCAGAGATATGGGCAAAAGGGGAGAGGCGAGCGATGAGCTAGCAGAAGCATTTAGAACAGGTTGAAGGGGGAGAGACGCTGCTTAGGGAGACTCATGAGGAACGAGTTGCAGTAGTCCTAGTTTGAGCAGACAAATGCGTGAACTATATATGGTGGTAAAAACAGAAGGTGAGACCGACCGTCTGATGGCCCTGAGACGTCTTGAAAGTTGAAAAGAAGCAGGAGCGAGTCATGTTGGAGATATGCTCTGTAAATGTGAGGGAGGAGTCAAAGTGTGACGCCCAAGTCGCGGACGGTTGAAGAGTAGGTGTAAGCATGGAATTTCTCAGTTAGCAATTAAAAGTCGAGTTTAGCAAGCTGCTGCCTAGCTCCAAACCAGATCAACTGAGTCTTAGCAGTGTTTAGACAGAGACGGCTAGTCGACATCCAGTAGTGAAAGTCAGAGACAAGATGGTCAATGGAGCGAACAAGGGAGAGTTGATCGGTTGACGGACCATGTACAAAAGCCTGAGCATCATCTGCATAAAGATGGCCATATGCCCCATGTTTATTAAATAGAGACGGGATATCAGCAGTGAAGAGGATGTATAGGATGCGACCGAGCACCGAGCCCTGGGGAACGCTATATATATATATATATATATATATATATATATATATATCAGTATGTTCCTATAGATTAAATTAGGTACTTGAAATTATATATGTGTTTGTGTGCCTCTTATTACCGCATATAAGTGTAAAATTGCATACTTAAGTTCCTATGATTTCTTGTGGCTCTGAGATAAAATATGTCTCTGGTATTTCCGATTAATTCTCGGCAAAGCACATTTCTTACTGCGAAAAATAATTTCATGAGAATTTTTCCGGTGGATTAGGTGTTGGAATGGTGGTCTGCAGTCTTATAGGCATCGTTGCATGTGCAGCCGATATGTATAAGGCTTCAAATTATGGCTACTCTGCGCAAGAAGTGAAAAACAGCCAGCCAATATGTGCAGAGCTAACGTACCGAAATAATGCAAAGCGCTTTAAAGTGCCAAATCCTCTCCAGTGAGCGCTGTCAAGAAATATGCAGAAAAATCATATTATTTACTTTTTTGCGATATCTTATGCATAGGATAATACAGAACATTACGCTGTAATAATTCAGCGTTGCGTTCAAATTCTAGGAATCATAATTTTAATGGAATTTGTATTTAGCAATTTTCATAATTATATATATATATAATTATAATTATAATTGCAATTATAAACATCAATTTTCTGGTGATAAGGTTCTTGAGTCGAGCAAATGGATGACTAATACAGAGCTAAATAAATAAGTGACCGACTTTTGAACAGAATGATGTCTGCACTGACGAATGAGATATGAATTGAATACGCACTGTTAAAAAGTATAGTTGGATAAGGATTTAATGCGTACGAACAAGTATAAAATGATCACAAGTGCTTCAAATATAGACATGACTGATGCTGGGCGGAATCATAGTGAATGAAAAGAAAAAGATAACTAAATAAAAACGATCGGATGACGGCTAAATGATAAATGCACATGAGGATTTATTACGAGTGAAGATTGCAATAGGGGCCTACTTCCCTAAAGTCAGCATTTTAACGTTCAGAAAGGTTACCGGGGTCTTCCGATGTGGTATAATGATGCTTACATAATGTAAAGGTCACCCCTGGAATGTCAAAATGAGTTTCGAGTTAAGTTTCAGCTTCTTTATATCGTTCATTAATTTCCACATATCTATAGATATCTATCTACATATCTATAGATTTGTAGACTTATTTCCCAAACAAGCTGCGTATAATAAGACACAATTAACCTGCAGCTATAGTCTTACGTTGTGGATTTATCTAATACTGAACAATCAGCGAGTAAACATTTACCTGTACGTGAGCCATTTATCTTGCTTCGTGCTCCTCTGCCATTGCGTTTATGCAGAGCACTGGCAACGACTATTATTGTTTCCCTGACAGCGGTTTACTGACACAACGTCAAAGATTTACTGCCACAGTCATCTACTTGTATACGCCCTCATACAGCGCCAGTTCTGTCACGACAGCCACTTCGCATACTGATTATTAGAGGTATTCGTCCGTTGATCAACCGACTGACGAGCGGGTCTTTGAGATTCCTGCATCGGCGGTCAGCGATTGCGTGGCCACTGCAGCCGAAGAAGACTCTGTTTGTGGTGTAGTCGCTGTCTTCAGTCCGTCTCTCTCTCTCACTCTTTAGCAGACAAACGGATAGACTGGGATCATTCCAAACGCCCGCACTCAGACGACAACGCGCATCCTTTGCGTCCACAACCTATACGCTTCTTGTCATCTGTTTGTCATCTTGGATGGCTGCTTCTCTGTCACTCTCCGCAGTGTGCAGTCTGTCTTTATTTGACTCGTATCAATTTCTGTCTCTGTCTGTGGGTCCACGTGTGTGTCTTCGTCTGTTTCGTTTTGTCTGTCTGTCTGTCTGTCAGTGATCCCTTTGACCTCTATCTCAGTGTGTTGCCCTATAGCTTTGTTCCTTTATCCGCCTCCGCACTTCCTCACCCCACTCCCTCATCAGTCGTGCTACCACAATAATCTGTATGGCTGTTTCTCTGCAGCGATCTTCATTATTTGTGTCGTTCTCTCAGTCTCTAGCTGTCTGTGTATACCTCCGCGAATTCTCCGTCAGAGATATTTGAACTCGTTGTGACGACTCGGGGTCAAAGTATATAGGGCCTAAGATTAGAGGATCTTAAAATAAACCCAACCAATTCCAGGATACACAACACTTTGTAGCTAATTTGCGGCTCTGGTGAATTCTTCTGAAGCGATTCTAAACGAAGCTCAGATCTTTCAAATATAGATATACACGTGCCATCGATATTTTATACACGGCGATTGGAAAAAAGCGACCCCACAGAAAATTTCATAAGAAACTTGCATTCATAATTAATAACTATTAAATTTTAATCAGATTTGAAGAAGATTTAACTATTATGTTCGACGCATTAGGATATAATTTGTGCTCAAAATGTCCCCCTTTAGCTTCGATGCCGGCAGTAAGGCGCACCTGCCAGTGACATATTGCAGCGTCAATTATGCGTTGATCCGGTTCATCTGATACGCTGACGTGGCTCAGAACATTCAGAACCTTTGTTCTGCAGACTTCTTCTTGCATTATTCCCCAGATTTCAAAGTCCTCAGGATAAAGGTCCTGACTGTTTGGATGACGGAGTGCAGATGGTATGATATTAGGAGTTCGTTCGTCAGCAGTTCCATCAGGTAGGTGGGCACAACCCTGCTGAAATATGTTATAATCTGTCATTTCTCGTATATCTGGTAAGAACTTTTCCGTTAACAGGACAATACGGTAGTATGCACCATTAATTTTAACACGAGGTACCAAGAAGTTTTTCCCTGTTCTGCGAAGTACAGACACAGCGACTGAAACCATTAGAATGTTTTTCTACCGGTTGAGCGACTTCGAAGCAAACGCTTCCCATGGATGTTCGTCTTCCAGGTTCCGAAGACAGCGATTATTTTTGCTATTCCGTGGTGCAGCGACAGTGAAAAGTTTGTCATCAGAAAAACAAATGAAATGAACCATGTGTGCAGGATAACGAATTAAGAAAAAGCCTGAGGCGCTCAAGTCTTACCTGCTTGTTGGCTTATGTGGGTTCAGTCGCTTTACACCTTTGAAACATTTCAATTCCATTCCAAGGTCTTTCTTTACAATTTCATTTAGGCCTACTAAAGGCTGAGAAATGCCCTGCAGCTCTCGCACAATTTCTTTCTGCGTCATCTTCTTATTACTTCCGTGTTTTATATTATCAAGCCAACTAGTTCACCAATGTGCGGTTCGCTTTTGGTTTTTCAATTGAAGAATATTAATAACTAGAGTATTTGCCCGTCATTATGACGGGCTGAAAACGAAAATGAATGAATTGATAGGAAAAGAATTTGTTTATTGGAATGCTTGAATATAAGTCACATAGCGAGCAGCGATGGGCAATAGTTAACTAAAAAGTTGCTAACTTTTAGTTTAACTAAAAAATTTTAGTTGAGGAAGAAGTTTAACTAAAAAAATAGTTTAGTTAAAACCATAGTTTAACTTAAAAAATTAGTTACTAACTAAAAAGTTTAACTTTGAAATCAGCAATATGCAACTATTTTTCCACAGTGAACATTGAACACTGTCACCAAAACACATTTTAACACTGCATGGTTTTTAGCATTAACACCCTGTGTTTTCAAATTCATACACTACTAAGAGTACGCATGTAACTGTATGCCAGAACAGTACACATTGCATAGTTTGAAGGTGAAATTGTCATTGACGCTTTGCATTATTACAGTTCACTTAACGTCTTTTATTATGAAGTTAGAGGTTCTCAATGGGTCTGTGGACTGTGTTTATATTGCTTATAGAACAATTCTACTGCTTGAATTGATCTTTAAAAATGTTAGGGCTGGTCTGAAGCGGTTTGATTATACTCACTGTTTAGGCACACAATGCTTGACAATTGGGGTTGATGGGGTGGGTTTTGTTTTCTTTTGTTTGTCTTGTTAATGCTATAAATAATAATGAACACGATACTTAATGAACAATTCTACTGGTTGTAATGATTTATTGTAACTAAGGGGCCCTATTAGCGGAACGGTTCGTTCCTTTGGGTACTCCCATTGTCACTGCATGTAGCACGTACTTGTTATTTTCATGCCTGTATGTTTATGGTGAACAATAAAAGCATTTTGATTGATTGATTGAAAAAGTAGGAAAAAAGTTGGAAAAAGTTTAACTACTTTTTTTTAGTTAGCTAACTAATTTCCAAAATCAGTTGCCAACTTTAGTTAAACTACTTTTTTAGTTGGAAAATAGTTTTAGTTTAGCTATAAAAATAGTTTAGTGCCCATCACTGATAGCGAGTGAAATTTGAACATCATTTAATAATAATAATATAATAATTATATTCTTTATTATTTCAAACCGACAGACGAAGTAAGATTACATTGAAACATGAAAGTACAATCAATATCTTAATTAAACACACGGTTTGGCAGCCATGCAAGGCGCCGCCCTAGAGGGGGGGGGGGTTACCGGAGTCGATCCGCGTACCTCATGCTCTCCTGGCCATGAGTGTTACCACTACTCTATCCCCTCCCCCTAGCAAATGGCCTTGACGGTTGGTTTTCTTGAGGGAGGCAGGAATGGAGGAAGGGACGGAGGGATGGAGGGACGGAGGGAGGGACTTACTGACCGCTGTTTGTCTTTCTATCAATCCGTCTGTCTGTCTCTCTGACTAGCCGTCCGTCTGTCTGTCTGGCTGTGCATCTGTACGTCTATCTGCCGAGTGCCGAGTCTTCGTGGACCGGGCCAATTTCGGGCACCTTGTGATATTGCGTTGGCCCGATGCAGGCCTTAGGCTGGTCTGCTAATGGCCTTTGAGGCATGGTTAGAAGTATGACATTCCATGCATTCCACTGCAGCCATGAAGGGAGAGGCGCTACATTGCAAAAAGCGTTTATCGTAGGACACACAGATCTGGAAAACTATATGAGATAGGGCCTAATAGACGAGCTTGCGGTTTGTCCTCTAAACTCGAAACAAGATCTTGAACCTGTTCGATGTCGTTTATACTTCCCACAATTCTTGGTCTGCCGCGTTATAGACCCTACATGATTGCATAACGACAAGACGATCCGGTTCTTTCAATATTTCGCAGAAAGGCATTCAGTCCCTCAAGTGTCCGTCCTTTTAGGAAATTCTGAGAGTAAATTTTTGGCTTCAAAGTTCTTATTTTGGCGTAAAACTTTTATTACTATTTTGTCCTCATCGCTGAACGCCATTTTGACGTACTTTGTTTGCATAGGCCTACGACGTCACAATGACTAGTGCCGGCCTTAGGGGCCCGCAACTCAGAGGGGCCAGAAAATGTTGCAGAAAGTTAACATGAACAAGACACCCTTATAATAATATTATGGTTTCGATTAAATCTTCTCTTTTGTCAATAAAATAAAAGTCAACTTCCTCTATATCCCAGAATTCTCGTTTATAGTAAAATTTCACTTGTTGTAGACCCTACTTGTTAACAATCTACCAAAATAAAATGATTAGCAATGAAAAACAATTTGACCTGTGTCATGGGGGTGGGGCGTACAGTATACTTTGCACGGGGCCCGAAATATCCTGAGGCCAGCACTGCAATGACATCATGTTTAATGGGGGACCGTTGCAGATTAGATAAACCGTTAGTCGTTACAATCAGGATAAAAATCAAATTGAGTTTCCACGTATTTATGTATATTTCGTAGTTATATAAGTTTGTAGGCTATTGATTTTCCCCCGGTCACACTGTATATATGTATATGTTACAGGGAATGTGTATTTTCAGGGAATATGTATATTCCCTGAAAATTTCAGGGTATATGTATATTCCCTGATTCACTCAGGGAATGTATACATTCCCTGAAAAAACCAGGGTATATACATATTCCCTGAAATCTTCAAGTGATTTCTATACACATTCCCTGAAAGCTTTCAAAGACACAGCGACATATCCTGAAGAGCTGACAGCTGACACAAAATTTTATTAGCTCTAGAATGTTTTAAAAGAAGTTCGTGCACGTACATCTGTTAAGTCTTATAATAATTGTCACATAACATTAAAATTAATTAAATACATGATGCTTCAAACGGGGCATGATTTATTGCCTCAGAACCAGGACAAAACGCCATCAAGGCCTTTGAAGTCTAAATCAATCAATCAATCAATCAATCAATTTCTGTAGCGCTTCTTCTAGAAATATACCATTTTGACCAGAAATGAAGTCTGAATTAAGTGCTGTATTACAATATATGATTATTGAAACCAGATTGAAAACGAGATTGAAATCCATAACACAACATGCTTTGCCTACCTCTACTGAAGTTTTCTTCTTGATTCTTAACTCGATCGCTGCAAAAGCTTGTGTGTCTTGTATGGCACTCAGTTCAGGGCCATTTTATACTAAACGGGGAAAAAACCTTTCTTCTATGAAGTGAGGTGTTGTTTATTCTGAAGATTTGATCCTATATTTACGTAAAGGTAGTGAACATATGGGCATATGCGCATCAAAGGAGGTACGCAGTGATAGAACCTTCCAATTAGCGACCAATTATAACCCTAGCTATAGCACTAGGCCTACTGTTGACTTTATGTCGCTGTGTCTTTGAAAGCTTTCAGGGAATGTGTATAGAAATCACTTGAAGATTTCAGGGAATATGTATATACCCTGGTTTTTTCAGTGAATGTATACATTCCCTGAGTGAATCAGGGAATATGCATATACCATGAAATTTTCAGGGAATATACATATTCCCTGAAAATACACATTCCCTGTAACATATATGCATATAGTGTTGCATGTCAGGTGTTGTGGAGAGGATGGGTTACACGCCTTATGATTTTGGCGGGAGTTCCGCAAGAGTTTAAATATGGAAACACTGTGTAATTGCGTCAGACCAGTGTTAGGTCGTTTCTGTGCTAGTTTCCAGTTTCATTGAGCTATTGTTTTATAGGTATCCTATTATGGATGACATTTGTGATAGATTTTCGAAACCATGCAGGCGCGTTTAATCTTGTAAGACCTGCTGGTTTTACACTTGTATAGGACTACGCTGCATCTGCCTTTAATGGTATACATTTTGGATGTAAATAGCTGAATAAATATTGTTTAATACCAACACTTTAACGACGGGAGTGTACTTAAAGCAACTGGGAAACCAATGCAGCTCGTATTTAAAGTGTTAAACCTGGGCATCTTGGCGGTTTCTCGGTAGGCGTATACGTGCAACAATACATGTATAGCCTACATAAATTTATGTATATATATATATATGCATACATGAAAATGTGTATATATGTGTAGATATATATATACATATATATATATGTATATATATATGGGCTGCACGAGTCGTAGCCAACTAGCCCAAGTATTCGCATATAACTGGATGTATGTGAGATAAGCTACACTGGCTTCCTCTTGCGCAGGGTATTGCTTTCAAGACCATCATGCTGACGCGTACCTCAGATGTTGGCACTGCCACATCAGGTATATAGCTCTGTGTTCCAATGTCGAGTCTGCAGATTGGTCGGCTATCGTTGCGCTCTACAGTCCAAGGGGATATACAGGTGCCACGCTGTCGCACTTGAACGACTTGAGACCATCGTGCCTGCTTGTATGTTGGACCGTACTCCTCGAAAGTCCTCTTCTGCTGTTACCTTTGACTTTATGCTGCATACATTTGCAAACTGTCTTACAACGCACTTGTTTAGATTTGATAGATAGTCATAGGTACAGTCTACAGAGCCTTGTGATGTACCTAAACTGCGCTATTTTAAGTGCGTCGGTACATGTATGTACGTATGTATATGGGGGCCTTACCGGCTGCCACACTCTATAACGACAATTTATTTATAGCGGTTTTTTCGCAGGCCTACATGTACACGCTTCAATCAGATTAATTGTCGAGCATTGCTCTCTGTGATCTGATTGGTTGTCATTTTCCTTTCTTTTCTTAACTCCAGTGTTCCTGGTTGCGGTATGACATTCAGTTTACTCAATAAACGAATGTATGCATTTATTTATGTATATAGGTATTGTGCATTTGTGTCAATATATATATATATATGTATACGTATGCATAAAGCTATGTATGTATGCATGTGTGTACATATATATGTGTGTGGGTGTGTGTGTGTGTGTGTGTGTGTGTGGGTGTGTGTGTGTGTGTGTGTGTGTGTGTGTGTGTGTGTGTGTGTGTGTGTGTGTGTGTGTGTGTGTGTGTGTGTGTGTGTGTGTGTGTGTGTGTGTGTGTGTGTGTGTGTGTGTGTGTGTGTGTGTGTGTGTGTGTGTGTGTGTGTGTGTGTGTGTGTGTGTGTGTGTGTGTGCGTGCGTGTGTGTGTGAGTCCGGTGTGAGTATGACGAAAAAATTTTGGTACAAGACCGAGTTAGTTAGGCCTAACTGTTCCTTAATGATTAATGATTTCCTTCATTTATCCTTTCCACTTTGGTGTCAGAAAAGTTGGATTAATTGCTAATGGGCCAACTCTTACTTTCTCAAATCACATTATATCCGTCCACCCGCTCTTTTGCAGCCTTCATTTCAGACAATTAAGAGCCGTTAAACGCTCTCTCTTAGCTCCATCGTCCTCATAATTGCGCATTTATATAGCGCCTCTTCAGAAGAACTCCTCAAAATGTGTTCCTGAAATGCATGCACAATATCACGATCGAACTCGACTGTTTTCAACTGCTAACGGAGTAATGGTAAAGAAAGGTGAAGAAGCTGGCGTCGTATGTTGCTAGGCAACCCACTTCAGAACGATGGCCCTACTGCGGCGAAGCTTCTATGCTGCATTGTAGGAGATCGGGACCGGAGAAGAGAAACAGGTAGCACTGAGATGCTGTGGTTCATGCGTTCAAATTACGAACGAATAAACCTTTTGTGCGGTGCAACATTATATTGCGGTCGTTTTGAATAATCCAATTCGGCTCTGGCATACAATCGGCAATCAGTATGGAACACTCTTTTCTGTTTCCGCGAAGTTCACACGCTGAGTGCGCCTCTGAATAGTTCGCACTGTGAGAGGCGCTTTATAAATTCCCATATACCATAGCATACCATACCATACCATACTCTGCCAAGCCTATTCATCGTCTTCATCCACGTCTCTCATTGTGTGATCAACAGCTTCGTTGGATACTTATCTCTTCCAGTGGATGGTCTGGTTTCTTGTCGTCCAATCACTTTGAGATCGGGATTACATGTAGAGGTCATTGTGATCCCCTCCTCCAGATTGCATCCGCCCGTATTTCTTAGCTACATCCTCTCATCTGACAGAGCTGATATTCCCATACCCCAGGCGTGGACCTGCATGGCGTCATAGGCGTAATTTGTGGGGGTACGAGGAGTACCAGTCCCCCACTTTTTGGACTGGGGGTACCGTGTCCCCACTTTTTGAACAATGCCAATCAATATTTTATTATTGTGCCTTCCCAGAGATCGCAGTCTCCGCCTTGCTTCGTGTATGTAAGAAATTGGAACCCCCACATTTTAGACCAAAGTTACGCCTCTGCATGGCGCACCACTTAAGGGGTGGGGTTCACGATGTTTGTCACTTAGCTCAGGTTGCTATAGCAGTGTTCCAACACATTACCTGAAGACTCGTCTAATTCTGTGGGGCCCTTATTCCGAGACCACACCTAAGTAGTTTACTCTGTTACATGTATACGCACAGAATTCACAGATAGAACAAAAATAGAATAGAGAAGAATTTCTTACAACAAAGGACGTATAAATATGCATGTATGCATGAAAGTATGTGTGTATGTAGTACTATGCACGACGTACGTACGTATGTATGTATGTATGTATGTATGTATGTATGTATGTATGTATGTATGTATGTATGTATGTATGTATGTATGAATGTATGCATGCTTGCATGTATGTATGTATGTATGTATGTATGTATGTATGAATGTATGTATGTATTTATGAATGTATGAATGTATGTATGTATGTATGTATGAATGCATGTATGTATGTATGTATGTATGTATGTATGTATGTATGTATGTATGTATGTATGTATGTATGTATGTAATTACGTAGACTGTATTATAGGTAGGCCTATATAATACATGTATACATGCAAAATTGTATAAGTAACACATGCACGTTCATTCATATGGTCTATGTATACGTGTATGAAGTGTTGTATTGTTGACAGAGTAACCGAGTGCAAATGACGTCTTTGTTTGAGAAATTCCTTTCTTTTGTAGATGCAACTTGTGCAGAATTATTGACCAAAACTATCGGATTAGCGGCCTCTGTTATAACGATTTTAAAGACAACGCTCTCCTCTACAAGAAGCTCTGTGTCCTCACAGACAGCATTGCACCAAGACCTTTTGTTTGCTCAACAAATATTCTGCGCACTGCCCCCAACGCCCCACACACGCTGAAACAGATACACAATATTGTAAGTGTCACATATATACTAAACGTCCGTATATATGTATCAGTTAAAACGCATGCATAAATCAATATACATTTATACGATGGTTGAGGCATCATTTAATATTTATATTCAAACATGTGCTAATATGTGGCTGATATAAACATATTATATATATAGATATCCACAAAAGAGTACAGCATTCTCTCTCTTTCTCTTCGGCAACGTTTAAGCAATGGTGATAGGACAGACGTATGTTCACATATTACAATGAATCCTATTCAGCGCTACATAAATCTTTACACTTATTACAGTAGGCCTACATATATAGCATTAAGGAACTATTACAGTAAGTAATCAATCGCAAATTTCATGGAGCATATGGACCAGTTGGACATAATATTCATACGCTGCGTAATACGGAGCTCTGTCTCGCTGCTGTAATGTCTAGCCTAAACATGATCTGTCTATCTGTATATACCTGCACCGCATGTCTGCCAGCATCAGACAGTACAATAACTATACATGCACGTATAGCTATGCATGCATGGTGTCAGAATGACAAAATAAGTATTGGATATTAGTTAGACTTGTTTTCCATCTTTTACTCTTTCTGCTGCGGTGTTAAAAAATGGGATTAATTGCCAATGATATTCTTGCTTTCTCTAACAAGGGTTACTCAAATAACCAGAGAAATCACAACTGACGCCCTCTTGCAGTGAGTCGCACAGGCGTATACAACCCAACCAATGAAGTCTATCCAGAGTTGACACCATGTTCATGTAATCTCTTGTAATAATTAAACAACCCAACGTCATGGGTTGGGTTCGAACCTCGGTCAAAGTGACATTTACAATTCGGTTTAAAGGTCTGTGACGAGAGAGAAAAAGGTTGTCTGAATTTTTTTGTTTGCTGGTGTCTGTCTTGTATTTCTCGGTGGATCTTTCAAATTTCGTACCAGCAGGGCTGTAGTGGTAAAATTTGAGGTGAGTAGGCCTATACGCTACCGGTGAGCAGCGGCGTCACTAGGGCTGGTGTGACCCTAAAAAAATGTGAAGACCTTTTTTTAGGAATTCGTCTCAGAAAAATGTCAGACTTTTGACCAATTCTCTGAAAATTTTCTGAGTTTTCACGATTTCGTCTCTGAAAAAGTTGATGACCTTTTTTTTCATTCGCCCTAAAACCTTTAAAAACCCCTCTTTTTCTCAAAATTTCATTGCTCAGAGGTAAGTATACGCTGTATACCCGCGTATACCCTCGTCTCGAGCGCTGAGTATACGCTCTCAAATTTCTCTAGAGGTGAGTATACGCTGTATACCCGCGTATACCCTCGACTACAGCCCTGCGTACCAGGCATATCTGCAGAGGACCAATGTTGATAGATCATAGAGGTGTGAAAACGAGCACTTGCTTTGCTTTAGTCTAGAGACTATCAAGCCGGACTGTCAATCCTGTGAATAAGCTGATTCTCGCGACTTCGATTTTTGGGTGCTGTAGAAATTTCGAGATTACGAATCTAGAGGTCGGAGGTCCTTCAGAGCAGAGAAAGTTGTTTGGACATTTCTGCTCCACTTGCGACCATTGCCGAACGCAGCCATAAAATGAGCAAACTGTCGGTGGGCAGATCTTACGGCGCGAGAGAGGACTGGCCACTCGCCATCACATGCCTAGGCTATAAAGACGAATCGCTGACACTTCATACCGATGGTTGCATCTCGGAGTTAGCTCAAAAGACTGTTCTTTTACTCTAGCTGACCATAAATTACCTGACTGTTGGCTGCACGCGGTAAACACTGTCCTCTAAGTTTAAATATTTTGCATCTGGTTAGGGGCCATCCACATATTACGTACGCACTGAGGGGGGTCGAATTTAGGCAATTTTGCGTACGGGTGCGAACGGGGGGGGGGGAGGGGGACAAAAGTGTACGTACGCAAAATAAATTTCTAATTATGACGTCCATATTAGCCTGTTTATAACTCTGTATTGTCCTATATCGTCCGATGGCATTTTATTACATTATATAAAAGCCATGTACAGTTATTCTGTGCTGTGAACGAGACACCTATAATTTGTCTATATTGGCCCTCACTTATCCTTCAATCTGGCCTAAAGTTCAGACAGCCTGGAGCTGTGCAGACACTTTCTGCAGCTGGTCTTCCGGGGGGGGGGGGGTGCGTCAAGCGTACGTACACAGGGGGGGGGTGGAAGAAAGTACGCTTGCGAACAGGGGGGAGGGGTCCAATTTTCCCGGATTTTTGCGTACGTAATATATGGATGGCCCCTTATTGGCCACAGTAAACGTCGTATTCATTGCTAGATATGACACTATGCAGCGGTCATGCACACTGTACACGCGTCTCCTATGTCTGCAAGGGTTCTGATGGTAGACAACTTCGTAATGGCAACTGCGGCAGACCTTTGTGTGCAGTAGGCCTAAGTCTTCGATTGCTAATAAGCGAATTTTCCCGCATCTTTCATTCTATGTTCAACGCGCTTTGGGAGGACCTTAAACGCTTGTATACTAACGTCATGCATACAGGCACGTAACTAGGATTTTTCGTTTGGGGGGGCTTAAGCCTTGAACATGGCAACATTTATACAGTGTTCATACGAATTTTAGCCGTAAGCATACAACGGCTTGACTTGTTTGGGGGGGCTTCAACTTCGTTTAGGGGGCTTAAGCCCCCCAAGCCCAACGCTAGATACGTCCCTGCATGCATACGCTCTTACGTATGTATGGGTCTAGGCTACATACATACATACATGCACACATACACATAAACACACACATAAACACACACATATGTGATGTACAGACATACAAATCCTTTGACATCTGTCATGCAATGCGTCGCAGATCTTAATTGATCTGAATTGTATACTTCCGCTGCCGTGGCATCAAATTCTGGTGCGTGTTCAGCCGATCGGTGTAATCATACAAATGCAACTTGCACCCAGTTGATTTACATGAAGCCTTCCGTAACTTGTATCGAACCCAGGATGCAATTGTAGGTGAGAAAATTGAGGAAATTCCCCCACAGGTTCAGATAATGTGCCAATTAAAGAAAACTGTTGCCCTAAATTTTGCTGCTATACGCCTATAGGTCATTACCATCTGTTGTCAACAACTAATCGCACCATAATAAAACCTATGAATACTATTGGTTCTCATAACCTAATATGCATTAAATTTCTTAAATCTATTCATATGATAGGCCTACATGCCCATGCAGCAGTGCTGGATTTAGACTTGGTGAGACCATAAGCAATATAAAAAAACTTGGAAGCACCTTGTTAAAAAAATTAAACCAGAAGGTCTCACAAAATTTGAAAATATATAGGCCTCTATGCCTTTTAATTACTTAATAACAAGGTATTTAGCCTGGTGAAAAATTTAAATTATTTTCAAATGAATGCATTTACTCAAGCGAGACGGAATTTGCTGCACAAGCTGTTTAAAAAGGTGCTAAAACCGTGCTACATAATATACTGTTTATATAAAATTACATATACAGTAAGCATAACATTTAGAAGGCCCCTCCATTTATTTTCATTTTTCAGGCCCCTGTGGATTGTGAGGCCCTCTAACTCTTTCCGCTTATATAATAATTCGGCACTGCCATGCTGTAGGCTTACGGCGTGCCAAACACCGCTGCTTCAAAACAGGTTTGTCGTTGCCCGAACCTTAATGACGTTAGGTTACATTTTAAAGACTTTAAAAACAGAAAGGTTTTACCTTACAATATTACTTCTTGCACCTTGATTTTGGGGTCGTGTTTGTTTGGTGTTATTTCAGTTACTGCTGCTTTGTTGCTTGCTTAATAAGCTCACAACGTTGTAAGCTGCATGCTGCACGATTTTATAGCCATTGTTTGTTTTTGGGTTAATGTTGTGCATTTGAGAAGGCACGAGGTGGAGAAATGGCAGTAGAATGGCCCTTTGACCAAACTGACGAATACACACCGTCTTGTTCTTGTGAAGTTCTTTATTCGGGCTTTGCATGCGGCGCACGTTGGCTTGTTAGGGAGGCGCAAGATGACAGGCCGTGAGGAGACATGACAGCCTTCGTCCACGCATGCGCGTAGGCGGCGTCGGATGAGACGGTTATTTAAGAGACATTTCGAGGTCGTCTATTAGTTTGATCTAATCTAACGAGACCGGGACGAAAGGCAAATCTATTCCCAGCTGACTGTTGCAGGAAAATGGCAGCTAATTCCGCTGTGTATCTACTCCGTGCGCTGCGCGATGGCGACGTCATGTCGGGGCGCCTCGGTAATAAAAATGGCGACTTGACTTGAATAAACGGCAGACGCACGCAATGCACGCCCGGCACGGTCTGTATAATTCGATTTTTACCGGAGCGGGCGGTCGCTAGTTCCCCCAGGCCAATTAGTGTAATGTTTGTCGCTTTGCACCTGATCTGATATTTTTCAGTCGCCCGAAAATTCCAATCTTTGGAGTCGTCTTCTTCGTCTCTCAGTCAGCGGCAATATGCGACCGGCATTCTTTCCGTCACGTGACCCGGCGCTGTCTGTCGATCTTAATTATATAGCGCCAGTCGTAATTATGGAGCGCTGAGATTTGCCGACGACACTGGATTCGCTTCTTGTGAGTCTGTAATTTGCTGTCAGCGCTTTACGGAGATTAGCCGAAGTTAAGCGGGAGATTGATTCCAAATTAAGGTGCTTATGGTGTTTGCGTAATCCCGATTATCTGAGAGTTTCTTGTTGGATGTTTCTCTAGTCCTGTGTACGCAGTACAAAAATCAGCTTTCTTAACCAGCCTACATAATATATCTTGGATGGAAATCTGGAACGCAGACGTTGGCCAGGGCTTAGCACTTCAAAGAAGTTTTAGGAAATTATACTGTAATTCCAGTTTTCTGAACCTTTAATCCACTCAAATTAAAGCCCTAGGTTTTAGGTTTGGCGGTTTCCCTCGTAGAATGAAGTGACCAACGACTGTAGGCGGTTCAAGTAAGCATCTGTCGGCCAATGGGCGTTGATTTCATTTTGGTTTACACATCTTACAAGCATAGGCTGCTGAATTTAATTATATGCATAGCCTAGGCAACATCGTCCGCTTTGTGGAATGGAGGCGAGGCGCAGGGACGGTCGGTCGATCGGTGGTAGCCCCCACCCTAGGCCCTTCACCCTCCCTCTGGCCCTCTAGCGGTCGGACGGATGGATGGAGATGCATCGCTAGGGCAGACTAGACCCGACAGGGCATACCCCGTACAGGCCCTACCTCGATCAATTGACCACTTGTATATATATAACCGAGCTGTGGGTCGACTAATTTGTGTATACGAAAGCCAGGTAAGCTGGCTAGAGGTCATACCTGTACTTCTAGAATGTATACAAGTTGTTCCAATTATCCAAATTTACCCCCCCATACACTCATATTACTATGGAGTTCATTGCTATGAAGATACTTACAGGGTTGAGAAACAAGTCTGTAGTTTCTATATGCGATTAGATTGCCATGAACAAATACGAACTTACTATTGTGGTAGATGGCGATCAAGAGGAAGCCATACGGGCATTTTTTGCTCACAACAACTGGAATTTTGAAAAAATTGGTAATTATGAAGACGATGCGTATATATATATATATATATATATATATATATATATATATATATATATATATATATATATATATATATACTGAAATTGTATAAATTGTTTTGTGTGGTGAACCCTGTACAAGTAGGCCCTATTGTTCTTCAGGTAGCGCTATACGTGCGCAAATAAGATTGAACTAAGATTTATAAATATTAAATTAAATTGCATTTATTATCCTTGCAAATATTTAGCTCAAACCATGCTATAGAAATACATAGTAATAATAACATCAGCAATGTTAGTATAATGACAACTGATGTGAACAGCAGTAACAGCAGTAATGATAATAAATGGCCAATTAAAAATGTAATTATTAAAATTACCATGATTATTATTATTACGATATGTAATAAGACAATAAACATATGCATAACCCAGCTAAGCTGTCGTTCAAGTCAAGTCGAAAGAGCTAATTGTATGTTGATGACATTATAAATATATCTCCAACCAATCGAAACTGCCTTTGTTCCAATTGCAGAGTTGGAACCACCAAAGAGAAGAAAATCTTGTATGGATGCCGCTTCGAAGGAGGTCTTGGTCGCGTCCAATGGAAATAGTACAGAGTCAGAAATTGAGGCTCAAAACAGTCATGACATTCAAGTGTCAGCTGATCATTTGCAGCTGCAGGGTGAAAATCATCAATCGGAAGGCGCCTGTCCTCTTTGTTTTCTCTCTCCGTGCGTGGGTTCTGCATCTCCAGGTTGGCTTGGCGGAGGACAAGCAGCGCATGCAGCTAACAGTCCAATACGAAGAGTAATTTATGGAAAATATTGGAAGATCATTTGCAACTTGGGTGGGTGGACGAGCCCATTATATCTGGCCAAGAAACTAACGGAATCGAACGGTGTACTTCACATGCGGGAAATAATGCCAGATTGCGTAGTGCGAAAAGTGAGATCGTTGTATCCGAATCCAACAGGCACGCCTTACATGGGCCACAAGTGGGAGTAACATTGATACTTTGGATAATTCGCCGGACTTTGTTTAGACAGAGAGATTTTTATTGTACACTTACTTTCTGACATAAAGCAGAATTTTATCGATTGTGAGCTGCTTATGTACACCTGTCATAGCTATGATTCAATGTAACATAACATTCCCCCATTTTAAATTTATATAGCGCCTCTTCAAGATTCCTACTCAGAGGTGGATTTAAACCTGAATTGCCCTCAATTGCTCGGCGCCACACGAAAACCACGTTACGGAGACTAGGTTTTTCATAAGTGCTATGTCAAATCAATTTTGCAATGGCCACAGTCCCTTGTCCGTTCAATCTTCTTTTTTTCTTGCTTGGATTAGGACCTCGTTGAGGGGGGGTAAGCCACAGATTCATTTTTATACAGATTGGAGCATCTTGTTACAGATCGGATGCCCTTCGTGGCATCAACCACAGTTTTCCGCTGTGGACCTAGTCTTGGTGATGAACACATGCCCGCTAGGCAGAGGGTCATCAGGCTTATTTAAATTGAGTCATGTGCTCCCATGTCACAAGGCTGTTATTGGATATTTGCAGCTTTTAGTTGTCAAGCAAAATGCCACTCTTTTTCTACAGTGTGCCCTACTAGCCTTGCCGCTGTTGGTCCGCGACTGCTTATTCGTCAGATATAACCCTGCTTATTTCGCAGCTGACCTCTATTTCTAGAGGTCGTTCCACTATCCGCCACCTGTGGACGCGTGTGATAGCAGTCAGCTCTGCCACACATCAGCTCTGCCACACATCTCTCTGTCCTATGCCAGGCCAAAATCCGGGGAGGTCAAGCAGAGTAGACAGCAGAATGCTAAGGTGGTTATGTGTAATGACGGTTGATGGTTATGTAGCACTGATATGTTTGATTTTAGTGTATCATACAATATTGTCACAGCTCTTACGGTTATTCTACTGTGTAGGGTGCATTGCTTTCATTTGAAAAGCTCTCACTGTCTCCTAATTGGTCGTCATCGGATTCGTCCGAAGAGATTTCACTCTGGCAGGTCTCCTTATCTGCAGAAGTTTCTGTCACAGACTCCGATATTGCTTTAGATGCTGACCACACGGCAATGTACAAATTCCAAATGTTCTCAACAAATACGTAGGTCTTGCGCCGATACACTTTTTTCCCGATTTGGCGACGTGGGTTTTTCGAACGAACAGTCGTGCATATAGACGTGTATGGTCTGTCGACGTGTTCGTTCCAGTCCAAGACAGCCAGATTGCTCCGCAGCTCGTACATTAAATTCCCGTAGTGTATCCGTTTATCCAGATAGATCAGACAAACGTTATTAAAACTTTCCACATAAAATGTGTCGTGGCCTTTGACATAATCTTCAGCGTGCTTGTACACTACCAACGACCGAAGAAAGTCCTGGAGCATTGTAATTGCAGCCTCATTTGAAACAATTCGAACTTCAATCATATGCCCCGGCTCTTTGCAGTGGGAAGTTTCATGGCACTTGCTGTGGTTGTTCTGAAAATGAGGGATGCATGATTCTATGAGCTTACGCAGGGTTTGGGCATCTCCATTGCAATTGTCCATACACCAATAGACGTGGTTTCGAATGGCAGCACCCTTGTCAGAAAGCTCGGGATGCCATGTTTTTCCAATGTTTTTTTGTGCTCCTTGCCCAATTTTTTTCACCCCGGCTGTTATAGGACGGGTGCAGTGCCAGCGGTCATTGGAATTCCTGGCTTGCTTCCTCTCACGTAGGCGCTTGTTGATTGTCATGTTTCGATCATGCACATGATGGGCAACTTTAATGTTGCTGAGATCCAGGCTCTCGTACATCCTGTCGAATCCCACTGCCTCGTGACGCTGTGAACAGTTATCATCATTCCCGTTAATGTGTTGAATATCAACGACTTTGTGAGTTTTCAACCCGATAGCAACATGGTCGGTGTGATAACTATTTCGTCTACAATGATGTCGTGCGTCAGTCATTATAGAGATAGCTCCATCAGGCGACAGTGAAGACTCCTGCGCTCTAGCGCCAAATATAGATTGCTTTCGCAGGTTCTCAGAAATGGCACTAAATGTAACCATATTCCTCCTGCGGAAAAGGTCTGACAATAGTCCAAACCGACTGAAGTCGCTAAAGCGCTCGTACTGTATGGGTGTCATACCAGAGGCCAGGTAGCTCAACATCACTCGGTGGTTGACTTCAAATTCCTTCCGCTCGCTGTCTATTGTGGATGAGGAACTCCACTGAAAGGAGTGTTTTTTCGCACACTCCATATCCACCGACAGCACATGACCACTGTGTGTCCATGACTTCACTGAATACGGCGTCACACATGTGGATGAATGTTGTGAGATTGTGTCGATCAACTGGGCAATGCTGGAGCACTGCCCAACAAAATTCTCATGTGCAGTCTCCAAAGCTGTTGCTGGAGCTGCTGATATTGCTGCTGTGACAGATGCTGGATCAGTCAGTGAAGTTGATTCACTTACTTCTTCCGTGACTGAAGACATCGTGAGTGTCTGCTGCGGATGTTGAGTTGCAGAAGAGAGCTTATTGGTGTCAACATCCATTATGACTTTCACCAGAACTTCTCTCAAACTTTTTACTCCCAACGCCAAGCGAATGTCCTCACATTTTTGCTCAAATTTAAGTTTATCACTGTCGGTTGTAAAAGTTAATTCAAAATGTTTCCTTACAGAAACGTAAGGGTAGCTATAACTCTTGGTAGATCCATCAGACAACCGTTTTTTAAATGTTCGCATGTTGCCAACTGCAACACCTGAAGTCGGTGTCGTTGGTACAGCGTAGTCTCCATCCATCTTTGGAAATAGTTCGATATAATGATACTAATATATGTCCACTAACGAAATACAATGTTATACTACTATAAGGTCCACTACTGAAATAAGATAATAATATAATATACAGACACGAGATATAAGCTGTATCGACTATGCGATTTAAAATGGCTATGAAGTGAAGAAATTACGAAGCTCAACTCTGCTGCAGCGAAATTCAAACTAGAATGAGTACTGCAAACCAAGACTCAATTGTGAAAGGACATTTCCTAAGTTCATTTCCTAAGTTCATTAGCATAATTTGGCATGTGACCTAGTCTCTCTTCCTTAGGCTGTATATTAGCATCTGATACTGGTGCAAATTCTTAGAATATGAAATACAGCTTATTGTCTTTAGTGTTCCGGGTATAATAAGGCAACGGTGACAGCATCAACAGCTGGCATTTATATACAGGTTTACGACCCAAAGCTCGGTTATATATACAAGTGGTCAATTGATCGGGGTAGGCCAGAGGGAGGGTGAAGGGCCTAGGGTGGGGGCTACCACCGATCGACCGACCGTCCCTGCGCCTCGCCTCCATTCCACAAAGCGGACGATGTTGCCTAGGCTATGCATATAATTAAATTCAGCAGCCTATGCTTGTAAGATGTGTAAACCAAAATGAAATCAACGCCCATTGGCCGACAGATGCTTACTTGAACCGCCTACAGTCGTTGGTCACTTCATTCTACGAGGGAAACCGCCAAACCTAAAACCTAGGGCTTTAAGCGTCTTCATCTTCGCAAAAAATCACTTGTCCCAGCTGTCTCAGGACACCCTGGCATAACCATAATAACTCCTATCATTAAATAACTCCATTGGTTGAATATCACTGAATAGCATTCCTTTCAACGTTCTCTTTTTGACCTATCACTCTTTGCAATACTCCCAGCCCAACTGTCTTCGAAAATCCAATCATACAGGTTCAACTGATTATCCTCCCACCTAACACATGGATGTCTTTAGGACTGGTTCCGATTCGCAATCGCTACATTCTGTTACTATAGGCCATGCCTACGTTTGTTCTTATAGTAGATCCATTACCTGCTCTTTCACAACTTTAGTCAATAAACTTTGCAGAAGTTCAGTAATGTAACATTTCAGCCCATAACAAAAAGTTCTCTGCTTGATAACATTCCTTGTGTAGCGATTATCCTTAGAATCGCATCTATAGGCTATTTGCTTAATTTATTAGCACCATATATATAATATATATATATAATTATATATATATATATAATGTTGGATGTCAGGTTGATTTAGATTTTATAATGCTATAGGCCTAGTTAGGTTAAAGTGCAGGTTATAGGTGTTTGGTTTTGATTAGGCCTACATCAGTGTAAAGACCAGCATCATGGGACGTAATAATATTAACTTAGGATGTAGGGAAGACTCTACTGTGTACTGGATTAACAAATGCAAGAGCAGGGGACTCAGTAGAAGAAATTTGAAATAACGTTCGGCGTTTCATCGTGCGGTCCAAAGCAGACGATTTTGGCCAAGCGCGGCGAGGACGTCCATAGGTTACTGTTATCCTCCAACGAAAGATGTCGCCCTTTGGAAGAGCGATTCGTATTCAACTGCAGACTGTAGAGACGATCCTATCGAGTAAATTCGATCTGTATCGACCACTGATCATGGCATTTGTGTTATGAGATCGTTACAAGACAGTGTAAGAAATGGTAATTCGACGCTAGTGCGGCAAGTGTTCTTCCTGACTTGTCTGCCACATTTGATACACTCTGCATCGTCTCCATTATTGGTCTGGGGTTTCTGGTCTTACGTCTGCTGTTTATCTTAGTCCATGCACTCAATCGTTATACTTAATGGCAATTATTTGCCCATTGCTTTGATGACATGTGCTGTTCCGCAGGTATCCGTGCTAGGTGCTCTTGCATACACCACACCACTACGATCACCGTTCGACAATCATTCACTGGGATTTCATTTTGCTAATGATACTCAAGTCTGCATTTATGCTCCATGATGATGAGCATAATCATGATAACACAAGCAGTATTGCGACTGCAATATCAGACCTCAGGGCTTTAGACCACAACAGATGGCGATGCTGAGCTGAGGCCAGAAGCCACAAGGTCGAGGCCATGGATGGCAGACGCTACAAAGCCGAGACCGCAAAACGAGTTCAAGACTAGAGGCTTAATGTAACTGTGAAAAATTAACTCCTATTATAATCGCCGTTCCCGTCGTTTTTAATCACGCATAACGCTCATCATCGGCTCGCGTACAGGTTAATCAAGTTAAAAAACCTGTCTAAGTTGTATACATCATTTGTATTGTAGTATTACTAATTTAATGCTCGAAAAACTATAATACATTACGTTGCTACCAAAAGATAAGTCGTATCTACTCAATTTTAATTATAGCTTTTATCTGCAGCATTGTGAAGGAATGCTAGTCGTAAGAAATTCTTCATAGCGCTAATATTGATAAATTCTTCTATCTACAACACACAACCAGGTCTCCATAATAGCTCAAACGAAACTTCTTGGGTTGAAAATATAATATTAGCCTTAGATTTATATGACCATCTTGCTTCGGAAACATGAGTGAGGGCAGCTGTCAGGGACGTCATTTCTACTTTTTCAGGTGCACATGGGGGGCAGGAACGTCATTTGAGATTTTCGGGGGGGGGGGGGAACTTGGCCAGCTCGTTAAGTTTGTATTTCGTCTACATGTGCAAAACTGTCAGCCAATACTGCATGATGTGTGTTGCAGTGTGTACATTTTCACTTAGGCCTAATATAATTAGGTTTTTGCTGAATTTATATATAGCTGCAAAAATGTGAAAAGCTATGCGAACTCCAGTTTTGTCAATAGTAGTATATATAATAATTTGAGCATCAATTTTTTTCCTCTTTACCCCTTTCTTCTTCCTCCTTTTCTTGTTCCATCCTTTTTCCTTTTAAAAAAAAATCAAGGGGGCAAATGCCCCTTACCCCCAGATGACGTCCCTGGCAGCTGTGCTTTATTCCTGAATTTGATCCAGAAACTTTTTATTTTACCAGGAGAGACAGCTCAAATGTACAAGTCGGAGGCTTTTAGATTTGTCAGCTAGCAGTGCTATAGTGCCTCTGTAGACTTTTAAAGGGCTGTGTGATAAATCTAGAGACATACATATAGGGCCTAGATTGCCCTACAATTCCCTACATCCATATGTCTACAATTGGTTGACAACGTTCTGATCAGCAATGATTGGCAACTGTGTGGATTCTTCTTTGAATCCCGTGGAATTGTTTGTAGCGGATGAATAAATATTTAATTCTGCTTCTCTGACAAAGAGATCGTTCATGAGTTCGATTTCTTATACTCGCTAACTGGATATTGGTCCATGTTCTGTGAACAATGAACATATTATGCAAACGTTGCTATAGACCGATCGACCGAACTAAATCCAAATACTCAAACATTTTGTCGATCATTCGCAAGCATGTACTTCCACTTCTTCTAGTGCGATTCGATCGCAGTTTGTATCGATCTTTTTTTAGCGAATTTCACACCTGGGCCACCACTACGTAGTCCTCGTCGTAGGAGAACGGTAACCGCTCTATTGTTTGAACTTGGCGCCACCTCTTCGTGTGAATGTCTCTATCGCGTAATGATCATCTATCTATCTATCTATCTATCTATCTATCTATCTATCTATCTATCTATCTATCTATCTATCTATCTATCTATCTATCTATCTATCTATCTATCTATCTATCTATCTATCTATCTATCTATCTATCTATCTATCTATCTATCTATCTATCTATCTATCTATCTATCCATCTATCCATCCATCCATCCATCCATCCATCCATCCATCCACCCACCCACCCACCCACCCATCCATCCATCAATCCATCCATCCATCCATCCATCCCATCCATCCATCCATCCATCCATCCATCCCATCCCATCCATCCATCCATCCACCCATCCATCCATCTATCTATCTATCTGTAAGATTTCTATAGCGCCCCTTCAAGGATTCTACTCAGAGAACTTTTCCGTTGTATATGGAAACCATGAAATAACAAATCCCCGAGATATGCAGTTGTTAGGCCTATATCATGGCTGCTACATGTGTTGGCCGAAAAGTCTTCATTTCAAAAGTACGTAGTGTACCCCACTCTCCAGTTCTGTGCGTTCTGTCAAGTCTTCTGTGTTATTCGGATCTAAACGTATAAACGTGTATCAGTTTCAACTTGATTACTCACCTTTTAGCCTGACTCTGCATTACCTCTCTTGTTGGACTTGACGCAACTGAATTTCTCCGATTATTATGATTTTAATTGCAGTTTAACTCAAAGCGCCATCGACGGATGCCTTGCTCTTTATATACACTCATCCATACATACACATTTTATCACTGGCGTGAACTTGTCCAAAATATTGGGGGGATTTGGTCATTTTTTTCTACACTTATTGCATTGGTGTACAGGCCATCTCAATCATTGTGGGGGCACGTGCTCCGGCTGTCCTCCCCCCAGAGTATACGCCTATGCATTTTATACATATACATATGCCTAAGTCAAGCTAATTCAAAACTTATGGGTTTGAATGTATATTTGAAGCAACCATCGATTGAGTCCTTTACACTGCAGAAGCCATTAAATTGTCCTCGGTCCGTTCTCGGTTGTCCTCGGTCCCTTCCCTGTTGTCCTTGGTCAGTTCTCGATTGTCCTCGGTCCGTTTCCTGTTGTCCTTGGTCAGTTCTCGATTGTCCTCGGTCCGTTCCCTGTTGTCCTTGGTCAGTTCTCGATTGTCCTCGGTCCGTTCTCGATTGTCCTCGGTCCGTTCCCTGTTGTCCTTGGTCCTGTCTCGATTGTCCTCGGTAAGTTCTAGATTGTCCTCGATCCGTTCTCGATTGGCCTCGCTCCGTTCTCGGCTGTCCTCGGTCCGTTCCCTGTTGTCCTTGGTCAGTTCTTGGTTGTCCTCGGTCAGTTCGCGATTGTCCTCGGTAAGTTCTCGATTGTCCTCTGTCAGCTCTCGAGTGTCTTCGATTGTCCTCGGTTCGTTCCCTGTTGTCCTTGGTCAGTTCTCGATTGTCCTCGGTCCGTTCTCGATTGTCCTCGTTCCGTTCCCTGTTGTCCTTGGTCAGTTTTCGATTGTCCTTGGTCCTTTCTCGATTGTCTTCGAATCCGTTCCCTGTTGTTCTTGGTCAGTTCTTGATTGTCTGTCGCGTGAGGAGATCGACAACAACGACGAGATGGCATCATCATTATGATGCAAGCGTCGTTGCCGGTCGAGATAGGATGATGACGGACGAAAAGCCAGTCTCCACTTGGGCAACAATGAAGGCCGCGAGGCCCAGGTGTAATCGGACACCACACAGCCAAGGTGTAATAGGACACCTCGCGGCTATGGTGTAACCAGACACCGCCCGCGCTGCAGGCGAGCGACGACCCGCGTATCGAGGAGCAATCTGACGCTAATTGACGATAGCTTGACGTGGGGAGGGGGGCTGACTGATGCACGCTGGAGTTCCTACTTAACAGAAGGGAACGGAGAACACGGGACTTGTACTGCTGACGAACGCGACGTGTGAACATCGGTCGAGCGAGAAACATCGGGAGGAACGACCAGCGGGGCGGCAGAGTATAGTCCGTCAGATTCAGAGACTGACGCGAAAGAACGATCTGTAGTTAGGCTGTACGAAGCAACATTTGAGATAGTCCGATTTAATATCTAAACGCTTTAATACTACGTGGAAGTTCCCGTAGAGTTAGTGTATATATATTTGTTTCTTTAATTAAATTCATTTATTAATTAAACAAAGTTCGTCGTGAATCTTCTATAGAAAAGTTAGGCACGTTAAATAAAAGTGCAAGTAAAAGAACAAGCAATCGAGGGTCGACATCAACACACGGCAAACACACGACAGGCGACCTCCGATTGCGACATTGGCGCAGTCGACAGGATTTTCAACTGAAGACGTCACGACGAAGAGCGGAACCGGAAACGGAAAAGAGGAATCTCAACAGATCGGGACCAGCGGCGAATACAACCCTTCGCAACTGGAGAAATCGAGTGCCGGACTCCTGAGGACGAAGGACTCGAAGGAACCGACAGCAACAGGCAAGGACGAGGAACAAGAGCGCCAACGGACGACCGACCATCGCTAGCAACGACGGACGGGAGTGGCAACGGAGGACAGCGGATCAGCCAAGATACCAAAAGACGGAACACGCTCGACGTATCAGAGGGTAAGTCCTTACTGGTAGTCGTGGTAATCTGTGAGGTTGCGGTTGAGGTCTGGATGAGGATTGGTGTGCGAATAGCCGACGCTTTTGCGTAGCTCCTTTTGCTCAGTTCTGTTCTTGTTGTATTTGTGGTAGAATTTTAGGACGTTGTTTTCTTTGATTTCTGACCAGCGGTGACTCTCCTCTAACTTACTTATCTTTTTCTATTAGTGAGCGGACTGTTGGAAGATGGATAAGTTGTCGGTAGGGAAAAGAGTGAGGGTGCAGAACATGCCCCGTCACAGACTAGTCGCATATCTGATAAAGATGGGACTAGGAGAGGAGGAATTGGGTTCCATGAGTACGGGCCAACTCCAAGAGGCGAGTGCTGAAATAATTGTGTCTGGACGGGAAACCCCGCCAGAAGTAAGTGAGGAAGTAAGCACGGGTAGCATAGAAAGCAATATCGATTCGGCAGCGCAAACGCCGTTATACGAATTAAAACGCTTAAAATACGAGAGAGAGGAAGCCGCGAGGCTGAGAAGAGAAGAGAGAGAGGAAGCGGAGAAACTGAGAAGAGAAGCGAGAGAGGAAGCGGAGAGAATAGAAAGAGTGAGGAGAGAAGAGAAAGAGGAAGCAGAGAAACAGCGAAGAGAAGAGAGAGAGGAAGCGGAGAGAAGAGAGAGAAGAGAGGAAGAGAAAGAGAGAAGAGAGGAAGAGAAAGAGAGGAGAGGAGAAGAGAAAGAAGAAAGACAGCGAAGAGAAGAGAAAGAGGAAACTGAGAAGCTCAGGCTTCAGGAGGAGAAGCGGGCTGAGAAAAAGAGGAAAGAAGAGAAGGAGGAGGCTGAGAAGATCAGGCTTCAGGAGGAGAAGCGGAGGAGAGAAGAAAAGGAGGAGGCAGAGAAGAGAGAGAAGGAAGGCCGAGAGGAAAGGGACGCAGAGAGGAGACTCAGAGACGAAAGGGACTATAACTTGAGGCATTCGGTCGTAGGACGAATGAAAACGTATAGTGAAAGCTTGCGAGGACTCTTACCGAGATTCCCCAGCGACCATGCGCAAATCCCTGGTTTCTTTGTGCATTGCGAAAGGTTATTCGACTCTTGCGCTGTCCCGGACGACCTTCGAAGCAGATTACTCTTGACCTGTCTAGATAATCAGGCCAGAGCACTGACGGCCAGACTCACACAAGAGGAGCTGGATAATTACGGGAAGCTAAAAACCTTCTTGTTGAAAGAGTTCAAAGTGAGCGCAGTCTCTTTACGAGAGCGATTCATGAACGCAAAAAAGGCGGTAGATGAATCATACACAACATTAGCTTCGAGACTGCATAATTTACTTTCTTACTATCTGCAAGATCGCAAGGCAATGACATTTGATGAGGTTACAAGCCTCTTGATTGCAGATAAGATGAAAGAAATGTTGCCCAGAGGATGTTTGAATTTCATCCTCAGTCAAGAGCAGCAGAAGTGGTTAGGGCACAAAGAGTTAGCCGAAGCGGCTGACACTTATGTCGCTACACACCCTTGGGAAAATGACTATACGAAGCATAGTCTAGGCACGGGTAAGACGGAGGCTCGCTATGCGAAAGCGCCAGCACCTCCTCAGACGACAGCTAAACAGACGGACACGTGGACTGACCGACCGGGAGGGACACAGACAAATAACAGGACAGACGGACGTCCAACCCCCGACGAGATTAGAAAGCGTGGCCTTTGTTTCCTATGCTTTTCTCCAGACCACAGAGCTAAACTGTGCTCGAAGAACAAACAAATTAAAAGCAAGCAGGTGAGCGCGTGTGCGGTCCAGCCAACCGTGACCAGAGCTCAAGACAGACAGGCAGACAGACAAAGCGAGACGCGACAAGACGGACCGCCATTGATACAAGAGATAGACCAGCAGGCATTGCCGACAAGCCCGGATTGCATTGACGTGGAGGAGACTTATGTAAGAGAATACATGAAAGTGTATATTACAGGGCTCCCTGTGACATCGTCTCTAATAGATAGCGGGGCCGAATATAATTGTGCGCGAGCGGAACTAATCAGGCCGCTCAACCTACCTGTGGTCAAGCAGATAGAGGTGAAGGGGCTGAACGGTCAATCAATGATTGTGGACGTGGTGCGGCTGAGACTAAAGGGGTCTCAGGCCGGCGAGGACAGCGAGGGGGAGGTAAATTACGCCCCTGATGTTCGGATATGGGCGGCACTCATTAAAGACCTTAATGAACCGTTAATTATCACGCCCACTACAGCCGACTTGCTGCGCGAGACAGCGTTGTACTCGTGTCACGCGGCCAGCGCTCCTGAAATAGACCAAATTTCAGAAGCGCAGGCGGTCGCAAGGACTGAGACGAGTGAGGAAGAGGAGAGAGGGGAGGAGGTAGAGGGACTTAGGGCGCTGATAGGCGAAGATTACTTCACGGTCGCTCAGGCAGACAGTGAGAGTGTAGGAGAAATCAGTCCCGAAGAAACGGATACTGAAGAGCAGTTCTTCAATCCGGAGATACCACCCCCACCCAAGGAAGTCACAATAGTAGGCAGAAGCAAGATGGCGGCCGAACAAGCACAATGTTCGACACTAGCACCATTCTTGGCCCACGGGAAAATTGGGGCGAAGAACTTCTTCTTTGAAGACAATTTGCTCTTTCATAAAGACAAAATAGCTGGGCATTCTGTAAAACAACTGTGTTTACCTAAAGAAAGAATAGACAAGGTCTTAAACTTAGCACATGACGCTGCGTTCGCAGGTCATATGGCGTTGAAAACGACTAAGGACCGAATCAAACTGAATTTCTGGTTTCCCAACGTGGAGGATATAGTGAAGGAATATTGTGCATCTTGCGACATTTGCCAAAGGCATGCGCCGCTGCGAGTGGCGCAGCGGGCCCCCATAACTCCTATCCCTCGCAACGACGAGACCAGATTCGGCTGTCTAGTGGCAGATTGTATAGGGCCTATAGTTACCAACGTAGACCCCACAAGCCCAAAACCCGAGTACAACTACGCCTTAGTGGTAGTTGACCAATTTTCAAGATGGCCGATGGCCTATCCTCTGAAATCATTAACGGCAAAAGCGACATGTGATGCATACATGCAAATCTTCACGACCTTCGGTTTTCCAAAAACGATTAGGTCCGATAACGGGTCGAATTTCAACAGCAAATTAACCCAAGAGTTTCTGCATCGTATGGGGTGCTCACCACGCTTTGGGCCAGTCGCACACCCTGAGTCACAAGGTCTAGTGGAGCGCTGCAATGCCACACTGAAGACCATGATTCATAAACTGGCAGAAGAAAACCCGAGGGGATGGCACAGACTGTTACCTTACGTGCTTTGGAGCTTAAGGGAACGCCCCTCGGCAACCACCCACGTGAGTCCCTACACCCTGGTGTATGGTACCCTGCCTAAAGGACCTCTATCTGTCCTTTCTGAGGAATGGGCGGGAGAGCGGGATTCTCCATTAAGTCTGGGCACAGGCGCCGCAGCTTACTTGGACCAATTAAGGGATAACCTTGAAATGTCTAAATTATATGCCGAATATTATTCAGACATTGAACAGCAGCGCTATGCTACTCATTACAATTTAAGAAGCATGGACAGGCGTTACGAAGTAGGGGATAAAGTCATCATCCAATCACCGGAAGCGCGAGGAGCAAAGAAGGAGGGCCAATGGCAAGGCCCGGCCATCATCGCTCAGGTGAAATCGCCCTACACATACATCGTGGAAATAGGGGGCAAAAGCCGCTTATTACATGCAAATCGTATTCGCAAATATAACGAAAGAATACAGCAAGCATTGATTAACAATTGCTCCATTCTGTTCGAGAAGGACGAAGACTTCGGTCACGTGGAAGCGGTGGGTAGCGTCGTCACGAGTCAGACACGGCCCAGTGAACAAGTAGACCCTATTGCCGTTGCACACTTAACGGTACCCGAGCGGAAACAGCTGTTTAGTCTGTTAGACAGATTTCCAGATGTGTTCTCGGACAAACCAGGTTTCTGTCCCGTCCTAGAACACACAATCACTGTTAGCGCGGAGTTCAGGCCGAAGAGTTTGCGAGCCTATAAGGTGCCGGAACTGCTCAAACCGGAGATGGAGAAGCAGATCCGCGAACTTTTGGCCCTAGGTATCATCACTCCCTCACATAGTGAAATGGCTAGTCCCGTTGTGTGCGTTGTGAAAAAGGGAGGTCAAGGCGGTTTAAGACTGGCCATTGACTACCGATATGTAAACAAGTTCTCGGCGGGTGACGCATACCCCACCCCCGACATCCAGGAAGTGTTACAGAAGGTAGGAAGTGCAAACTTCATATCCTGCTTTGACGCACGTCAAGGATACTACCAGATTGGACTCCACAAGGACTCTCGTTGGTTATCAGCCTTCGTATGTGACGCTGGCCTATTTGAGTTCGTACGACTGCCCTTTGGTTTAAAGTCAGCCTCAAATTCTTTTATCCGATGCATGTCAAAGGTCCTTCATCCCATTCGCGACTTCACTGAGACGTTTGTGGATGACATGGCAGTACACTCGATGACGTGGCCGGATCACATGAAACACCTAGAGAAATACTTAATGACTATTCAACAGTCGGGTCTGACCCTTAACATTAAGAAGAGTTCGTTTGCTAGGCGACAAACAACGTTTGTAGGTCACCTGATCGGATCAGGGAGCATTGAACCGGATCCTATGAAAATCGCAGGGCTAGGGAAAATCCCTCAACCCGAGTCCAAAAAGGACATACGGAGATTAATTGGCTTCTTCAGTTATTTTAGGAACTTCATCCCTAACCTGGCTGAGACAGCCAGAATTCTCACTGACTTGACCCAGAAATCGGTGCCTGCTAAGATACCCTGGCGAATTGAACATCAAAATGCGCTAGATAAACTTACGCACGATTTGAATAACGCTGTATGTTTGCAGACAATTGACTACGGCAGAGAGTTTGGTTTATCGACTGACGCTTCAGACAAAGCAGTCGGTTGCTGCTTATTTCAAATTCAAGACGATGGAACAGAGCGGCCAATATGTTTCGCCAGTTCTAAATTAGATGCTACGCAAGCGCGTTGGTCCACTGTGGAACGCGAAGCGTATGCTGTAATCTTTGCGTTGAAGAAGTTTAGGAATTGGATTTTTATGTCAAGGACCACCCTCTATTCTGATCACAATCCCTTGACTTTCCTAACTGCTTCTACGCCCACAAGTGCTAAACTTGCGAGGTGGGCTCTGGCACTCCAGGACTTTGATATCGCTTTTAAATATCGTCCTGGGGCGCTGAATATTCCCGCTGATCTTTTGTCCAGACTATGATTGAGGAAGAAGGCGGACTACCATGTAAGGCACCGCGACAACTGTAAATATATTTCTAACTGTGCTGATATTTTGTATTTTCATGGGAACGACGAGGACATGGTCTGGAGGAAATCGATGGAGGGAACGACATCATTCTCAGCCGGGAGGCGAACCAATGACTGGCTTTGTCCTCCCCCGGGAAGGGAGGTGTCGCGTGAGGAGATCGACAACAACGACGAGATGGCATCATCATTATGATGCAAGCGTCGTTGCCGGTCGAGATAGGATGATGACGGATGAAAAGCCAGTCTCCACTTGGGCAACAATGAAGGCCGCGAGGCCCAGGTGTAATCGGACACCACACAGCCAAGGTGTAATAGGACACCTCGCGGCTATGGTGTAACCAGACACCGCCCGCGCTGCAGGCGAGCGACGACCCGCGTATCGAGGAGCAATCTGACACTAATTGACGATAGCTTGACGTGGGGAGGGGGGCTGACTGATGCACGCTGGAGTTCCTACTTAACAGAAGGGAACGGAGAACACGGGACTTGTACTGCTGACGAACGCGACGTGTGAACATCGGTCGAGCGAGAAACATCGGGAGGAACGACCAGCGGGGCGGCAGAGTATAGTCCGTCAGATTCAGAGACTGACGCGAAAGAACGATCTGTAGTTAGGCTGTACGAAGCAACATTTGAGATAGTCCGATTTAATATCTAAACGCTTTAATACTACGTGGAAGTTCCCGTAGAGTTAGTGTATATATATTTGTTTCTTTAATTAAATTCATTTATTAATTAAACAAAGTTCGTCGTGAATCTTCTATAGAAAAGTTAGGCACGTTAAATAAAAGTGCAAGTAAAAGAACAAGCAATCGAGGGTCGACATCAACACACGGCAAACACACGACAGGCGACCTCCGATTGCGACATTGTCCTCGGTCAGTTCGCGATTGTCCTCGGTCAGTTCTCGAGTGTCCTCGGTCCGTTCTCGATTGTCCTCGTTCCGTTCCCTGTTGTCCTTGGTCCGTTCTCGATTGTACTCGGTAAGTTCTAGATTGTCCTCGGTCCGTTCTCGATTGGCCTCGGTCCGTTCTCGGCTGTCCTCGGTCCGTTCTCGATTGTCCTCGGACAGTTCTCGATTGTCCTCGGTCCGTTCCCTGTTGTCCTTGGTCCTGTCTCGATTGTCCTCGGTAAGTTCTGGATTGTCCTCGATCCGTTCTCGATTGGCCTCGCTCCGTTCTCGGCTGTCCTCGGTAAGTTCTAGATTGTCCTTGGTCAGTTCTCGATTGTCCTCGGTCAGTTCTAGATTGTCCCCGTTCAGTACTCGACTGTCCTCTGTCCGTTCACGATTGCCCTCGGTCAGTACTCGATTGTCCTCGATCAGTTCGCGATTGTCCTCGGTAAGTTCTAGATTGTCCTCGTTCAGTTCTCGGTTGTCCTCGGTTCGTTCCCTGTTGTCCTTGGTCAGTTCTCGATTGTCCTCGGTCCGTTCTCGATTGTCCTCGGTCCGTTCCCTGTTGTCCTTGGTCAGTTCTCGATTGTCCTCGGTCAGTTCGTTATTGTCCTCGGTCCGTTCTCGATTGTCCTCGGTCCGCTCTCGGTTGTCCTCGGTCCGTTCCCTGTTGTCATTGGTCAGTTCTCGACTGTCCTCTGTCCGTTGTCGATTGTCCTCGGTCTGTACTCGATTGTCCTCGATCAGTTCTCGATTGTCCTCGGTCCGTTCTCAATTTTCCTCGTTCAGTTCTCGATTGTCCTCGGTCCGTTCTCGGTTGTCCTCGGTTCGTTCCCTGTTGCCCTTGGTTAGTTCTCGATTGTCCTCGGTCCGTTCTCGATTGTCCTCGGTCCGTTCCCTGTTGTCCTTGGTCAGTTCTCGATTGTCCTCGGTTAGTTCGTGATTGTCCTCGGTCCGTTCTCGATTGTCCTCGGTCCGTTCTCGGTCGTCCTCGGTCCGTTCTCGGTTGTCCTCGGTCCGTTCCCTGTTGTCCTCGGTCAGTTCTCGATTGTCCTCGGTCGGTTTTCGATCGTCCTCGGTCCGTTCGCGATTGTCCTCGGTCCGTTCTCGGTTGTCCTCCGTGCGTTTCCTGATGTCCTTGGTTAGTTCTCGATTGTCCTCGGTCCGTTCTCGGTTGTCCTTGGTCGGTTTTCGATTGTCCTCGGTCCGTTCGCGATTGTCCTCGGTCCGTTCTCGGTTGTCCTTGGTCAGTTCTCGATTGTCCTCGGTCCATTCTCCATTGTCCTCGGTCCGTTTTCGATTGTCCTCGGTCAGTTCTCGTTTGTCCTCGGTCAGTTCTCGATTGTCCTCGGTTAGTTCTCGATTGTCCTCGTTCAGTTCTCGACTGTCCTCGGTCAGTTCTCGATAGTCCTCGGTCGATATTCGACTGTCCTCGGTCCGTTCGCGATTGTCCTCGGTCAGTTCTCGATTGTCCTCGTTCAGTTCTCGAATGTCCTCGGTCAGTTCTCGATTGTCCTCGGTCAGTACTCGCTGTCCACGGTCCGTTCCGTCCGTCCGTCCGTCCGTCTGTCTGTCTGTCTGTCTATCTATCTATCCGTCCGTCCGTCCGTCCGTCCGTTCAACCATCGACTGAGTTCTTTATACTGCAGTAGCCATTAAATTATATGTAGGGCTTGTATAGTCCTACACGGCTGTTTCTTACCTTTCACTCCTATGTGAGAGGTATCCACATGCAGGCTTTGCTTATGTGATATGATATGATAAAATATAATATGATATATCGTGTATAATATATTTATAATTTATAATAAAATGTTGTTTTGTTGTTTTGATTGTGCTTGCACTTCAATCGAAATATCATTGAATTGATCCTTATTTTCATCCGCTTAGCCCACGATCCGTCCATCCAGTTCATGTTTGCGTCTAACCACTTTTCAGCCTTCTGTATAAGACTCCTCCTCCTCCTCCTCCTCCTCCTCCTCCTCCTCCTCCTCCTCCTCCTCCTCCTCCTCCTCCTCCTATCTACAGGCAAGTCAGGAGGAGGAGGAGGAGGAGGAGGAGAAGAAGGAGTATACAGAAGGCTGAAAAGTGGTCAGTCTTGTTGTCCTCGAGACCAAGGTCTTGGTCTCGAGTGCACTCGAGTTCGTTTTTAAAAGTCTTGGTCTTGGACTTGGTCTTGGGGTTCCAGGTCTTGGTCTTGGTCTTGGTCTTGGTCTTGAGGTTCCAGGTCTTGGTCTTGGTCTTGGTCTTGAGGTTCAAGGTCTTGGTCTTGGTCTCGCAAGACCAAGACCAAGACCGGCTGTCAATATGAACAGTCATTTAACAGAACTCAAGAATTCTGTATCAAGCCTGCTTGCATCATACGACCAATATCTATGGATGGATACAAGTCTTGTTGGTCAGGAAAACCCATTGGCAGCAGCAACAGTTATTCTGTATCAGACACTATGATAAACCATGGGAAGATTTCAAAAGGTCTCACTATATTATGTACATTTACATCCAGTGCTTGACAAGCTTCTGTGTGTGTGTGTGTGTGTGTGTGTGTGTGTGTAGGTGTAGGTGTGTGTGTGTGTGTGTGTGTGTGTGTAGGTGTGTGTGTGTGTGTGTGTGTGTGTGTGTGTGTGTGTGTGTGTGTGTGTGTGTGTGTGTGTGTGTGTGTGTGTGTGTGTGTGTGTGTGTGTGTGTGTGTGTGTGTGTGTGTGTGTGTGTGTGTGTGTGTGTGTGTGTGTGTGTGTGTGTGTGTGTGTGTGTGTGTGTGTGTGTGTGTGTGTGTGTGTGTGTGTGTGTGTGTGTGTGTGTGTGTGTGTGTGTGTGTGTGTGTGTGTGTGTGTGTGTGTGTCAGCGACTTCAGCACCTGTATACGTATTTTTTACACATGGCGGAATTTTTATGAGGCCCCTTGGACAGAAAATTCTGAGCGAATTGGTTTTTATAAAATACAAAAGGCATTTGGAATAATAGTTCGCATGAAGTACTTTTGAATACAAATTCGGATTTCTCTGCAGTTTGCATTTAAAGTTAATTTGCTTGAATAAAATAAAATACTCATGTTTTCATTAAAATAGCGAATAGTCCGACTTGACAATTTTAGAAGTCTTGACCTAATTGCGATTTTTTTGGTCTTGGTCTTGGTCTTGGTCTTGGTCTTGAGGTTCAAGGTCTTGGTCTTGGTCTCGAGGTTCAAAGTCTTGGTCTTGGTCTTGGTCTTGAGGTTCAAGGTCTTGGTCTTGGTCTTGGTCTTGAGGTTCAAGGTCTTGGTCTTGGTCTTGGTCATGGTCTTGAGGTTTAAGGTCTTGACAACAAGACTGAAAGTGGTTAGAAGGAGGAGGAGTATGGTCTTGAGGTTTAAGGTCTTGACAACAAGACTGAAAGTGGTTAGAAGGAGGAGGAGTATAGAATGCTGCTGCTAAATATAGGCCTATATATATATGGGCCTATATTTAGCAGCAGCATCCTATCTTCAAAATCATAATTTCTAATCGTTTAGCTAAATTTCAGTTTCTCCTTCTATAATTCTGTTTTCATTCAAAGCAACTCGTATAACTTGACTCAAAGAGTTCTAGATTGAGAGGTCTTTGAATTCCAGATCACAATCCTTACCTTGCAGGTTATGACATGCCGCTAACTTTTTTCACTGTACATACTGATTATTTGGTCATCAAACCTAAAACCTAAAATATCTAACCGGCGAATCAATGAGCGATACTCGCTATTCGGATAAAACATATTATACGTAAAACACGATTCATATCGTGGACGAATTGCTGTAACCAGAAACACATTTATATTGCGGATCTTCTCTTTTAGGTGGAGGATCCCATAGTTAAAAGGCGGGATCCCATGCTTCAAAGGCGGGATCCTATAGTTCAAAGGCGGGATCCCATACTTCAAAGGCGGGATCACATACTTCAAAGGCAGGATCCCATACTTCAAAAGCGGATCCCATACTTCAAAGGCGGGATTTCATACTTCAAAGGCGGGGTATCCCATACTTCAAAGGCGGGATCTCATACTTCAAAGGCGGGATCCCATACTTCAAAGGCGGGATCCAATACTTCAAAGGCGGGGTATCCCATAGTTCAAAGGCGGGATCTCAGATCCGGAAGGATCCGACTGAATTTAATCACTGCAACTATATGTAAACAGAGACGCGCACTACAAACAGATGGACAGAGGGACAGACACACACATAGACACACACAAAGAAAGATATGCATCTATATGTACATATGTGTACATACATGCGCACATGTATACAGACATACATGCATGCATTGGACTGCAGTGTATCATATTTGTGGCGTATTGTATTGCGAGTGGCGCACCAGGTAGAGGCCAATGAGTCAGGTGTCTAAGGCAGTATGAGTGTTTATGGCAAAAGAACGAATATCATAAACACACTTTAAAGGAAAATAGCTTTAATCTTCTCCAAAAATTGAGGCAGATGATCTGTTCTTCTATATGCTCATACAGCTCATTGATAATCATTTGATTAATGAAACTTATTTTACATAATATACATTAAGCAGAACAAAATATTTTCGCTCTGATGAAAGACAAATATTATCTCTGCCTTTGTCTGTTACAGACTGATGGAATGAATCTGAGTTTCAGTTGGACTAAAATCTGTCACAATCCGTGGGTCAATGCATCTGTCTCAATGCGTCCTGTTTCAGTGAATGACAGAGTCCGTGAAAGAGTCAGTCAGTCAGTCAGTCAGTCAGTCAGTCAGTCAGTCAGTCAGTCAGTCAGTCAGTCAGTCAGTCAGTCAGTCAGTCAGTCAGTCAGTCAGTCAGTCAGTCAGTCAGTCAGTCAGTCAGTCAGTCAGTCAGTCAGTCAGTCAGTCAGTCAGTCAGTCAGTCAGTCAGTCAGTCAGTCAGTTGGTCAATCAGTCAGTCAGTCAGTCAGTCAGTCAGTCAGTCAGTCAGTCAGTCAGTCAGTCAGTCAGTCAATCAGTCATTCAGTCATTCATTCAGTCAGTCAGTCAGTCAGTCAGTCAGTTAGGAAAAATTATTTCGAACAGTTGTCACCATTCGTATGACATAATATGGCCTTCATCATCGTCATCGAATTAGGCCTAGGATGTCGCAGTCTTATTAGATGTTTTCCGTAGACGCCATTTCAGAGACATTTGCCTGATGTGAGTGAGTGGAGCCACCTAGCGAATGGTTTGTCGATAAGGTGTCCTGTACCGAAGGACCGAACAGGAACTCCCTCGAGTGTGGCGCGTGCAACAAGATGGCCGTCGTGATGCTTAGCGTCGCCACCATGAACACGACGAGCAGAAACCGATCGACGACTAGCGCCACCTGTTGCCAGTCACGCTTGATCGCCTCTCGACGATCCTGCTCAGCCAAGCGGTGCTTGTTCTTCTCGATCGTCTGATAGACTTTCTCAAGGGTTCGGATGAAGTACTGTTCGGCCGTATACTCCCCGTGGTTGGCGGTCGGAGACGTCGTCGAGCTGGTGGTGTTTGAATTCATCCGACAGGAATTCGTCAGTCGTTCACTGGGAGTGGAGTAGTAGAGTCCGCTGACCCCCAATCCACCACCACCGCCTCCGCCTCCTGCGCCCCCTGAACCGCCTCCGCAGACGCCTCCGTTCTCTCTCTGGTTTCTGTCCACTGGGTCGAAATGGTCGTTCTCCTTTGGTAACACAAAGTTCTATAAGAGCAACGGAATATAAATCTCTATATAAAGAAACTCTGTGCAATAAGTTAATGGTACGTAGGCCTAGTCTCACAATCACGTATGTAAGAAGTAACTGTAAAAATATTATGCAATTTTTGTCTCTATCCAACACTAACATTAGTTAAATAATTTTCACTCACTTATTTGAACACTCGACCGAAATTAGGTCGATCTTTCTGTATGCTAATATTTTTTTCAGTTTCATATGCATCTATTTGTATAACCTGTATTGTTAACCACAGTGCGTTTGCAGGTGGTATAATAAAGAATATACTTACTTACTTACTTACACAATTCGTCTTCCGTCCGTCCGTCCGTCCGTCCTGACCCTTTTCCGTCCGCACTCTGCTTTTTTGCTGCCGTCAGTTTGTCTGTCCGCCCTTTTCTTCTGTCAGTCCTACCTTCCGCTTGCCCGTCATTAGGTTTTCCTTCCTTCAGTCCTTCATTAGGTCCGTCCTTCCTCGCGTCCGCTCTTCTTTCTGTCCGTCCTTCCTTCCATCCTTTCGTCTTTCTGTCCTTCTGTCCTTCCGATCGGTGTTATTATAGCTCAGGAATTTTTACTCTAGTTTTTATTTAGTTCGCCTCTTAGCATTTTAGTTTAAGTTCTAATTTTATTTTTCTCATCGCAATCAATTTAGTTTCAGTTCAATTTTTATTTTCAAAATCACTTTAATTCTAGTTTTAGTTCTGCTGTAACAATGATTTAAATTTTAGCTATAGGCCTATAGTTCTAATTTTAGTTCTACATCTGTTTTCAAATGTTGCAGTTTAACTTTAGAAATGCACGCATCGCTAACGATTTAAAAAAGAGTTTTAAAGCTACAATATAGACAAGGCTTAAATCTATAGAACTGAGACAAACTTTGTACTACAGATTTTTTATCATCGCTGTTCACTATCATATAGTCATACAATACAATACAATATTCGTTTATTCCAATATTGCATAAACGAATATTGTATTGTATTGTATGACTAAATGATAACGAACTGCGATGATAAAATATCTATCTCAGTTGTGGGCTGGATGTTTTGCAGAATGTAATTACTGACGCTGTTGGTCGTATCAGGTCCAACGGCATATGACACCAATTAGGGCCACTGCAGTCGTTGTAATGACTGAACCTTTGGTCATAGTAGTTCTAAAAGTATGACTATCATGTGGAGTCTGATGGCTTCTCGATTACCATTACTATAATTATCGTCCTTGTTGGCACCTTAATTAATCCCGCTAAGACGTCTGCGACAGCTGTCATTAGCACCTCGATCTGTTCGTTATCCACGCTCTAATAAGGTCTCTCACTCTTGCATGGCTGACCTCTGAGAGCGTCGGCGTGGCTTTTGATGCGCGACATCAGAGAGCGCCTTCGAAATGGGTCGTCTAATTCTTAGCCG
Source organism: Allolobophora icterica (assembly GCA_963556255.1). Classification (NCBI taxonomy): domain Eukaryota; kingdom Metazoa; phylum Annelida; class Clitellata; order Crassiclitellata; family Lumbricidae; genus Allolobophora; species Allolobophora icterica. The sequence goes on from OY744605.1 coordinate 42,659,123, forward strand.
TTCGCATGATTTCGTTCAATTTCCTTTATCGCTTTCGCTTTTGTTTACTTCAACTCCATCTTATTTTCGTTCTATCTGGTTTTAGTTAAAAATTTATTTTTCGTTCTTCTTTTCGTTCTTTGGAGCGAAAAGCTAATTTCTTCGTTTTTGTTTTAGTTTTCTTTACTAAAATAACGCTGCACTGTCCTTCTCGCTGCTATGGGTGGGGGGGGGGTCGTGTGTGAGTGGAAGATATCTAAGATGAACATAAGCTGAGGCAGGGTCTACTCACGAGAACCGACTTCCGGTCATCATTTTTCTGCGTCCAAGGCTCCGTCGTTCTATTCATCCGAATGTAATTTCCCCTCTCAGCCTTGGCGTTCGCTTTGTTCTGCAATATTAGTCAATAGACTAAAGACTGAAGGCGCTCTATGAAGTAATTTATTCGGCGCTTATTTTACGAGAATTCATATCAGCAACAGAAAAAACCCGAACCAGACTCAGGCGGAGGATGCGATTTGAAGACGATATCTTCCTTTTATTGAGTGTTTCTGCTGTTGCTGCAGTTCTCATTTTGCATATAAATGAAAAATTCAAATATAAATTTATGTCAAACTTGAATATGAAGAAAAAGATGACGATGGCAATGAAGTGATAGAAATATCAGTAACAGCAACGTTCTTTCTAGCACGACCTTATAACGCTTCCTGGACTAAACATCTTTAGGCCGCATCAATTCGTTGCATTACATCACTGGTCGAGTATTAGCCCTTTGTTCGGCGATGCACAGCATTCGGCGCATGCGCATGATAAGTTTCTGTAGAGTAATAAATCGCCTCTGTCCTTGTTGAGGGTCACTTGATAATAGACGGCGCAGTCCTTAGACAATAGCGCTAGATAACTGCTGGTTCATTGAGAGAGATAGTCGGCTGTGAAATCTACTTAATGTACTTAGGTGCATAAAGGATTTTGCCTCCGTAGATCATTCGTAATGAGATCTCCATTGATTATGTAATATCCTCACTCGGCATTCACTAACACGGACACACACGCACATATGTACGCCAACTGAACATTACATCAGATGTGTGCTCGTATTAAGTAACTATATTCGTGTGTTGTTGCTGTTGGTAGGTGATACCTAAAGAATCCTTCGTATCTAATAAGATGACAAATATATCTACCGTAGAAAATGAAAGACAGAGCCGCCATATTGGGATTGAGCTGTCGAATGCAAATGAATATTTTTGCGATGATCCATTTGCTTCTAAAACTAACCCTTAAGCCGACGTGTCGGGCGTCGCCTCTCAAATTCCAGGTATGGTTGTACACAGGCTGGCAATTTCGGGGGTTTGGGGTTCAACCCCCTAGTCTTTCTTAGGACCCCAGTGCACAGTTAAATCTTCATTTCACATCCCAAGGGGTCGTTTCCAACCCCTCGGTTGTGCTAGTGTGATTTAGCATCAGTTGACACTGAGTCTCTGACATAGAGAAGAAATTTCCATGGTGTGTCATGTATGCATTTTTGAATTTTCTCAACAAAGAGTTGATTTTGATTCGAGTCTGACGTGCAAACCAGCGTTGAAATCAGCTGCTTTCAAATTTCGTTGTCATCAGTTTGCAAACTATATGGATAAAATGTTCAGCCACCAGTCTTTTTTCTACAATCCCACACTGGTTGTACTTAAAGCCAGTGCTTTTTTCAGCCGGAAAAGCGTTCCGGCACCTTTCTTCAGATACTAAAAAAATTTATTTATTTTAATAATTAAAACAATGATTTAGTTATTTTAATTTAATTTCCGTGTTTTGAACTGTTTTCAGTGTTTACTGAGACCCTCCCAACTTCCAATCCCGTTTTTCTCGGGATTTTAGCCCGCCCATAATTATTCCGTTCCGGAACCTATTATTCCGTTCCGGAACCTTTTTTCCAGAAAAAGGCACTGCTTATAGCTGTCTACAAAAGCGGGACGTCGCCCTTGCCCTCCCTCCTACCTTCATGTCCAGGTATGGTTGTACACAGGCTGCCACCTACCTTCATCTCCAGGTGGCGAGGCGATGGCCTCTGAGCGCGATCTCACAACGCGTCTCGCGCGTGAAGGTCTGACTAATTAACGATGATTTAGCTTTACTGACAAACACATTGTTTTTAAGCAAGGCGTGCATCACCTCAGAATATGTTTGCACGCATGTATGTATGTATGAATGTATGCATGATTTTTTATGTTCACACGTACAATGTCGTACATACTACAGGGTGCGGCAAAATAAAGTAATCCCCTGCAGTGTTTGGTTGATATCTCAAGAACGAAGTTGGATTTTTATAAGAAAATTTACACCGCCATTGGTCATTCATATCTACGTACAATTGCCAAATTACATTATATTATCACAACAATTGACTAAGTTATGCTATTTGAACAGAGACAAGCCCACGCTTTATAACGTGCAAATTTTACGGTTGCGTTATTTTACGGCGCTCACGCAGGAGTGGCTGCACGCAAACTGTCCTGAGATCATTGAGAAGGACCAGTGGCCACCAAATTCCCCAGATCTCAACCCCCTTGACTATCACGTGTGGGGAGCCATGCTGGAAAGGTATCACAAACTCCAGCCAAAGCCAAAGACAATCGCCGAGTTGAAAGCTGCTTTGCAGTCGATATGGGACGATATGCCACAGGCGCCGATCAACAAGGCCATCAAGAACTTTACCAAACGGTGAAGGCATGCGTGCAGGCCAATGGTGGACACTTTGAACACTTAATGTAAAATTGAAAGTGCAATTCGTAAAGCTTTGTTGTAAAAATATTTCAAGTTGTACCATTTATTTTTCTTGTTTCTTTACAAAGTAACTATTTTTAACCATGTAAAATCTTGGGGGTGTCGTGTTTGAAATAACATAACTTTGTCATATTTCAAGATTGTTAAATAACATTTGGAAGTTATATGTAGATGTGAACAGACAATATCATTACCAAGTTTTATATAAAAATTCTAAGCGGTTGCTACAGAATTTGCAACACACTGCAGGGGATTACTTTATTTTGCCGCACCCTGTACATACACAAATACATACGTGCATGCATACATACATACATATATGCATACATGTCTGCATGCATAAATATGCACACATATACATACACTCATTCGTACCACGTACGGGCATAAATACATACATACATTTTTCCATGCATATCTACACGTATGTATGTATGTGTGCATGTATGTATGTATGCATGTATGTATGACTGTAGTATGTATGTATGTATGTGTGTATGTGCCTCTGTATGATTTTTCATTTACCTCCTTTGCCGAGTCGCTCATTCTTAAGCATAAGAGTTTAGCCAAGAACTTGAAGCAGATCGTTCTGACTATTTCCGGTACTTTTTGTCCACTGACTCCTTTGTGATGTATGTTGAGCGTGAATGACGTCATTGCCGTTGCCAACGAGACAATGGCGATTGTAATCCCATAATAGAGACCTACAAAGTTTAAGTATTCCATTACCGAGGGTTGTCAATAGATGGTAAAGGTTAATGGTAATGCAAAAAAGAACTGATTAAGATATTTATTAACATCATAACAAACTGCTGAATATATAGGTCAATCAGTCAGTCAGTCAGTCGGTCGGTCGGTCGGTCAGTCAGTCAGTCAGTCAGTCAGTCAGTCAGTCGGTTAGTCAGTCAGTCAGTCAGTCAGTCAGTCAGTCAGTTATTCAGTCATTCATTAAATCAGTCAGTCAGACAACAGACAGAACAGTCAGTCAGTCAGTCAGTCAGTTAGTCAGTCAGTTAGTCAGACAGACAGCAGACAGACAGACAGACAGACAGACAGTCAGGCAGTCAGATCTGCCGGTCGGTCGACTAATGTAATGTAATATTACCAAGATCACGATGTAATGCCTTCTGCAATATGTATTAAATTGCAGGTTAGTCTAGTCACACTTTCAGCCATCAGTCGTCAGTCAATCTCTCAGTTTGTGGTCGTCAGCTTGACTCGTTTTCAATGGCTAACCATCGATTTCGTTTTTCCTGAGCATGTCTCGCTGAAGTTATGGCAGACGCAGACAAATTAAACGCGTTATAAATTTGCCGAACTCAGCACATACACAGACTGTCGCCCTCCCGCGCAAGCACCTGCTAACCACACGCACCTGCAGCTGCACCTCAGCAAAAGACTGCAGCAGGTTCATTTGACAACTCGACCATTCAGACGATGAGACTTCTCTCCGTCGTCGTTCAGTCATTAAGACCCGATTGTCCTGCGTTCCGACATTCCCAATGCACCCGAGAATTTGGATCAGAGGAGGAAGATGAAGATAAGGAGGAGGAGGACGAGGACGAGGACGAGGAGGAGGAGGAGGAGGAGGAGGCGTAGCTATTTACTTGTAGGAAGACTGAAGGAAAAGATAGGGAGAGGAATAACTATAAGAAGACAGGAGGTAAGGATAAATAGAGGATACGAGAAGGAGGATAAGAACCAGAAGGAGAAAGTTGGAGAGAAGGAGACGGACGAGGTGAGGAGGAGGAGGAGGAGGAGGAGAAGGAGGAGAAGGAGAAGAAGGAGGAGCAGGAGGAGGAGGTGGATAAGCAGAGGAACCAGACAAATACTGAGCTACGATTAGGTCCGACAGGATGATGGCCTCGTAACGGAGTCACTGTAATTGGTAATAAATGATTGAATGGCGCTACATAAATCGTCTGGGAAATGATCCTAAATACAGACATGCATCGAATGGGAAACGTGGGTTATTTGCCGCCTAAGTGCGTCTGCACCGAGAGAGATAAAGCGCATCAAGAGTGGAAGAAACAGCGCGACTTAGCTGACTTCATTCGCAGCTGCAGAACAACGTCATCTCTTATACGCGGTGTATCTATCGATTGACCGTGGATGATGTCTTATTTTATCCTCTTTCATCCGCTATAATCTCTTCCATCGCATAATGCATACATTTTCACTCCACTACACTCTGTTGCATACTCTCTTTATCACTTCGTACACGTGCTCCTTGTCACTCTGTATATCCACGTGTCACTTTGAATGTCGCTCTGTGCAACACAGACTGAAGGACATTGAAACTGAATGTTTACTTAAGTGCGTTACTTACTACGTCCAAGTGTCACTGTATGTATTTTATGTCACTCCGTATATCCGCGTGTCACTTGGAATGTCTTTGAGTCATTTTTTTACTTAAGTGCGTAACTGTGCATGTCCATGTGTCACTGTATGTCCTCTCTGTCACTCACTTTGTGCGTCAGTGTGTTACTTCGTGTGTTCATGTGTCACTGTGTCTCGTGCGTGACTTTGTGCGTTAGTATATATTGCTCGATATGTTCCCTGTGTTACTCTGTACGTCTAGGTATAACTGTGAATGTCCCTCTATGTTACTTGTACGTGAGCGCGTTACTTTCTATGGCCATGTGTCACTGTATGTCATCTGTGTCACTTTATGCGCCATTGTGTTACTCTGTGTGTCCACAGGTCACTTTGTACATACCATGTGCTACTCTGTATATGTATTATGTACGTGTCACTTTGAAAGTCCCTCTGTGTCACTTTTACGTCAGTGCGTTACTTTGTATGTCCATGTGTCACTGTATGCCCCATCGTGACTTTATGCGTCAGTGTGTTTCGTGTCACTCAGTTTGTCCACCTGTCTTTCGTTGTTGCTCCGCAGTTTCTGTGAATGTGATATTTTTATCGATGCCTTTGTAAGCGGGCGATGGAAGACCTGGCATTCTCGTTGAAAAAGAACGGCTTTCAGTAGTCGCTGTCAGTTTGAAGCGATCGATAAGCTGTAGACGGCTTTACTCCGCGGGGACAAAACAAGTCTACATTTGTCTAAATATGGCTACAGCTACATCAATGAACATCCGACATAAACATAAGCGCTTAATTACACCTACAAATCAGAGGCGTAGCAAGAGGGACTCAGAGGAGGCACAGACTGAGGAAAATAGCAATTGGACGTTCATAATTTTCGACAGAAAGGTTAGACTTTAGACATGGGGACGATGATTGTGATTTGTCCCAAGATGCAGAAAACCCGTGCTAGCTCTACTGCCTTCGGGTGCAGACAATTGGAAAGAGCTACAGGTTCCTCTGTATACTTCAGAACGATAGCACCGCGCACTGTCGTGCACAGGTCCCTCCCTTTGGTACAGTCTTGCTGTGAAGATTCGCACTACACCTTGTCTCAAAATAAACTGTGCAAAATTGTTTCTGTCAGAACTTCGTCAAATTTCCACCAATTTTAATAATTTTTGGTAGGTAGATGGCAAAATAGCTGAAATTTTATGCTATACATAAATTTTCCACCTCACCTGACTCATGTCACCGCACTACCTTGTTAAACACAGATGTACCAATTTCTTTTATAACGCTTAAATTTTATTACATGCAACAAACTAACTGACGACTTAATTAGCACGGGTGTCAAAGTGAATGAGGCCTACTATCGCGACAACCTTCTTGCCCAGAAGCTACTGCCAGATATACGCCGGATATCCCAGGGCGAGTTTTTTGTCTTTCAACAGGATGCGCCCCGGCGCATCGAGCACGCGATACTGTCTCTTTCCTGGAGCGAGAAACGCCCGACTTCATACCTCCAACACTGTGGCCGCCGAATTCACCGGATCTTAACCCAGTCGACTATAGCATATGGAGTGTGCTGCAGGAAACGGTTTACCGCTCCAGAATAGCCAACGTCGACGAACTCAAAACGCGTCTGATCGACGAGTGGGCGCGCTTTGATAAGTCGATCGTTGATGCTGCTATCGGTCAGTGGCGTCGCCGTCTAAGCGCTTGTGTCCATGTAAGCGGGGCACATTTCGAGCACCAGTTCTAACACTTTTAAGCAGATCTGTCATAACAATTAAAAACTCTGCTAAGTAAACCACATTTTACTTTACTGCGTGCTAATTAAGTCGTCAGATAGTTTGTTGCATGTAATAAATAGTATAGCGAGATTAAATGGGGGAGCTGCAGTTATTGAACGCCATAGAAGTCTTTCCCTCTGTTGAAGTAAGGCTAATAGAGTACGGTGGGCCACGTGCCCCTGTGAGACATAGGGAAGGGGGTGCCGCCGTGGAAATGGCGCGCAAATCGAGGAGGTTAATGGGTGCTCTGGGGACTCGTGCCTCGGTGAGGCCTATAGTGCCTCCTCAGGGCCGGGGTCTGATGCCCCGCTGGGGCCTTGTGCCTCAGTGAGGCGTCGTGTCTTCGTGAGGCCGCAGTAAGAGTATAAAAGGGGCCTCTCTCCGTCAAACACTCCGCCACTGTTCGTACTCTGACAGTGCCAGTCCCAAGCCTGGATAAGGAGGAGGGCGACGCTAATCATCTTTGTTATGACACAGCGTCGCTAAACTGAAACTACTGTCAACGAGAGACGAGAGAAGCGGAATGAAAAGATTGAGCAGCGGAGCTCTTGTCTATTATCGGGGCATTCTGGATTAAAAGATAGATAGAGTAACGAAGTTATCGGCAGTCGTCGAGGTATTTTAAGGTAGTATTGTACGATTAGTAATCAAGTATTGCAAGTGTGAATTGTATAATTGCTGATTCTCGTTGGATCTGTACGGATTACTCATTCTTAAATAGGAGGTGTTTTCGTTTGTCAATTTCACGGAAGTATACGAGAGAGTTACACGTGGTCTTTGGTTTTCATAAGAAAAGCGTCTTCAAATCATTGTTCGTAACTTGTCAATTGTCGAGTCAATCGTTGGAAGTAGTCTAATACTCGCAAGTCCTTCGACAAACCCAGAGGCCTTATCTGCGCGCACACGCCCACTCTACGGCCGAGAGAGGAGAAGGCGCTAGAAACCCCCGGTCCTCCCGTGTATTAAAAAGGAGATTTTCGCCACAGAATCTAGACCTACCTCTGCCAACCTCTCATTTTTCTTCAGACACTCTGCTGCTGGTTCATAATAACAATAAAGTCTGAGTGTCTACCAGAAACTTGCGTTTATACAAATGTTAATGTACCGATTCACATCAAGATTTGTCTTGAAAACTGTACACACCAAAAACATTCAAATCAGACTCCAATGTAACTCAATCTGGTCACTTACAGCATTTAATTCTAGAGGAAGGAATTGTATATCACAAAACATTTGGAATGGAGGCAAAGCAAAGGGTGACCGCAGACTGCCTTAGTTGACAATCGTAATAATAAACCCCAGATTTCTAAAGCGCTACTGTAAAGCCAAGCGCAACGCACCAGCCTACTCACGAGCAATGAGCTTAATACGACCACTGAGCTTAATCACGAGCACTGAGATTAATCACGAGCGCATATATCAGTTGCTTCGGGAGAGATAGGTCTCGACTCCTCGCGTCGCACGTTCGCAATGTAACGTATAAATATATGTTTCGAGATGCGTGTAAGCGTGTGTAAAGCACGGTCGTGTCTTTGCGTATATCTGTGAATATAGCCGCTGCATTAATACACTTTGAAAGATAGTGCAGCTATACAGTCGTGCCATCCATGCCTCAGACAGAAGCAGTCGACTTAATCCCGGTCGAGTCGATGTCAGACCTTTATAGCGAAACTCGGGAGACCATTAAGGGCACTCGATCGAGACCACACGTCAACGCTGATAAAGAACTCGGCGATCAACTGTCGTGTTGCACTCTGACCAAAGAAACGGACAAAGAGCACGACTTTTGACTTCAGTATCCACTCGATTTGATTCGTCATCTGACCATCGTGCCTTAAAGGATAATTATTTCGCAAAGCCTCCACGGAAAAGACTAGAACAGCGCAGTGCAGCAACGGCAATAGTTAACAATTCTTCAATGCGCAAAAAAAATCGCAATAATAATCGTTCAGTGACGGCCCCTTTTTGTGCAGCTTTAATTAAATCACAATGTGGCAATTAATTATCGTTACGCTTACCCTCTTTCCTGCTGCTTTCAACTGAAAACCAAACTCTTCAAGCTTTGGTATCCTGGTTCTGTTCGTGCACCACCCTACGATCACCATCATCAACCATTTCCACTGTAACACCTTGCCATCTCTCCGGTGTAACCTGTCTCGGATTCTGACCCGGTATCGAAAAGGGCCAAACCAACCTCGTTCTTGCGACCTTGATTTGATATATTGCGCCGAAGATAAGCTGATCTTCCTAACGGGGTCTTTGTGTGGCGCTGAATAATTTAGGGGATTTACATTCTATTTACATTACAGTACATTGCAAACTTGTAATGCGCAGAAAGTCACATAGAAATGTCAGTTAGAGACAGTTATAGATATGTCAGTTGATTACACCCAAGATATTATTAAATCATGATTTTCAGTCATAGGCCTACTGTTTACTTCTGGATTTTCTAAGTAATAAACCTTCCTTTAAATGCCTTGCTATGGTGAGCGAACTAACTTAATTATTATATAGAGTGTGGGTTACGGACATACTATTATCACTACTTACCTTAACATTCCGGAAATTAACAGGTAGAAATTAATTACTTCACTTTCACACTTTATGGTTTAAGTTTTGGTTTGCGTAGGCCCATAGCTAACGTACACAAAATAATATAGCTATATAAACCATGGAACCAGATTATATATGGCAGCAGAGACATTTCTCATGTTCAACTCTGAGGCCCCGATTTTGAAACATGCGTATCTCGCTGTTTGAGTCATAGCAGAGAGTTGTTACCTTTATATACTGGGAGGATTATACACTCTGCAGGATGCGTTAAAGGTATTATGTTGTGATAATTAAAATGCCACGCGGATGTACCCGGAGTGAATTCATCACGCTCCTTTGAACTGCCGGAGGATCTGTGAGGAAGCAGCGAGAGTATAGCATCCTGCGTTAACAGATTAAAGCCCGATGCAACCGAGTACAACGCATCCGTCCGTTCTCTCTGCGATCACAAGGCGCAATACATTGCGAGAGGAGCAGAGGTCATGATTAACTCTAGCTGATGGACTGATCACGGGGCGTGAGCGGGTTCAAACCATAGTTGTTAAAAACGTAAGAAACTAAATAAAAAGCAGATATCACGATGAACCTAGGTGATTGACTGATCACGGGGAGTGTGCGCGTTCATAGTTGTTAAAAACGTAAGTAACTAAATTAAAAAGACTGAGAAATAAAAAACGCAAGGAAACGGAAGAAAACGAAAAAATAAAATAATTTGAGCTTAAAGTGTGAGCTTGAATGAGTAGCAGCATGCTCAGTTGCTTCATCTAACGCTTCTCGCTTTCTTTTCAATGTATCTTGTTTTATCCTTTGAGCATTCTCTTATCCGATCAGATGTTCTTGATGTCTGTGGGCATTTTTACACATGATTTTATATATTGATATCGTCTCCCGCGAGATCAGTGGCATAGCCAGGATTAACACCAGGGGGAGCGAGCACATGAAAAGGCCACAACTACCAAAATAAATAATTTCAATTAATTACATTCATTATGATTATACGTATCTATTTTTGTATTTTAAATAGAAGCACCGAAACACCCAAAAGGTGGCAAAAGCAATATGTATAGTAAATGAGTAATAGTATGGCATATATATATATATATATATATTTATAACGAAGTAATATATATTTATAACGAAGTAATCGACTGATCACTAATATATACAGCAGCACTGTGCCCCATAAAAAAACACACCAAAAAACTTTGTCATGAAACGCTTGTAAGTCTAATGTTAAATAAGAAAAAGTAATGTTTCATTTAAGAAGATGTTCGAAGTGATGTCCCTTCGCTTGAACGCAGGCTCTCAGCCTTGGCCGCCACTGTTCAATAGCTTTGTCAATGACACTCTGCTTCAACTGTGCCCACACAACGATGAGGCGCTCCTTCAACTCGTCGATGTCCCGTATGCATATTAACAATCTCTATACGAATTCGGATATGAATATTCATGTGCAATGACGTGCGGCTGTTGATTGGCTGCTGGTTATTATGCATTGTGCGCTGGGCTTAATGTTAGTCAAGGTATCATCTATAAGCTAAATCCAAGATGGTGGACAGTGGATACTTTACCGACTTGGCTTTTGAAAGTGAATGTACTGCAAATAATGATAATAAAATTGAAATAAGAGCGAAACTAAAATGCGCAGAAGATGTTGACATATGGCTGCGTTCTTACGAGGAATTGTCAGCAACACACTGGATCGTGAGAAAAACTTATCCGCGGTTGCAGAGACTCCAATTCCGTAAAGACTATGTTTGTCATCATGCTGGATTCAATAAGGTAAGATATAATAATAATAATAATCTTTTCTTTATTAATTCAAACCGACAAACGCAGTAAGATTACATTGAGACATGGCAATACAATTATCAATATCTTAACTAAAATGACGCCTTCATCAGAAGAACCACTAGAGTCCATTTTTGACATTTTTCAGTTAACTGTGTCCTGTGATACTTAATGCTATATAGAGCATGTATTTACAAGTGTGTTTTTCAGAAAACTCGCGTCAGTCCAAAGTTACCAATGGTATCCTTTGCATTATTCTTTGGTCAATATTTTGGCTTCAAGTTTTTGCTATATTTCAATCGCTCATCCAACTTCTAGTTTCAGTTATATTTTAATCAGTTATCGCAATTGCCAATAACTACCCACTGTAACAGGTGTACAATTAATTAAAATATCTAAACTGCAGTATCACAAAATTTATATGCCTGTTCCGTTTAACTTCTATGCGCATCAAGGGTTTAATAGGGGATAATAAAGCTCTAAAAGGGGTAGGAAATGAGGTGGACGCTATGAAATGATTAACAGCCACCAGAATTTTAAATAACCTAATCCCTTCAATACTTTTCGTTGTACTGCTTATCGTGCCAGACTGCAGCCAGAGCGATGCGTGTTACCACATCAAATTCGGCATATTAGTATGCCTGTATCCTTGTGTTTCAGGAGACATCTAGAGGAGGTTGCAACAAAAGGGGCTGGTCGAAGAATTGTCAATGTCCAGCAAAGCTGTCGATCATCATTCAATCGTGGACCAGCAAAGACATGTATGCTAAGGTATTATACTAGGAAGGCGTTGTCATATCTGTTAAACAATACCATTCGTGTATAAGTAGGCTGTCTACTTATAAGTAGCATATAAAACCTGTGCTTAAATCTTTGCACAGGCTTCCTGTTCAGCTAAGGATCTGTATCAAACTGGGTCATGTTTATAAAACATTGCATGTTAAACAACCAAAATACTCACCACCAGTCCTTATTCAATCTGATTGTCTTTCGCTGCTGTTCTTACATGGGACTAAAACTGTTCTCACTGGACCTAAATTTGGAAACTCTCGCTGCTCAGTCACTCCAGTCCATATCGTTATAAACTTTAAAAAACAAATTTTGAAATTGGTTATAAACAGTTAGTTTGACGAATAGGCTGTATCTCTGTCATGTTAACCTTCTTAAAGGTTGCTAATTGTTGTTATTATTGTTACTATAAAATGGCTGTATGCTTCAGCAGTTGATTGCAATAACTTGTTGTCCAGTAATTAGCTAAATACTTTGTTTCGCACATTTGGTTAATGGTGATCATTATTATGATGTTGTAGCGAGAATTGTTGGGCAAGATAACAATAACTGGTCAACATAATCACTCCAGAAGCAATGCCGAAGCTCTGTCCCTGCTGCCTGCACCTGACAGCCTTAGATCGGTTTTTGAAGGTAAGCATGGTGCTGTGCATTAAAAAGTAAATTAAAAACTAAACAATGCTGAGCTGATACAAGGCATTGGTTCCACAACAAATGGTTCACGGACAAATGGTACACCGACAAATGGTTCACGATCTTCCAGCTTCTAGTTTGAGCTATACAGTGATAATTGTTGTTTCATTCTTTATATTGCACTTGCACTAATTCATGCATGTGAAGAAAAAGTACCTTGAGATTTCGTTGAGATTTCGATTCCACTGCTGACCCTATAGCCAATTCAGGGTTAATAGGGGAATAGCTAACACTTAATACCCATGGCCGCCCCTCATGCTAACATAAGGGACTGTCCTTCTTAAGTAATAACATGCTGATATGGATGCAAATCATTTTTTCAGGGTACTTCTTCGATGGCCAGGGCATAAGTGATGGAATGCGGTTTCACGTAGAGAAGATGGAGCTAGCCGACTGTACAGAGGCTGACCTGGCTGATTCTACAAAGAATCCCAAATATCGCACAGTCCAGCACTGGTATACACAGTGGCGTTCTAAACACCAAGGACCTCGAACAGGGGAAGGTGTAATCGACGTAAGTATATTATACATTGTGATCTACTAGTTGGCGCCTGTAGGTGCAAGTTAGGGAAAGATATAGTTTGGAAATCGCAAATACAGCCGTATTGAGTGGAAAATGCAAGTACAGAGTTCCCACTCTTATAGAAAACATGGAAGTCATGGAAAATCAGGCTCTTTCATTATTGGTCAGAGAAAAAGTTACTGAGAACAACATTTCTTTGGTTTTCAGTTGTAATGTAACACTGACATGGTAGGTTAGAACAGTAATAATAATAATGTACACTTAAATATGTTTGATCACATGTTAGAGATGTCTGCCAACAAGTCAAAGATGTATTTGTCTGTCTTATGCAACTGACTTCTGGGGAATTGCAACAGTGAAATTTATGTAAGTTTGTGAAGTTGTGTGTCCTACATGAAATGTTATGCCATATGTTTTGGAACTCTTTACTCTGACTTCTTGCAAAAGTACAGCTTCACTTCTTCCTGTATTGCTTTTAGTATGAGTGCATCAACATGTTCTAGTGTTGCACTGGTGTTTGTATTTGCAGACTCTGAACGATAAACTACCCACCTACACCAGCATGGGCTGCCAAGTAGTTACAAGCAGAAACCCTTTAGTTGTTGTGATCATTAATCCAGTGATGCATCGAGCTCAGGAGTTGAGCGATGCTTCAGGCATCTGCTTTGTCGACTCTACTGCCTCCTGTGATGCCAATAACCACACAATAACTTTTCTGCTGACACCATGTGCTGCTGGCGCCGTTCCGCTCGCTGTGGTAATAACATGTGGACAGTCGCAAGCTGACTATGAAGCTGGATTCAGGCTGCTGAAAGACACATGTGGCAATATGTTTGGTGGTTCCAGCTATCCTGCAGTTTTCATGACTGATGACAGTAATGCTGAACGAAGCGCTCTGGCTGCCACATGGCCTGAAAGCATGCTGCGACTCTGTCTGTTCCATGTGCCACAGGCGAACTGGAGATGGCTGTGGGATTCAAAGAATGCCATCACAAAGGAAGACAGGCCCCCACTGATGGATGAATTCAGGCAGATTATGATGGCCACGTCAAAAGAAGGTGCTTTGGAGGCATTCAACTTGGCCGTTAGATCTCATCTGTCAGTTAAGTACCCACGATGGCAAGAAAGGGTCAAGAAATACTTTGAACGGCGTGAAGCGTGGTGCATAGCGTGGAGGTCTGCAGAACATCGTGGACACCACACAAACAACTACAGTGAAGTCGCAGTTCGCCTGTTCAAGGACATTGTCCTCTCGCGCCTCAAGGCATACAACGTGGTGTCACTTGTGGACTTTGTGTGTACCGCCATGGATCAGTACTATTCCCATCGCTTGATGCAATTTGCTCATTCTCGAGTTGCAACGCCACACATTTGGTTGCGAAAGCTAAAGTTAAAAGCTGCGTATGTTGATGCTGGAGCCATTAAGCAGACTACAGACTCCATGTACCTGATACCGAGTGAAAGTGATTCTTCCATCTTGTACACTGTGGATATCAACATCGGCATCTGTTCGTGCCAGGATGGAATGTGCGGACATTTCTGTAAACATCAAGCCGCCATCTTAATACACGTGCCAGATGTGTTCCTACCAAACGCCCCACCAGTGGACACGGCTGCAAGACACAGAATGGCTGTAGTTGCATTGGGTGACAAAGCCCAGGAATCGTCATTCTACGAACCATTCACTGCAGATGACCAACCAACGCATTCAGCTCCGACTTCCTCAGCTAACTGTTCTCCATCTGTACCGCAAATGCATGAGTCAGTGGACCACCAACAGTCCAATGATCCAACATCAGCTGATACACCGCCTCCTGTTGTGGGTGACAGCACCAATGTAATTATGTCTGCGCTGGATGTCATGAAGCAGTTGCATGATCAGTTTGGGTCCTCGACATCTGGTTCGACTCGTTTTCTCACGAGGCTTGGCAATGTCCGAACTGGCAGTGAATGGGAAACCTTCCTGCACTCGTTTGGGAGTGCGGTTCCTCTTAGACATCATCATCGCGCTGCCATCCGTGTTCAACCAACATCCCTAGCCCGCCGCCGGTCTGGGATCACCCGTGGTAGCAAGCGTCTTGCCAGTGGACGCCCACCATCAAGTGACCCCCTGCGACTTAAGGCCAAGCGCCCTCGAAGTCTGAGCTACAACGTAGAACGGAATCAGACGAATGCCAAATCGCATGGTGATGGCCATTAGTGCTTTAACTGTAGTTTGTGAACACTTGTGCATTAACTCCAAGTATGCTCAGTTTATTGGATAGAGGTGAAATATGCATCATTTTCATATCTATGTTGATTCATGTTCTTCTGGTAGCTAATCCCTCTGTTGATTGCCCTTCTGTGTTTAGACGAGTCACATTTAAGAATAATCACAAGTTATGATATCACTTAAAAACGTTGACCTTATTGCAGACTTGCCTGAGCACTGCTTGCTGACTGATGAACTTTCTGTTCTTAATAATAAGAAAGTTTTACATCATTTTGGTTAATGTAGCAAGTTCATCAGATTACTTTACTGTGATGCAGTGCTATATAAATTTACAATTAGAATGGAACAGTTTTCCTCAATGCTATATACCTTGGAATTGATTTCTGGTGATATGTGGCAATTTCCTAATGTCTGTAAAGTCACTCCAGAAGTAACTGGACAATGGACACCCATCTTAAGACTAAGGCCATGTGGTGTATAATGCATATTCAAGTTCTGAGGTGTTTAGAAATGCACTGTAAATATCTATAGACACCCACAGATATATATAAATGCTTGCATGCACATTATTAATGCATTTGTATGCCCCTACTGGATTAATTAACAAATGCATGCTGTTGTGATTTTGAATCTTAATGTCCAGATTATGATGATACCAGTTTACAAGTCGCTTGTCCACTTGTAGGGATATGTTATGTACAGTTTTGTTTCTTAAAAATAGATTTTTAAGCATTTATCATTTAGCTTTGACTGTACTCGTTTTTGTCTGTATTATTACACACATTTAATGTTTGCTGTTAGAGACTGTTTGATACTATAGACAGCTTATTTAATTTCTTGGCTTTATGCATGTTTTTGTTTGAAGGTAAAAGCAACATCATTCAAGGTTTCATCGTTAGCAGTTAGAAAATAAAACTTCAACTGAAATGTTTCATTATTTCAATGCCTAAATACAAAGTCGCTGTTAGGTAATTATTAGACTCCATTTCCTTCCCACTCCAGCAGCTCGATATTGAGATATGTGCACGATGTCCAAGAGTCATTTGGTATATAGAGTTATTTTGTGGCCAGACGAGGAAATGGCTTCTGAGAAAAGCATGGAACATGTAGGAACACAACTCGGTAATCCTGGAAACAGCGGTCCCAAATTATAAAATCGGTATGTATTCACATATGTATGTATGTATGTATGTATGTATGTACGTGTGTATATATGTATGTATGTACACATATGTATGTATGTATGTATGTACGTGTGTATATATGTATGTATGTGTATGTATGTATGTATGAACGTGTGTATAAAACGTGGGGCGTGGTGGCTCAGTGGTAAGTTCGGCGCCTTGTGACCGGAGGGTTGCAGGTTCGAATCCCACTCTAGCCGCTGCGTACGGACCTTGGGCAAGTCCTTCACTCGCAATTGCTCGTGGCGCTTCGGCGTGAAAATTCCGGCACAGTATCAAATGCTGTAGTCGGGAGCGCCTCTGAGTAGTAGTTGACTTCGAGAGGCGCTATAGAAATATCCGGAATGAATGAATGAATGAATATATGTATGTATGTACATACATCTATGTATGTATGTATGTACGTGTGTATATATGTATGTATGTACATGTATGTATGTATGTATGAACGTGTGTATATATGTATGTATGTACATACATCTATGTATGTATGTATGAACGTGTGTATGTACGTGTGTATGCATGTATGTGTTTATGTATATATGTATGTGTGTATGTATGTATTAAATTAATATAAAGACAAGAAATGGTTGGTGTGTATGTATGTGTGTATGCATGTATGTGTTATGTATATATATATATATATATATGTGCATACATACATACATATATACATACATACATACTTGCATACATACAAAAGTACATTATTACATACATACATACATACATTAATACATGTATGTACAATACATAAATACATGTATGTACATATATGCATACATATATACATACGTACATATGTGAATACATACATACATACATACAAATGTACATACATACATACAAAGATACATGTACGTACGTACATATATACACACATACATATATACATAAACACATACATGCATACACACGTACATACACACCTCCATACATACATACATACATGTATGTACATACATACATATATACACACGTACATTTCTTGTCTTTATATTAATTTCGTATGTGAACCCATTTTACTACATACCGATTTATTTAATTTCATAATTTGGGACCGCCGTTTCCAGGATTACCCACAACTCTTGTTATATGAAAACATTTCTTAGTTAAACTCAAAATTAAATGTTGGACGATTGATGAAAATAATACTGAAACTAACTAGCAGCTGGATCATCTATGTAAATATTACATAATAAAGCACAAACTAGAAGTTGAAACTGCGATTAAAATATATCGTTTTAGCGCCGTGGATGATCGATGAAAATCTGTCATAGTAAAACAAACTAGAAGTTGGAAGATTGATGAAAATATAGCTCAAACTAGAAGATGGACAATCGATGAAAATATAACTGAAACTATAAGTTGGATGAACGATGATTATTTATTGTATTAATATTTATTCTATTATAACGTTTCAATTAAAATAATTTCGGACGCTAAAACCCAGGATTGCCCGTTAATGAATGTTAAATAAACGCATGCGCTACATAACTAAATTTTTGACATCTCCCTACTCGTTCGTATTTACGTAGAATCATAGACGTATAGGGAGCGAAATCGTCGTCACTTATGAATATTTATTAACCTATATCGGCAGCCAATCAACAGCCGCACGTCATCGCTCATGAATATTCATATCCGAATTCGTATAGAGATTGTTAATATGCGTCCCGTATTGCTGTCTGGTAGACGCGTTCCTGTATTAGACCCCAAATTCTGTAGTCAACGGGATTGAGGTCTGGTGAGTTTGCTGGCCAGAGTTCCGGTCCAATGAAGCTTGGTGTTTCACGTCGCAGCAACGCAATGGTGTCCTTTGCGCGATGTGCTGGGGCGCTGTCCTGCTGGAGAATAAATAAGTCGCTTGACATCCCTCTGATCGCTGGCAACATCTGCTCCATCAACAGGATATTCCTGTAATATTCGCCGTTGACCTTCACCCCAGGTTCCACGAAGAACAATTCCGTGCACCCGAGCTTCGAGACGGCGACGGAGACCATCAGTGAGCGGCTGAAAGTCGGGCGGGTCCGCAGTAGGCGATTGGCGTCAACGTTGCGCTTCAGTGTTGTCGTGGATACGTAGAGACGATCGTTCTGAGCGTTTATTGGAGGCGCCACTGTAAACAGCTTCTCGTCACTAAACCAGATGAAAGGGACTAAATGCTCGGGAAACTTCCTAAGAAGTTGCTTGCATCGTTCCAGGCGTGAATCTGTGTTGCATGTTGATAACAGTTGGGCACGGCGTTTTTTCAGACACTTCAGCTGAAGGTCATCGTGTATTACTCTATACACTGTTCCCTTAATTACTCATTCCAATTTCTCTTTGAATCTGGCGAGTTGATCTGTGAGTTTGTGGTGCGCCCTCCTGGCTTAGCACAAGATCGTTTACTGCATCAATGTTCTCTGGTGTGCGCACCGAACGTGGTCGTCCGCTGCCGGGCTGACGATCCACGCTGGCCGTTTTTCGAATCTTTCGCAGCAGTACATCGAGGCCATTTTTATTCCAACCCTTCTGCGGGAACTCTTTTATCAACCGACGACTACTGTAATCCTTCAACAATACTAAATTCTTAATAAAAATCTTATCTTCGCTGCTGAAAACCATTTTAACTCTAAGTTACTAATCTCTGTTTATATGTTTCCAAACACGCCTAGTCGCCTAGTCTGCGTCACTGCCTCTAACAGCAACCACTTCTGTGAGTAAGTAAAATGTGAAATATTTTGTGGCAAAATTATTTTAGAAACAACGTACAAACTTTTATTACAATTGGCTTAGTTTTATAGAAGATTTTTGAAAAGTTTTTTGGTGTGTTTTTTTATGGGGCACAGTGTATATATAACAACAGTACAAACACAAACCAATTACAAGAACAACTTTTTCGTCATTTTTAGCAGTTATCGATTACTTCGTTATAAATATATATATATATATATATATATATATATATATATATATATATAACAACAGTACAAATATATATATGTAACAACAGTACAAACACAAACCAATTACAAGAACCTTTTTCGTCATTTTTGGCAGTTATCGATTACTTCGTTATAATCCACTTCACTAGCGAACTGTCTTTCGATCGTGATCAAGGCTAGACCAGGCAATCTATCCTCGAACGTACGTAGGCCTACGATTTAATGAGTTTGAGTTGGCTGAAAGATCGTTCCGCACCAGCACTGTTTGGCAAGGTCTTGCGAGACCAAGACCAAGACTTTGAACCTCAAGACCAAGACCAAGACTTTGAACCTCAAGACCAAGACCAAGACTTTCGGTCTCAAGACCAAGACCAAGACTTTTAAAAACGAACTCGAGTGCACTCGAGACCAAGACCTTGTCTGGTACAGTGTGGACAAGCTATGATAAATGGAACACATGTCACTGGCGATCATGCATTTTGGTACATTATTGATGGTCACTTCTTAGACACTGGAATTTTCCTTATTGATAATACTGATTATTTCCTGTACATGCCTTTAAATGAAAGAAAATCTTGCACAATTTCACTTCGATTTTCGATGACATCCGAGTAGGGGCTACATGTCCGCCAAAGATTCTAATAATTTGGTCACATTATCGGCATTCACATTGTTAAAATGCTTTGGATCTAAACAACTAAGCTTAAATTTGGAAGCCACATGTGTAAAATGCTCACATCTTTTAGTTGTGCTATTTATGACACAATCTAGTAACATTATGTAGGGTTCAACCATGAATTTTTCTGGAATCAGATATTATTCCATCATCCACTGACATTTCCTCATGGAATCTCTTGCTTTTCCAAACTTTATGCTGTAGCAATATCACATTTTTGAGCCAGATCAGTTGCTTCTTTCTCAATCAGTTGAAACTCAGAATCACATTCATTTCACATGTTTTTCACATCGTTTTCAAATAGTTGAATCAAATGAAGCTGTTACAAAATAAATGCTACTTCTCTGTAAATATGTGGATAAACCGAAAGCCTTCTCTAGCACTTTTTTCCAGAATATTAGAAGAACTAAGAATTCGAACGTATCAAGTATTACGAAAATACCCTTTGCCTCAACCAACTGTTTAGTAGGCCTATAGTATGGTATGGTATGGAATCTGGGAATTTATAAAGCGCCTCTCACAGTGCAAACTATTCAGAGGCGCTCTCCACGTGTGCTCTTCGTGGAAACCGAAAAGACTTTAAACGATGAACAACACAGAGAGAAAACACAGCAAGTATGGTCGAAGTATCAAGGGAAAGGAGTTCCATAGTAGTGCAGTTTTAATCTCACCATCCACGATTCTTTGCAGGGCAACTATTAGTGTTAGTAAATTCTTCAAGAGTGCATCTACTGCTGATTTTCTGGATGTCCATCTGGTACCGCAAAGTCTTTTTAAAGTCAACGTTTAAGATTCTATACGATTGTATTGTTCTTCTTTTAATACTGAAGACGAGATAAACTGCCAGAAAAAAAGGATAGATTTTCTAGAATTCCAAATAATAAATCATGTCGTTCGAGCGATTGGAATAAATATATTGTGAAAAGGCCCCACATTTTGGAAAATGGTCTCAGGGGAGCGGTAGCTCCCTCTACTCCCCCTAGCTACATCTCTGTGCAAGATGGCCCCTAATACGGATCGTTCCACCCGAATAAACTTTCTCACAGTAAATGCATTTAAATGCAGTTATCTAGCCAATGCTGAGTATTTCTCGTTTATTAAAGAAACGTAAATCAACTCCGCACCCTTTTCTTTTGGCATTTTGGATAACTCAGAAATAACTTATAAATTTAATTTTTTGTAGGGCGTAGGCCTACTGTGCTACTTATTTCTCAAATGATGACGTTAAATAGTGACGTAAATTAGCTGAATCCTTGAAAGTACGGAGACAACGTAGGCCTAAGGGACATCAGACAAAAATAAAATTAAACAAAATAATAACACACAGTAAATAACTAAAGTTACATAAAAAAATAAAAGGCGGAAAAAGCGTGACGAAAAATAAAAACGAAAAAAAACGAGATTTTTGGAAAAAATAAAAACCGGAAAAAAACGATTTAATAAATATGGTTCAAAAATCATCCCTTAAGGCTTAATCAGTCACTGTATTGGTGCAAGTCTGCAACACACAATTCTTAGTGCATCTTACTACGTAGCATCATTGTCATAGCGTGGCGCCATATAAATGACATGCCTATATTATTGGCTTTAGACGCAGATGTGCCTGGTCCGGCTGTATGTATGTGCTAAAAAATTCCGGCGATATATCGGGCGAATTATATGAGCTATAAAAATCTGGAAAGTTTATGGCAGCTGCTTTCATGACCCGCAGGACTAGTTATTGCAGTGAAGCATCAGAGAATTTTCCCCAGAAGAGATATTTGTCAAAATAAGCGCGCTATATTCTACGCGCGAGAGGCTATGATCTATTAAATAAGATGGCGACGACAACGACCACGACGACGATGATGATGATGATGACGACGACGATGCTGCTGCTGCTGCTGATAATGATGATGATGACTAACCTACGAGCGGTAAGACGTCGGATGTCGGAGGCATATTCTCGGCAACTAGCATGAGAAAGACGGTCATCGACAGCAGCGTCGTAATTCCCATCGTCACCTTCTCGCCGGAGTCGCTAGGTATGTAGAAGCCGAGCAGAGCGACAAGGGTGATGAGCAGACACGGTAGGATCATGTTGAACACGTAGAACAACGGCTTCCGGCGCATCTGAATCGTGTACGTCACATCCGGATAGGGTTCCGCACAGCACGAGTAGAAGACCAGGTTGCGGACGGCGTGCAGCTTCACGAGCGTCCATTCGCTGTTCGGGATGTAGTTGGACGTATCGCCGTCTTCGCCGACCTTGACGAGGTTGACCTGGTAGCCGTCGTACGTCCAGGAGGCGAAGAGCATCGTGCAGTTCTGTTCGTCGAAAGGAAAGTACTTGACGTCGACGGCGCATGAACTTCGGAAGATGACCATCGATAACCACGTCACGTTGCCGTCTGACGTCACGATGACGTTCGTGCTGATCGATGACTTGTACGAAGAAACGTCGGCGCTGCGAATGTAATGTGAAGTAGGGATGTAATATGTTCGGGTATGATGTTGGTGCTATGGGACATGATGCCACGCAGCATAGACGTCTGATGACCTGCCTGACCCTTGACCTCGACCTTGACCGAACCTGGCCTTACATGCATAGACTACCGATTTCGTTTCGACTGAACTCCATGTGAATGAGTTGGTTACGCGACATTCTTAGGCGATGAAGAAATATCAAGATTACGATCAACATGACTACTATTACGATTAAGAATTACGATGATGCCAAGAAATGTGATGTAATGAGATCTGATGGAATTTAGGCCTAATTTAATGCAACCATGTTAATATTACAATACCAATCTTAAGGTAGGGACAAGATTGAAGCACTCTGAGGACCTTAAACTCATTGAACGCTTTATTAACTCAGAAAGGTCAATGGTTTACATGTCTATATAAACTGACGAGAAGCGTCATCATCCTCAATGGCTGCCCCTCTGTCGGGGCTTTCGTTTCAACGACTCTTTACAAGACGTCCCGGTCCTGGGTTCGTTTCTAACTCTGTGTAGTCAGAAGTTCAGCCGGCAGAGATTTGCCTCGACCATCCGCTGAACTTTGAATAACCCTCCTGCCTCAGAATCATCGTCATGACAACTCGGCTTAAGTGCAAACACAGTCGAGCAATTCAACGACTGAACATATTTCAACCATCCCCAACAACTTCCGTTAACACTCGTTCCTGTCAGATTTGGCCCAAGTGGACTTTCTTTGTTTCCAGGGACGATCACCGAGTACTAAAAGCGATCTCAGCAGTGCTTAACATCATTGTGCTTGCCAGCATCGTATCCACAGTGCCATACCAATATCCGGTCTAAAGCGCATCAGTTTGTCTGCATGAGTCGATTGCCTATAGGCCACTTCATATTCTTCAGTTAAAGTCCAGTCCTGCGTGATGCCTTTTGTATGGGTTTAATACACGATATGTCGGCATATCCTTCAATTCCAGGCTTCATAAGGATGGATAAATAATTTCAATTCCACATATCGCACAGAGATTCAAACTCCAGATCTAACGTTGAAATGCCAGAAAGACTCAGCCGAGACTCTCCCTGTTAAAATGACTGAATGAAAAGACAAAAATGGCCTTTCTTCCCAAAATTGCTGTAAATGCAATCGAACTTATGAAGGAATAGTATAATTTTCGACGTTAAAAAGATAAAACAATTTGACCAATGCGCCAGTGGAGTTAATCCTGATCCTGAATTTAGCATTCTATTCAACGATATATTTTAATATCCGGTACTGTTGCAGTACTTGCAGTTGTTTCTAATATAAACAATTTTGTGTGGGCGGCGATTGATGCGAATGAACGAATTGTTTTTCTTTCGGTCATTTCTCAAGCACGATGCTAAACACGAGGAAGGCGCTGGAATTAGCAAATGACCGAAAGAATGAATGTCATTAATTTACACGCATCGTCATCAAACTGCCCACACTAACCGATGAGGATAATAATGATGATGACAAAGACAAAAATAACGACGACGACGATGATGATCATGATGATGATAATGTTTTTATTATTATCATGATGATAATGATGATAACTGTGATAATGATTATAATGACGTTGATGGTGATTATGATGACGATGATAACAGTAATTATCTAACAAAAGTCATCATTACACTGACATACTTGTTATAGAGAAGAATGTCTGGCTTCCAGATGGCGTCATACGGCAGCCGGACTACTTTAATTCCGCCATATTTGTTTGGGTCCCAACGTAACTTGTAATCTATCCAAACCTAGACAATAATCCGTTAAAAGACAATTAAAATGAGGAAACGAGGATATCTTTGTGTATAAAAATATTACACCTTTCTGTAAAAAGAAAATTGCCCAGCTCTTGGTTTTACTGTCGTCTGAAATCAGCCGACGCTGGAAATAATGCAGATGATAGGAGACAACTATAATGTTGTTGCTAAAGATGGTCTTAATGTCGAAAAAATGGCGATACTTTGCTGAGTATGACTTAGAGAATGTTTATGCTTCAGATGTTGTTGTTGTTGCTGCACGAAGACCTAATTTTACTCATATCTGCTATCACGTTTGCAGTAAATCTGACAATTAATCATAGAAAATATAATATCAAGCGATTATGCACTTTATGTTGTACGGAAAACAAGAACTTCAGTTATACTGGACATGAATTCTTAAAATCTAATATCCATCACCTGTTGACAAAATAAGCTTAAAATTAAAAACAATTGCTAACAATGCTATAGAGAATTATTACTCACCTGATTGAGCCAACAGTTGGTAGTTATTATCTGATTCTTTTCATCCTAAAGCAGAAACCATGCCAAAGTCGATGCGACAGATTACTAACCCTATTGCATTGTTTGTGTTGAATGTTTCAAACTTCGTATAGTAAATTCCTTCAGCAGATGAAATTCGTACACGAATCGAAACGTAACAAACTGCTTAATCCCAAGTTTCGCTGTAAGTGGAACAAGTTTTTTTTAGATAGTTTACATTAATCTGTCGGTGACATGGTATGTAAGTAAGTAGCTTTTATTTGCATTACATTGTATACAACGATACTTGTCTAACTAATTTATAACAGGGCAGGTTATAAAAGAAAGACATGCACAATTAAATATAACTAAAGAGTAAAGGTATACATCGATTAACAAACCTACGTTTAAACAGCTGAAATTTAATGATAGGCAGCAAGTCCTCACGAAGAGATGGCAAGAGCGGATGAATGCAGTGGCCAAGGAACTAACTGCAATTTCTGGAAGAGAGGATTTTGCTTGTTAAATGTAGCATAATTATAAAGTAATTAAACCTGTTAAACGAACTGATGTAACTACAGGGCGACCCTGTTAGCGGAGCACTATTTTTCTTTGGTCTTACCCCTTGACGTTATTGATTTGCTTGTAAAACTTGTGTTGCTTGTATCATGGTGTTCAATAAAGTGTGTTTTGATTGATTGATTGATTGATTGATTGATTGATTGATTGATTGATTGAAGAGCTTCCAGTCTTTTCGAGGCACTCTTCTGCAGTATAGTTCTTCTGCGAGCCTTTTTCAGAGCTGTATAATGCGCGCAATATCGTGTGAGATAAGAAATCCAGCACTTGAATAACTGACGACCAGCTTCGAGATATGTAGGCCGGGCTAGGCCCTGCTGTCTTAACTGGCTGAGAAGAAAGTATCGCTGGTTAATAAACCAGCGATACTTTCTTCTCAGAACGTAGTTAACATGGTTTGAGAAAGAAAGGTTACACTGTGGGATGGTTCCAAGCAGCTTGACACTACAGTATCCCCTGCAGCTACTCATGCAATAGGCTTACCAGGTAGAGGCGGTCTAAAGGACTCTTGATACCATGCCGCCTGAAAAATTTTTCCTTGGGTTTGGAGACGTTTATGTTGAGTTTATTTAGTGTGGCCCACAGCTTAATGTCAAATTCTGCCTTCAGCTCAATGCTTGCAGTCTCAGGATTCAGTAGACTTAAGTCATCAGTATATTTGCACAGGTGGTTGTCGTCACATAAAGTACAGAGAGCTGAGATGAATATAATAAACAGAATCGGCCCATGCAGCTCAGATCCTTGCACAATAATACTTAGGGTATACGGGCCTAATTGGTAACCAATTCGATAGTTTTCCGTCTTATTTAACAGCCTGCGTTCGACAGCTTAAGAAGTTTAAGCTATCCATGCAGTTAAAGATGCTAGGAGGAATATTGAGAGCTTTCAGTTTCTGGAGGAGAATAAGGTGATTGATGGAGTCGAATGTCTTTGAAAACTCAATAAGCAAAAAACGAACGTAGGCGTTATGTTCAAGAAGTCTGGTGATTTGCTGTAAGAGATAGACAAGAGCACTCGTATAGTGCTTCCGTTAGGACAGAAAGTGAACTGATCAGACAAAACATGCTGATGAATAGCAGAAAGCAATGTCTAGTTTAGACCGGAACTATATGTTGTAATTTCAGTTTCTTGAAAACGTCCAACACTGTTCTCATGAGTCTAGTCACATACTTCCACAGACATGTATATTCACGCAGATGGGCCTAACCATGGCCCTCTGGATATTGTCAATATCCAGAGGGCCATGGCCTATACCGTAATAACGTTCATCATCTATGGTTCAAGGGTCTATACAATAAATATTCTTAAACGAATACAAGGAGAGCTGCTCATGCCAGATGACTGTCAGCTTCAGGAGGACACTTCGCAATCGATTAAGACAATTCTCGGCAGTCCTGGGAACGAAGGGCATGTCCTACACAGTCTGCTCCCGCCTGTAAAGGTTACCGGATATGCACTCCGACCCCGTGCCCATGACCGAGCCACTCCTTCGGTCGACAGATTCATGAGGAAAACATTCATAACTATAGAATGCTGTACTTATACCTTACCATGTAACTTATACTGCGATGCTATTTATATATGTTTGGCCGCTGCCAGTTGTGCAGGGCTGAGAATGTGCTTATGTACACCAAAATGGGGTTCGCAGTTGGATTAATAAAGAATATCCTATTCTATATTATGCATCTGTCGCATCTTAGTAGCACCTGAAAGGCATTCACATAAATGCCTTGCAACGCATAGACAGATAGATGTTTAAATATAAGCACATGTCCGTTATGAGGCAGCTTCTATATAATGCATACATGCATATATGCATACATACATAGCGCTTTTGAGGAGCTCCTAAAATGTGCTTCATAAAGTCCAGATATATATATACATGCATGCATGCACATATACATATATACAATTATACATACATGCATGTGTGCATAGAAAAGACATGTAAACATGAACACATGCATACATATATACATACATACACACAAACATACATACATGCACATACACGCATGCATACATATATACATACATAACTACATACGTCCATACAAGCATGCATGCATACACACATACACACGCATAGCATGAATAAACACACACATATATATATATATATATATATATATATATATATATATATAGTCCTATTTATGTACCTGGTGATATACTATATGGGGCGCTATAGTAATGTGAGCTGATTGCATTTTCAGCCATCGACTTTGACTGCATTTCTGCTTGATTAATAATAATTGTTTGGCGATTGGAGCGCCATATATAGGATGGGAGGAAAATGATACAGAGAGGGAGAAAAAAGCGGGCAAGTTGGGGGTTGACGGGGAGGAGAAGGAAAACCAGAGTTAAGGGAAGGAAGGTGAAGGTAAGAAGACTAGGATAAGGATGAAACCGAGGAAGAAGCAAAAGAGACGGATTACAGTGAGGATGAGGACCAGGAGGAGACGAAAGAGGAGTAGGGCGAAGAAAAGTGGGACAACGAAAACGCATAATTCGATTGGAAAGACAAGAAGAAGAGTGAAACCAAAGGAAGCCAAAGTAGAACAGGAGGAGGAGAAGGACAGAGAGGACGTGCAACTGGAGGAAGCAAAGGAGAAGGAAGAGGATGTGGAAGAGAAGGACAAAGAGGATGTGCAATTAGAGTCTGAGGAAGCAAAGGAGAAAGAAGAGGCGGAAGAGGAAGTTGGAGAGAAGGACAAAGAGGATGTGCAATTAGAATCTGAGGAAGCAAAGGAGAAAAAAGAGGAGGAAGAAGATGAGGAATAGAAGGGCAGAGAGGATGTGCAATTGGAGTAGAAGGAAGAAGAGGGACAGAAGAAAAGAAAGAAGAGGAAGAGAAGGACGGGGGCGATGTGTAACTGGAGCAGGAGGAATAGACGGCGAAGGAAGAGGAGAACATTAGCGAGGACGACTCCGCAATTCGTCTTCCAACCATAAAAACAATAACACGTCGCTGCAGCGACAAATATATGCTAGGCACGTGACAAACGCTCCCACGCACGATGCATCCTAACCGTCACTAGAGGCGCTTTCTTCTGAGCATGCGCATGCCTTCGCATACATCAATCAAAGCCAATACCAATAAAAGGGCGTTCGGTAATACGTGCATCCATTGATGCCTCGCACACACCTTTGCAGTTCTATCGGGCCTGTCCATCGTATACGAGGATTCGAAATTGTTTGAAAGACGATATCCGCCAGTTAATTATTTGGACAAACAGCGCTGTCTGTTTTTGACTAACTGCACAATGTAGGCCAACCCTGGAGTCAGGCAACAAGTGTCCGTCCCATTCCGATTCGGCTTTTGTTTTGCACAACAAATCTCAGTACGACCCGTGAAGCTGTCAAATACAGAATTTTATATAGTATATATATATATATATATATATACTACTTTGTAGTATATATATATATACTACAAAGTGATGATTTATGTAGCGCTGGCGTAAACAGAGAGGCGACCCCAGGGGCTGTTTCTTCGCAAATGCTCTGTTTTCAACTCTTCTACCTCTGGCTTCTTCCTTTTGTTTACAGTGTTGTCAGTCACCCCACACGTCTTCGTCCCTTCTTCATAGGCGTAGACTCTGGGGGGGGCAGCCGGGGCACGTGCCCCTCCCCCAATAATTGAGATGGACTGTACACCCAATGCAACAAGTGTAGAATGAATAGCCAAATCCCCCTCAATATTTTTGGACAAGTTTACGCCAGTGCCCTTCTTCATATATCTCAGACCCCTATAACCCTAAGCTGTCCCTCTGCAATTTAGAGCTAACTAATTTTCTCAATTTTGCCCCCACTGAAGTTGTCTGTCGTGCAAGTGCTGTTCGTCTTAGCTTCTTATAACTCGGTCTGATCTATGGGACACTGTCTTGAATTTCATCAGAGAGCAACAGATCCAGCGACTTTGTTAGGCGATGTGGAATGGTGTGTCTATGAGGTAGCATACATACTTACTTACTTACTTACTAAGGTAGCCTTATTGTCTGAACATTTATCTAGCACTGCACCTACTTTATTCTGCTAGACATGGTTTGGCTATACGCAAGTAGTCATATTATTAGCCAGATTTCATGACAACTATGACTAGGTTACATGACACAGAATATCGGCTTTAAAATATGTCTTACAGCTTAACAAACTGTACTGTAATTGAAGACAATATCAAATTTCAATTGTATGAATATTGCCATTAAACTGAAGCATGTTAGATTTCAAACTAAATAGACTTACATGCATACGCAGACATTACTCGCATGCAGTTCTCAGTAGAATAGCCACTGAAGCAATGAAAGGGTTATAAGAGGCGTACATTTTTAGGAATCAACAACTTCGAGCGTATTCGATTCTAATCAACGATGGCTTAGACACGGACAGTTCATAGCACGGCAACGCCACATGAGTCTCTGATTCTCAGTCCACACCAGTTTGTGCTCAATATGTGGCTGCTTTTTCTCATAAAGGCTTAGCCATGGAACACAGGCCTATTACCATCGCGCCTGAGACCATACAACGGAAGAAGTACCGGTATAGGGAAAAGAGAGACTTCTCTTAATTACTTTTTGCAGGTGAATGGCAACAAAAGAATCACGAAAACACAATAACGTAGACAGACAAAGTTTGTAAACAATATCGTATGCGCGCTGCATGGGAATACTGCGTTCCATTCAACATAGGCCTATTCATAGGCACGTGCTAACAGTGTTGTTGACCGAATCTGAATGTCTCTTAATCTTCTGATTCAGCGTCTTGCACCGGCCTATCCATAGGAGAAGAGTATCAGCCTATACGCAGCTGGACTGAACTCTTTCTCATCACCAGTCAGTTCTGAGGTTGGTAGATGGATGGATTGATGAACGAATGGACGTATGAATGCATCTGTGTATGTATCTACATGTATGTATGTATGTATGTATGTATGTATGTATGTATGTATGTATGTATGTATGTATGTATGTATGTAATGTATGTATGTATGTATGTATGTATGTATGTATGTATGTATGTATGTATGTATGTATGTATGTATGTATGTATGTATGTATGTATGTATGTATGTATGTATGTATGTATGTATGTATGTATGTATGTATGTATGTATGTATGTATGAATGTATGTATGTATGCAACAGGAAATAAAGACGTCACAGAAATCTGCAAGAAGCGTGCTGCATGGTCTGCTTGTATGGTTTGTGATTAAGTGAAGCCTTGTTGGTTCTGAGATTGCCTGGCACCACGAAACATCCACGCTTGGTTGATGACGTCGCAGGTAGATTCACGGGTTCCATGAAAGACGTTAAACGTCTACACTACAGTCTAGCGAACTACCCCATATTGTCTAACCTTTACCCACAGTCTAATGAACTACCCCATAACGTCTGACCGTTACTCAGTCTCTCTCTTGGGGGGGAGGGCAGGGTGCAGTTAGCCTCCATAGAATGACGAACTGATATATACTGAAATGTATAACTTAGTAAATATGGTGATACTTTAACTTAGTAAAGAAAGCTGACAATGGTTGTGAAGGGCGAATATTGCTACTAATCCTTTTAAATCTGTAACATCTATATCGCCACCATCGTAATGTCTGAGTCATCAAGTCATCGTCGCTTCTAAGAAAAACATTCTCAGACCACATTGGGAAGGTATAGACTAACGTTGTGGCTAGAAAGAAAGCCGCCTTTAGTGCGGGAGAGTTGAAAACATGTAGCATAACGGGTATCAAGTCCATGGGGAGCACAGAATGCGATTGTTCGTGTGAATGTATGGATATAGAGTTAATTCCGACTGTCTCCGTATAGTCAGTTGAAGTCATGACTCTGTAGGATTAGAGTTGCTGTAAATTGGAGAAACTGTGCATCAATGTGTGATAATAACAGACGTTCTAAGAAAGAAAACATTAAACGGCAAATCTAAAACAAAGTAACCTTCGTGATTTCGTGTAAACTGGACCACGTTATACTTCGAACAAGATAACGAGTAGGGTTTAGAGAATGAAGTGCAGCCTAAGGGGTAAGTAGCATCCATTTGGTGACGTAGACCGCGGGATTTACGGATCCAACCCCCATGGACATTGCATTATTTGTGAACCGTTTCGGAAGGTTACAAGCTGCGGACAGCCTTTAATCTGGAAATTTAGAGTAAGAATATTCGACTGAACTCAGAAATCAGCCTGTTAACATTTACGAGGTTGCGAATTGGATGATCACAGTCGTCCCTACAGAAGAAGCTGAATGCCCTTCATCAGTGGTGACCTCGGACAATCGTGCGAACTCCATGTTTTGCGCACACCGACACTCAGAAATATAGACCAGCAGGTGCAGGGAACAGATTCCGGCCTCTGAGATGATTGAAACAAGAACAATCCTGGTGTTAAAGGAGTTCGCACGGTGCTATAGCAGGCAGGATCACGCCATGACGCTCCGAGCCTTGATTTCTGGCCCCTACGGGAGCTGGAATGGACCAGTCTGAGAACAAAGGCACACGTGGACAGAATTCTCCACCTTAATGCGAAACCCGACAGCCAATCAAAAACAGTCAACAACATGATGAGTCTTCAACGTTGCGCCGTGGAAGCTTCCGATAAAAATGCAATTAAATCGATATGTTGTGCATCTCTAGCTCTATTACAGTGAATATTGCCTTCGCTTTTGCCTTAGCTCGAGAAAAAGCAGCTGGGGGTTTGGGGTGGGTCTCAATAAACACTGAAAACAATTCAAAACGCTGAAATTAAATTAAAATAACTAAATTATTATTTTTTTATTATAATATAACTAAATTATTTTTTAATAGCTGAAAAATGTGCCGGAACGCCGTTCCAGAGCGTTCCGGCGGAAGAAAAGTACTGATAATAATAATAATAATAATAATAATAATAATAATAATAATAATAATAATAATAATAATAAGAAGAAGAAGAAGAAGAAGAAGAACAACAACAACAACAACAACAACAATAACAACAACAATAATATAATAATAATAATAATAATAATAATAATAATAATAATAATAATAATAATAATAATAATAATAATAATAAAGAATAAATTCATGTTGAAAAAATTAATTGTGAATTGCCTCCATGCACTAGGCATGCACTGATTTGCTGCATTAAGATTGATTTAGATTATGTTTTGAATTGCGTCCTCAGCTTATTCCACAACCACAAACCGCACTCTAAAGTGTATATATATGCCTATATGCCTATATATACAGGGTGGGCCAGTAGGAATGCACCAACTTTGAATGGATATAACTTGAACAATTGTTATCCGAACATCGTGCCTAATATACTATATTGAAAGTAATCATCCACTCTACTACTGTGTCAAATCTTGCACTGATATACGGCACCGTTGTTATAAAATTTCGGTGCGGCGCACACCTTTCAATTTTGAATGTAAATATTGAACATCATGGCGCCGCTCACGGAAGAGGATAGAATTTTAATCCGAATTTTAAGAGCAGAAAAGGATACAATGCACATCAGATGACGATAGAATTAACTTCTAGATAATGGAATAAATATGCTCTAAATTGATTGATTAAACAAATTGATGCTACGGGAACGTCTAACAACCGCAACTGTGGTCGCAAACGCTCTGCGCGCACAGCAGCGAACATTGCACAAGTCCAAGCGTTAATTTGCAGCCAAGACAACAATCCAGGAACGAGTAAGAGTCCGAGAGAAATTGAGCGTGCGACCGGAATTTCACGCAGTACTTTTAGGCGTATTGCTAAACATGACCTCAACCTCAAAGTCTATCGTCGACGTGAGGTTTAGAAATTTTCTGATGCCGATTCGATGAAACGTCTAGCCGCCTGCAAACGACTCAAGAGCCGAATGACAGATGAAAAGATCGACAGAACATGGTTCACAGACGAGAAGATCTTCACGGTTCAGACGCCAACAAATACGCCGTGTGTATGCAAACATTAGCTTTTAGCGTGAGGTTGGGCCTGCTCGGCTTCTGCAGGGCAGGAAGCACTTCTCGCAAAGTGCGATGGTGTCGTTGGCTGTTTCAAAGCTTGGAAAGACGACGCCATTCTTTGTTACTCCAAAGGCTAAGGTGAACAGTGTTTATTACTGCGATGAAGTACTCGCAAGAGGACTGCTACGTGATATTCGCCAACTGTCTGGAGTTGATGGTTACATCTTTCAGCAAGATGGAACGCCGGCGCATCGTTCACGTCATAATGGCACATCGAATAATAATCGAAAATGGCACATCGAATATTAATAGCATTATCTCAAAATGTCGTAATAGTATCTCGTAGATATTTTGCAGAATGATAAAATGGATAATTATCTTCAATCTGATATACTGGACAATACGCTCAGATAAAAGGTATTAAAGTTATAAGGCGTCAAAGTTGGTGCATTTCTACTGGCCCACCCTGTATATATTTAATTTATGCAAATGTGCAGTTGTATGAAAGTCTATATGTGTGCCTGTGCAGGTGCATATATTTATAATGTTTATGTGTGATATACATGTAGTCGTCTATACGTATGTGTGTGTTTATACATGTATATATATACACACATGTATATATATATACATATATATACAGACATTTCTTTATACTCCACTTTCGGTCGATGCGGCACAATAAGACTGCAGCTGCTTGGCTGCACTTGACATGTAGTGTTGTAAACTTCATTCGTTTAGCCTATAAGGAAAGCCTTCTTAGTGCTTTTATAGTGCTGCGTTACAAATGGACTGAGTAAGTTAACATTACATTGACGTGGTCATTGTTGGGATACCAGGACATACGATAGGCCTAGATGTCTTTCCGCACGATCCTCAACCATTAGTCCGGATTTCAAATAGAAGTCTTGGAATTATTGTCATTGGCTGTTCTTCTGTTTATGTATCCGCAGTCATTCCTATTGATGCCGAAATAACATCAGAATCCCTACATACACGTAGCACTGCAGATCCTCTTCTGTTGATCCTCATGGCTTGCTTTAGGGTCACATAGAATACGTCCTGATCGACTTCTTCCGCCTCGTTGTTGGGCGCATAAAGGATATGGATTAGATATATACCTATGTAGGCCTAGTAGTATAACTAAAGCGTATATATATATATATATATATATATATTATATATATATATACCGCAAGTCGGCTATAGGCAGGTAGCTACAGTAGGTGAGCATACCAGCCTGTCAGGACTTCCATGTTTCAGGACCAAGACAACGCGAGTCTGTCGCACAGAACCTCTGTCGGACTCGACCATAGAGTGAATCAGCAACTATCTCTTCTGCCGCCGGTCACTGGACCTCCTGCGGACTCTGTGCGACAGACTCGCGTTGTTTATTCGTTTAGCCTGGATTAAAATGGTGTTGAATCCGGCACGTGCGAGCTCGTTATTAAGAAGCCGGGCAGCCGTAGGACCCGCCAGAGATCGGATATACCTAGCTACCGAACCGAAGCGGTCGGCGAGGGGCAGTTGCCCCAATTGGTCTCCACAGTAGTCTGCTTAAGACACCTGGCCGGCGGAGGAAACCCAGGATACGCGCTCCTCGGTACCCCGCGCGACGAGCGACACAGTATGGAATATGATTCACATGCAGTAGCCATGTAAAAACTTTTCGGCATTGAAGTGGCTTCACAACTCTCCAGGTAAACGTAAGGTAGTCAGAGCGTTGGATCATTCAGTAATAACTTGTAGTTGATGTCACGATTTAACACTTTAACGACAAACTGCATTGGTTTCCCAGTCACTTTTAGTCCACGCTCGTCTCACCCCAAGCAGAGTCTCTCTAGTCTGAAATAATGCCCCCTCGGAGTGTCTGCCTCGAAACAAAATCTCTACCACCGAAATGGGAATCTCTCCATCTATGATACAAAGTCACTCCCCATCGGTTTAAAATCGCCCTTCCTTTTCGGCTGTCATTAATTTTATTTTAGGATACAATGCGTACATTATTTAAATAAATTCTATGTTTTTGCTTCTTCAGTTGGATATAAAATAAATGCTTTCCGACATTACTTAACATGATTCAATAATAAAACGTCAATAACGGGCGCTCTCATGCCATTAAAACGCGGCGGAAAGGTTACACACGTTTGTGTATAATAAACAAAACGACTCTAACCAGAGGTACATACCAAATGACTCTAACCAGAGGTACATACATCACTGGTACATACGAATTGAATTTAGCTAAATAACTATTTATTTACAGCAAACGTAGTCCTATATTTAGTATATTAATTATGCTAGCGTGGTGCCAGATAGCACTTGTTTCTGAATGATTCAGCGATTAATGATCCTCTTTCCCCGTTCATTCATTGATACTGGCTATCTAATACCAGCCACCACTGGCTTCACTGTGCCTCATTACAGAATAAGGACGACTTAAGCATTCGCTGAATCAAGGAGTTATTCAGCTCATTTTTACTCAAGGAGATAACTAAGAGATGACGAGAAGAATATTCGCAGTCTTGCAGAAACCTAGGTTTTGCTGCATCGTTTGCTTTCCATTGATCTCTTGGCTATAAACTCTCGATGTGTTGCACAATGTCGCAAAATGCGTAGCCTATACATCTAGCATGATGTCTTGAAAACAAAGGAGTAGCTAAGTTCCCAGCTGTAGGGCCCTACTAATTAGAGAGCGAGGGCGCAAAACGGAGATCATTGTGAACATCTAACCATGCAATCATCATACTTGATTTCGAGGAATTTTTCAGAATATAGTCTCCGTGGGTGCGAATTTATTATAAGACAGATCCGCCGAAAGATAACCTGTTACGAAGTAGATCCTTCGGAGATTTTTTGGAAGGCTTGTTACGGGACACAGCCCAAAGATGTAGGCCTGCTGATTCGCTATGTATACCCTTAATCGCCCTCAAGACCGTTATCTCCATGGGGGCCATCCGCTCCGCTGCTGACTGACACTCACAGTTACACAACCCAACTATTGATAGAATTCGATGTTCAAGACTCTACTGACATTCAATTACTGTTGTGTTGCTAGTCACCTATCTTTTACGGCTGATTGGTTGCCTATGACATTGACATTTACTTGCTTAAAAAGTTGAAAAGTAAACAAAGCAAAAAAATCATTGCCAGCTATAAAATTCGTTAAAGTTCGTGAAATATTAGAATTGTTAAAATTCGTCGAATGCGAATTCTCGAACTATGCGCAGAGGAACTGGGTCCACGGCAGAGTTTGTTAGGCTACCGACAAGCAGTATAGACCCCGCGACTTAGACACACGATAATAACTCAGGTAAGCGCAGTAACAGTAAGACTTACAGGCCTACTTGGCTTAAGGACTGTCGCTTACGAACGTACCAATTTCACGCAAACAATCTATAGAGAAGAAAACATGATGCGTCTATATGCATACATGTATTTTGTTATAATGGTTTCTTTTGTGTGTAATATAATATGCGTGTGTTTTGTGTTTGAGTAAAATGTGTTAGCTCTATAAATAGAAGAACTCCTCAGCTTGGGCTGAAAAAGAAACGCAAACACGGCAACAGCAATCCGTCAACGAGAGACACCTTATTAATCTTCTAACGTGTTGGTACTCATGTACCGAGCTCAGAAGGATGGAAGCTGACTCGACTTATAATATGCTCTGGTATTACGTGGATGGTCACATATCAGAGCACTAACCAGATCGAGATTGCTTAGTTACTGTGTGCCTGTCAGCCTGTACAGCCTGTATGCCCATAACAAAACCAAAAGAATATTGGTAAAACATCAGCTAATTAACTGACCAGAATTATGCAGTTCTACTGGCTATCGTCCTTTACTTATTGGTCAAGAAATGTGGACCCTTAAAAGTAATGCTTGTTAAGAGACGATGCAGTGTGGCTAGAACTATGACGGGGATTAACTGTCTGGTGTTAAAGCAGATTTAGTGTCGCTGCTGCCAGACACTTTTGTCTACAATTACTTTAAAATACTACAACGCCCGTGAATATATAGGTGGTGACTGTGCTTGGCCTTCGCGTGGAGCTTTAGACCAGTCTTGTTGTCCTCGAGACCAAGGTCTTGGTCTCGAGTGCGCTCGAGTTCGTTTTTAAAAGTCTTGGTCTTGGTCTTGGTCTTGAGGTTCAAGGTCTTGGTCTTGGTCTTGGTCTTGAGGTTCAAGGTCTTGGTCTTGGTCTTGGTCTTGAGGTTCAAAGTCTTGGTCTTGGTTTTTCAAGACCAAGACCAAGACCGACTGAATTTTAAATTTTTCCGCAGCCATTGCGGTCAATAAAGGTTTCAAAAAGGCTCACGATTTATACATTTAAATCCAGTGCTTGAAAAGCTACTGTGTGTGCCAGCGACTTCAGCACCTATGAAAAGTATTTTTTACATGGCGAAATTTTTATGAGGCCCCACAAGGCACGTCTTGGTCAGAAAATTCTGAGCGAATTGGTTTTTATAAAATGCAACAGGCATTTGGAATAACATTTTGCATGAAGGACTTAATTTGTAAATTCGAATTCAGAAATTCTCTGCAGTCTGCATTTAGAGTTGGTTTGCTTCATTAAAGTAGCGAGTAGTCCGACTTGACAATTTTTAGGTCTTGGTTTTTGGGTCTTGGTCTTGGTCTTGGTCTTGAGGTTCAAGGTCTTGGTCTTGGTCTTGGTCTCGAGGTTCAAGGTCTTGGTCTTGGTCTTGGTCTTGAGGTTCAAGGTCTTGGTCTTGGTCTTGGTCTTGAGGTTCAAGGTCTTGGTCTTGGTCTTGTTCTTGAGGTTTAAGGTCTTGATAACAAGACTGCTTTAGACGTTCGGAGATTACGATTACGATTACAACGATGTCTGGTTATAGGCAACCGTGTTTGTGCTTGACTATTGCACATTTGATATCTACTACAGTTCTGACAACTACAATTTACCTGTTAAAATGTAGGCCTAATAAAAAAAGTTTCTCGATTTTATTGTCGGAAATTTCTGGTAATTTATCAGGCAGGGCCTATCTTCAGATCATCTATAACGCATAGCAACGGCCTTTTCAATATCTGGTTGTTGCTTAGCAGTTCATCGCTGTAAAATATGAATTTTACAAAAGCTCTTCTCGTTGTCTGGGTGCTGGGTGAAAGCAATTGTTCCAGTCATTTGATTTTATTGCACTTAAATTGCACACACTCTGAAAACAGACGAATGGCACTCCCTAAATATGTTCTTATTACTCTAACTTATCGATCTATCTTTATTGCAATTTTTCGATGAGATACGTGATTATTAAGATTGAAAGAGCAGCGACAACACTTTTCTGAAATGGCTCGTCATCGTTGGTATTGTTACTTGTGGCAAAGGTACTGTGAAAAAACTTGATGACGATGATAATGATGATAGTGATGATGATGATCACAATCATCATCGTCATCATCATAATAATAATAATAACAATCATCATCATCATCATCATCATCATCATTATTATTATTATTATTATTATTATTATTATTATTATTATTATTATTATTATTATTATTATTATTATTATTGCTATTATAACTCTTATTATTACGAAAATTAGACTTTTGTTTTCATAAATAAGAAGAGATGCACTTTGTCCAACATAAAAACTCTTCCGTTCGCCTGGTCATGAGCTCTGTTCACATATCATGCGGGCACTCAATTACCTGTCTTCATGCAAAACAAAACCCACTCCATGTACCATTTTACTGTGGAATATATTCAGCACACGATGTTTTGAAGGTCTCACATTTCGAAGCAATCATACGACGGCCCACATTATCCTATTATATTACATATACTGGATGTGCACATATATCTCGTAAGCCATCTCCGCATGTGCATAGAAACAGAGTATTAATGCGTTTACAGGATGTTGTCGCGTAAGCCTTCTATAGATGCATATAAAGAAACCCATTGTAATTGTCTACAGGTAGCTTATGTACCCCGGTAGTCTAGAAGTTGTATCTGTTTAGGCTACATAGCGACATAATAATAATAATAATAATAATAATAATAATAATAATAATAAAAAATCACGGCCGGGAAATAGATGAATAGGGCCATTCCGGACACTTTATTTTCCATTTTAGTTAATATTCAAGTCCCTGAGGGATCCTGTATACCTCGGGGCAAAAAAAATAATAATAACTTTCCCTCTCTCGAATCCTGAGGAATAGATGCCGTTCCAGATGATTTACTTATTTTAATTAATATTTAAGTCCCCAATGGATCATATGTACCTTGGGGCAAATAAAAAATAATAATAAAACAAAACAAAAAATAAAAAAAATAATAATAATTCAGCGAGCGGACACCCCTAGTACCAAAGAACCTCCAGGGCTTTTCCGTAGCGACGGCAAGCGACCTGACGGCGCGACGCTTGTTCCATGGTCGCGAGGCAAATACATCGCCTGGGATGCCACCAGCGTCCATACATGCGCTGCTTCTTACATCCACTTGACGTCGACAACGCCTGGGGCAGCTGCGGAACTGGCCGCGACGCGAAAAAACATGAAGTATGCAGCCCTTCCTACTACGCATAGCTTTGTCCCCATTGCACTCGAAACTCTGGGCCCCATCAACAGATCTGGCCATGAATTCATTACAGAGTTAGGCCGGCGACTGACAACAATGTCGGGTGACCCACTCGAGACAATTCACTTGTTCCAGCGCCTCTCTATATGCACTCAACGATTTAACGCCGTCGCTTTTCGAGGCACATTTGCACAGTTAATCGTGGACGAGGACCGCTAAACTCTGGTTCTTAACGCTTCTAAGACAGTTTCAAAGTGTCTGTTGGTTCATTTTAAATAATAAAATTTGTTTATAATAATAATAATAATAATAATAATAATAATAATAATAATAATAATAATAATAATAATAATAATAATAATAATAATAATAATAATAATAATAATAATAATAATAAGAAGAAGAAGAAGAAGAAGAAGAAGAAGAAGAAGAAGAAGAAGAAGAAAGAAGAAGATGAAGAAAGCAGAAGAAGAAAGAAAAAGAAGGAGAGGAAGAAGAAAAAGAAGTAGAAGATAATGACGACGACGAGGAGGAAGATGGGGAGGAGGACAATTTGATAAACTGGAAACTCAGGAGTCGGGCATGACAGCTTACAAATGAGCAAAAGGTGCTTGTTGGCTTTTCAAATGATTATCAGAATATATTTTTAGTCTGGGCCTGTAATTGCTGACTGCAGGTAGGCTGTTTGTGAGGGATCATATGAATATAATCGACTATGCGAATGTAGTTGAGGATTTCTGTTGGCTGTGCGTGTGGGTTTCTAACGTTTTACAGAATATTTTAAGAAAGCTTTGGCATCCCTATACAAGTTCTCAGGTAGTCATGCACCCTGCACTCTATGACCTAATTTTGTCTTCTAATCACCGCCTTGACGTAACCGCTCTAGCAAAAACATGGATTATTCCTTCAGCGTCTTTCTCTCAGCTTGAAAGCTCCTGGCGGCCATTTGCTTATCAGTGCAACCGCCAGCCCAAATCTTCGTGAATATGCCCCCCCCCCTCTAATCACGGAGGCGGCACGTACTGCTTCGTCCGTGAACTCGTCACTGTCCGTGAACTGGCCATGCACTGTCCTCTCCTCACCTAACTGCGCTCATCACTCCTTCGAATCGTCATCTGTCAGTATCAAATTGCCTACATCCAAACTAACGATCTATAATATATCGACCGACTTCGTATGTATGATCGTCTTACTCTGCTAAACCTAGAGTTTCCTTGAATGGGAAATGGGGATATATGAATGGTAATACTCTTCCATGAAGAACATAAGAGCTTGAGAGACGCGGCTCGATACCCGCAAGCCCCTCTAGTCGACTCAGCCTCCCACTCTCTGGGGGCAGCAGTAAAATGAGATGGCGCCTAATAGGCTGCCAAGACGTGTGTTCAATAAGACCTTGATAATTGTACGGTCATGTTTCAATGTAACTTACTGCAGCTTGTCAGTGAGCTTGTGAATAAACACGAATATGCTATATTTATTATGTTGTGCATGCAGCTCTTTCTATCCATTGCTGTTACCACACTCCACGAATATGGCCTCAGCACTGGATACTGGTCTCCTGGTAAGATCTCTAATGGAAGTTGCATTTTCAACGGGTGGGGGGGATTCTTAACTAGTAAGGGATTTGCGCATAATTATCTTTCCAGCAAATCGAGTCTTGATAGGCGTAGTATAAGGAGGCTGCATATTGCCCCATGTGGTGATGAAGCCACGTGAATATTATTGATTTTGTTCAGCGTCAGATGTATTTTTCCTTGTAAAACAACGACCTCCTACCTACTCGTGTTGTAGAAAATGTTTACAGGAACCTATCAATTTCCGAAAAGCACCGGATAAGTTTACGCGTATTAATGGTCCTGACGACACGGGATGACCGCTGCATGGCCTGCATCTCGGCGAAGTGTTGACTTCACCACGTCATTATGACATCGCTTTATGCCGTCAGGGACAAGTCGTGCACCGAAGAATCCCCTTGCATTGGTCACAACTGTCATCGCATCATGGCGCCACATATATCTGGTTTTGTTGCATGGTTATAGGTTAGGAAACAAGTTTACGTATCTAGCAGCAGAGAGGATGAGCTGTAAGCATACAATCCCATACATGGCATACAACATACATGGTCCAACTTAGTTGCTAAACATCGCAGTTTGCGTGTGATTACAAAACTCCACTGTGAAATTATATAGGCTAGCGCTGTCGATTGATTCTTCGGAAATGATAAAACCAGAAAGGAAATAATACAAGTAGACGAATACATTATAAAAACAACAACAATGTTAAAAAGCGATAACAATAATTAATAGGACAATATATGCGAATACAGCAGGTCTGCATATGCGCTTCAAGCATCTATCAGCTCTTATGGCGCAATACAAATGTGTTTAAATTACATTACTGTGCTTTTATCTAACGCAGGCCTATAAAATAAAGTTATAAAGCGCAAGGTGCTTCTAAGCTATTCCTTAGAGGCGCTAAGTAAACGTGTTGATGCTATTACAATGATCTGAATGTCTATACATACCACGTCTATGATTTGAGCCAGGGCTAATCCAAAAGTGACGTTTAGCGATTCGGAGGCGTTAATGGAGGGTCGGATGCGAGGGTCGTAGTTACGCATGAGGTCCTGTATCAGACGATATTCGGACTCATCCGTTGACACGAGGTCAACTGTCAGAAGAAAAGTCACACTGCAGGACATCGCTTAAGTTTCTATCTGCTTATATCTTTAAATATTTAATATTGTATTTTCTAATCATTTTATCTTTAATAGTTTAGTAGGGTCTGCTCATTTCTTTAGTCGTAGGATGCTATAAAATGCATTCTAGTCGACTACAGCGTGTGTGAAACTCCGCCACTGTTCGTACTCTGACAGTGCCAGTCCCAAGCCTGGGTAAAGGAGGAGGGCGACGCTAATCATCTTTGTTATGACACAGCGTCGTTAAACTGAAACTACTACTACAGCGTGTCTTCCTCTTGGCTCTTCCTTCCTTCCTTCCTTCCCTCCTTCCTTTTTTTCTTTCTTGCTTCCTTCCTTGCTTCCTTGCTTGCTTGCTTGCTTCCCTCCTTCCTTCCCATTCATCCTTCCTTCCTTCCCTCCTTCCTTCCTTCCTTCGTTCCTTCGTTCCTTCTTTCCTTCCTTCGTTCCTTCGTTCCTTCTTTCCTTTCTTCTTTCCTTCCTTCGTTCCTTCTTTCCTTCGTTCCTTCGTTCCTTCCTCCTTTCTTCTGCTTTGTACGTTCGCTTGTATGTTCCTTCGTTCTGTTTCATTTGTTTGTTTGTTCTCTTGCCTTCTTTCATTTTTATTCCTTTATATTCCTGTCTTCTTTTTAATTCATTCATTCGCTCGCTTGTTACTTCCTTCCTTCCTTCCTTCCATCCGTCCTTCCTTTCGTTCTTTCTTTCTCTCTGTCTTTATTTCCTTCATCCTTCATTCGTGGAGATCGGTCGATCAGTCGATCATTATGGGTATCTTAATAATTTGAAGTCATCGCTGGGTCCAGATGAAACAAGTTAAATTGATAATTTCGCAATTGAAAGAGCTTTCAAATACCTAATATCTTCAATGTTCTTTATACAGTTTCTGTAAACTTTAAAAATTACTTCATATAACCAGCATATGTGACTCTGTCTAAAGGTCATAATTTCCTACAAATAAGAAGACATCATTTGTCACTTACTGTGGACGAAGACGATTGCTATGATTGCCCCAAACGAAGACGGGTAAGTCCTGGGCACCATCGCGATATACCGACTCTGTGTCTACTAATGAACAACAACGAGAACTATGTGCGACACGAGGCAGAGAGGAATTTCCGCGGACATCCGTTGACTGCAAACAACCACCGTCGGATGAATCCTATGCAGGTTCCTGTTTCCGACAGATTCTGTCGCGAAGCATCTCTGGAGATTAGCGAAGACGTATGCTGAGCCTTGGCAGATGCTGCTGCTGGTGGTGCTGCAGCTGCGAGCTCAGCAGGTGGCGGTGCATGGATCAACTCGGCTCTAACGGGCTGCAGACTGAATGTGAGATCCGTGCACATTCATCCGTATAAAGTTCATTTAATTTAGGAAAAGTGAGGTACCTAAGTTACATAGAAATATATAATATTAGGAATAAATATTATTGGAAATATATAATATTTGGTAGAATAATATAGAGTTATAGACTATGTAAATAATAATAAGACGCCGAGGAACACGCAGCAGATCGGTGACCTGCTCGGATGGTGTCAGGCCAAACTACGTCTCAGACTTTTGCATTCGGGTAGCAGACAACCGGAAC
This sequence comes from Allolobophora icterica, assembly GCA_963556255.1. Taxonomy (NCBI): domain Eukaryota; kingdom Metazoa; phylum Annelida; class Clitellata; order Crassiclitellata; family Lumbricidae; genus Allolobophora; species Allolobophora icterica. The sequence continues at coordinate 42,703,411 of OY744605.1, forward strand.
AGATGTCGGCTATGAAACTTGTCGAGAAATCCGCTGCAAGTCCTGCGGTCTTCTACGAGGTTTGACGACTGTTCCTTCTCTGTTGTCGCTGGACCCAACCCGGGGAACATTCTTCCCGGCCACGTGAAGAATACGCCATCTCTGGAGACATTCAAATCACATTTGAAGGCCTATCTTTTAAAACTTTCATATGACTGTCATTGATTTTTTAAACTCATGCGCAGTGCCCTTTTCTGCGGCCTCGGCTTATCTACGGCGCTATATAAATCGTCTTGCTATTATTATTAAACATTGATTTACTGCATAGAGTAGCCTAAGTCTGGTGTGATATTAAAGAAGCTGAAAAAGCAATGTTAACAAAAACACAGTGACTCAAATTAATTAATGAGATTTACAGCCAATTTCTAAGACAAGCAATGCCTCAACTGACTGCTTGCTTTTTTCTCGCATTACCTTTCTCATTAGCTGTACCGTTCTTGCTATTCTTCTTCCAAGACAGTTGAGCATTTTGTCCACAACCTTTCATCACTTCAGCTGTCGATAGGCCTCTATAATGAACCACTGCTGACATTAGCCTTAAAAAGCTTGGTTGCATGGTCAACGAAATTAATTAGGCCTACTCCTCGATGATAATATCGTATCGTATTGTATTTGGAGATTTGCAAAGCGCCGCTCACAGCTGAGGCCACTCAGCAGCGGTGACAGTGCGAACGACAATATGATAATATCAATAAAAACAACAAAAATAACAATGAAGATAACGAAAACGATAGCAAAAACAACAATTAAAACATATGTATGTATACGTATGTAACTATGTATGCATGTATGCATGCATGTATGTATGTATATATATATATGTATGTATGTATGTATGTGTGTGTGTGTATGTATGTATGTATGTATGTATGTATGTATGTATGTATGTATGTGTGTGTATGTATGTATGTATGTATGTATGTATGTATGTATGTATGTATGTATGTATATATATATGTATGTATGTATGTATGTGTGTGTATGTATGTATGTATGTATGTATGTATGTATGTATGTATGTATGTATGTATGTATATATATATATATGTATGTATGTATGTGTGTGTGTATGTATGTATGTATGTATATATGTATGTATGTATGCATGTATGTATGTATGTATCTGGACTGGTAGAAAGTGTATTTTAGGAACCCCACAAAAGCGCTATGATCATTGATCATGACTGTCTAAGGGATCTGAACAAGTGCATCTTAACATGGTTAGAAAAGTATATTGAGCAGAGTTTAAAGAAACAGCCTTAATGTCGGGAAGATTGTTCCGAAGAGATGGACCATTGCAACGTAAGAGAGTGCACTCGTATTGACGTACGGCAGCGAAGACGCAGAAGATATATCCACATTATATGACGCGACCTGATTGAGTTGAAACTGATAATTATACTGACAGTAACAACCGGAGATGATAGCAGATAGTTACTGCGGAGTGCGGAGTAACTGTCTGCTGAAATTTGGCCTAATCAACTGCGGATTTATTAATGAACGAACAGTCTTCGTCGCTGCTATTGTAAGTCGTGCATTCTAATGGTCTGCAGACGCCTGAAGCCAGTCTTTGGGCGTCTCCCATCTGTACATGCCGAGGGATTTCTTAAGGGCCGTTTCTATAGATCTGAGGGTCATTATGCAGAAGACAATGACGTCGACAGACCTATTCAATGAACATCTTGCCTTTGGAGACAGTCGGGGGAGACATATGGACCTGCTCAGATAAGGGAGCAGAGAAATACCAAGACAGAGGAAGGAAGCATTAGGGAAAGACCTACAGAGCGACAGGGAACGAAACAGCTGGAGACTGACAGTAGACGGAAGATACAGTCAACGTTCTTGCTAATATTATTACACCTGCAGTATACTATATAGTGATTTCCTTTCCATCGGCCTTTGTTGGATAACGACCGAGTTGGGAGGATATTGCCGACTCTGATTGTGTCCTGTGTCGCCCGAGAGAGACTTCAGATGCATATTATAGATTCCTCTGTTCATTTGATATGCACCATATAACAATCGAAAATCGAAAAGGTTCTGATGTCAGTATATATGAGCGTTTCACGATAGCCCTCGCCATCTACATATATATATATACATACACATGTATATATATATACATGTGTATGTATATATACATACATACACATGTAGATGGCGCAGTTTTGGTCATTTGCATCTTGGCAATTCGTCAGTGCCTTTGCCTTTGCACAGGCTCTGACTTCAGCTGGACCAATCGCAGCATCTTGCCGAGTAACAGAGCGTCTTGCTGATTAAAATTGCACAGAATAGGACATCAGTAACTGCAAGCATGCATTGCGTTTAATGAATACTGCAGGCATGAAGAAGCACACCGACGGCAGATAAAGCATATGTTTATCGTCTGCTGTAGGTATAAGGGCCTAGTGAATTGAAAAGTCTATACTATATGGGGTTCCGAGGGACACCAATTATATCGAGGTTGCTCAATTGCTTATATGATAATCGCGTTCTTGTTCTCAGCTGCTGCTGAACATCAAGACCCGCCATTGTCACGCAGACTAATGGACCGTCCACGTATGATGTAATACAAAGAGGGGGAGAGACTTGTGTGACGATGTGTAATGATAGGAGCTGAGGTTTTGAGAAACGTGATGTCATATAGTGAAAATATAACAAAACTAGAGTATTTGCCCGTCATTTATGACGTGTTGAAAGAGAAAATGAATAGATTGATAGGAAGAGAAAAAAATTTGTTTATTGGAATGCTTGATTATAAGTCACGTTGTGAGTCAGACAGGCGGATTGATAGACATACAAACAGCGGTTAGTAAGCCTGTCTCTGCCTCCCTCCCTCCCTCCCTGGATCGAACAATAGAGTATTTGCTCGGTGTTGCACGTGACCAATCGATGTTTACTCTAATCAGTCTTCGCCTCGCCAGTAGTTGCTCCCCTCCCCTCCCCCTCCCCCTCCCGTCAGATCGTGTGCCATAAGTAGGGAGTGATACCGGGAGGGAGGCATGGAGGCAGGGATGGAGGGAGGGCAGGCCATCAGACACATTCCATACATTGCAGAGCGTTTATTGTAGGACACACAGATCTGGGAAACTATATAAGAGATACAGTATCCTAAATAACATATGGGCCTATAAAGGCTCTTTAAATCAAATACATGGTCAAATATATACTGTTTTTGTTGTGAAGTAGAAATAAACCTTGAATATAACTTCAGAATCGGTTCATGCTTCTTTATAGAAACGAAGTTCTAAATCAGAATATATATATATATATATAATATATATATTGATTTTAAGCTATATTTTTTAGAATATCTGTTATACTTAAAACTGCAGAGTTGTTCATAAAAAAACTCGATCCTAGAAACTATAATATCTGAAAGCTTGTTAATTTGTTGCCATTTGTGTTAATTGTATTGTATTGTATTTGTTAATAGGGGTAAGAGAATTTGAGGTCATACAGGAGAGGAACTAATATACCTTTGTCGAAATTTGACAAGGATTGTGGTAAGAAATCTGCCAAAAAAGACGTGATATTATTTATGGACAGCTCCTCACTTGCGCGCGTTACACACAGCCTACTTCATGTCGGACCCAGATCTCGTACAAATGCTTGGAAGAAGGAGACGAGCCGAAATTCTTCGTGAGATTTATACCTGCGGTGGCAGCATCCTAACGTAGGGATCTGTGTGGGCGTGGAGGCCAGTGCATTTGGACAACAGCGCAACTGAATAATGTCACCCAAGGGCATGATCTAAGCTCTGGCTGGTCAATCCGTGTATTTGAACTACAATCCGCAGAAATAATTTACACTCTCTGCCTGCCTATCTGCCTGCCTGCCTGCCTGCCTCTGCCTGCTGCCTGCCTGCCTATCTTTCTGTCTGTTTTTCTGTCTATCTGTCACGAATCAATTGAAGCTCCCAGTTTCTATCTCGTCTATATATCAATTTAGTTTTTACCTCGATTCATTCTCGATCTCACTCTTGACAACGAAGGTCGAACAATGGATCTATTCGTTAAACAGGCCAAACCCATAATTATCTACAGTGAATTAATTAATAAATGCCGGTTATTTGCTTATGTGTTATCCTATCAACATTTCCATGGGCGTTAGATGGGACTCATATGGGCTCCACGTGGGCTCCACGTGGGCCCAGGTGGGCATACTTGCAGGGATACTACTATACTGCGATAGCACAATAGGCCTATAAAATTTCGATGGCAATGTAGCAGCTGTTCAAAGGTCATGTACCGCCATGCAAGTATCAGTAACTGTTCAGCAGTGCTTTCCTCATTAGGTCATTAAAACGAAAAATTGCGAAGTCATAACAACATGCAATAAATGGACGTTTGCCTTACTGTACCTTACCCTACCTTATATTACGGTAACAAGTGGTTACTAAAAGTAACCACTTGTTAAAAGTAACCATGTATATGTATACATGTGTGTGTGAGAGCGCGTGCGTAATTGTGTGTGTGTGTGTGTGTGTGTGTTTAGATGTGTGTGTGTGTGTGCTTGTGTTGTCCAAGCAGGTCAGCGTCGTTGCAATTTGTCATAATCGAGAACTGCAGTAGTCCCTATACAAATTTCCACACCCATGGCATGAAGACAGTGTTGGCCTCCTGATAGGCTAGCTATCAGGCTCTGCAGAAAGCAGAAAGAGGAAACGGGTGATGGTTCTCGTCGAAAATGGTCTATACGACTGCGTAATATTAACAAACATGTCAAACTAGGACTATATTCGGTCAAGGTGGTTTATGGTGCTATATAAATTTTGACAGAACAGTGAACACTGCATGAAGTCTAGTTATTTTGTCAGCACAGAGTTAGTAAGTGTTGTATGGCTAAAAGTCTTTATAGAGCCTGTCTGAAGCTGTAGTTGCACCGTGAGCGTCCAAACTGGGCTGCCCAAAGCGTCGATTCTAAATGAAAGAACGTATACAGCCGACGAAATTCACCAGAAACCAGTGTGGGAATTGTAGAAAAAGACTGGGGGGGTTGAACATTTTATCCGTATTTTGCAAACTGATGTCAACGAAATTTGAAAGCAGCTGATTTCAACGCTAGCAGTTTTGCAAGTCAGACTCTAATCAAAATCAATTCCTTTCTTCAGAAAATTCAATTTACCATGGAAATTTTGTCTCTTTGTCAGAGACTCAGAGTCAAATAATGCAAAATCACACTAGCACAACCCAGGGGGTTGGAAACGACCCCTCTGCAGTGTGCAATGAAGACTTAGCTGTGGGGTCCTAAGAAAGACTAAGGGGTTGAACCCCCAACCCCGACAATTCCCATCCTGCCAGAAACCATGTTTTCTTAATTAAACTAGGCATCGGTTGACCTATTTGCACTTGAAATATGCAGCTGACCACAAATTTTCCATATTTTTTAAAGCTAAGCCATATAATTTATAAACTATTAATTGCACGACCTTCGCCATCCTTTTGGACAAGTCCGTCAGAAACATCAAATGTTATATATAGCGCCAGTTTACTCTGGATCTAACACTGTTTTGTATCGAATCCTGTAAGCTGTAGATTTGATTTGGCGTGCTGAATGAGGAGACTGATGGTAATGATGAAGATGGTTGTAATTACCGATAACGGCAATGCAGATGGTCTGATGCCTTTTATTTATGGCGTTGGCGTCTGCTGTGAATTTGCGTAAATATTCGTATTCCTCCGCACATCAATGACAGTAGTTCGGTCGAGTAAATCAAACCCAATCGTTGCTTGTGATTCGATTATGAACGCCAGGGCAATATAACGACAAGCCCATCCAACAGCACATACTATGTATTATATGTATGTATGTATGTATGTATGTATGTATGTATGTATGTATGTATGTATGTATGTATGTATTTATGTATGTATGTATGCATGTATGTATGTATGTATGTATGTATGTATGCATGTATGCATGTATGTATGTATGTATGTATGTACGTATGTATGTATGTATGTATGTATGTATGTATGTATGTATGTATGTATGTATGTATGTATGTATGTATGCATGTATGTATGTATGTATGTATGTATGTATGTAAGTATGTATGCATGTATATATATATATATATATATATATATATATATATATATGTATATATATATATATATATATATATATATGCCTACAGGGGCGTCTACACCATAGAAGCCTTGGAGCAAATGCTCCATCCAAGAAACAGGGGGGAGTGGTTACTGTCAGAGTGTGCCACCATTTTAAGGGGGGAAGGAAGGGGAAGGGAAGAAGAGGGGAAGTTGCTCAAATGACTTGGGGGGATAGACGCCTCTGTATGCCTACATATGCATATCATTACAATACAGAGACCTATAGCCATTTGAAGCCTAGACTAAATATACTGCACAAATCCTATATCGTATACCATACGAAAATATAGTGATGATGTTCTTGTTCAAGTAGATGCATACTTAAGTGGAAACTATTAAGAAGTAATTATTTAAGAAGTAACGATTGTGCAATAATTGCACAATCGTTAGGCTAATTGTGCTTTTGCTCTTCAGGATATTCTCTAATTACGACTTTAGAATCAATATTGGCCCTGTAAGGGCTTTCACTATAACATAGACCTATATTATGTTGTAAAGTATGAGCGCTTATCTCGTGTTAATAAAAGACCACTTACTTATTACTTACTTATTATTTTCTTCAGTGCTTTTTTTCTGGAGAAAAAGGTTCCGGAACGGAACAATAGGTTCCGGAACGGAATAATTATTGGTGGGCTAAAATCCAGAGAAAAACGGGATTGGGGTTGGGAGGGATCTCAATAAACACTGAAAACAGTTCAAAACATTGAACTTAAATGAAAATAGCTAAATTATTGTTTTTATGATTAAAATAAATAAATTATTTTTAGTACCTGAAAAAAGGTGCCGGAACGCCGTTCCGGCTCGTTCCGGCTGAAAAAGAGCACTGATTTTCTTACTTACTTATTGAGCTAATAAAATGGATAGGCCCTATACTAGCAACAGAAATATATGGTAGGGCCTAACTGTTTACGTTTACAATTTTCTGAAGTAATTATTTCCATATCCCGGATTTTTGCTTGTCAATTGTCGCACAATTGCTTTTAACAGATTCACCAAACGTGTAAATATCAACTGTCATCGCTGTCTTGCTTATCACCTCAGCTTACCTAGTTCTTAGAAATAGACACCGGTCGACAGATGACAGCACCAGTATAGACCGATGATCATTCATCACCGAGGTCTCATGAAGACCCCGTGGGGTTTAGCATTGACGTCAATAGATAAGTCATACAATGTGTTAAAAAAAGCAGAGGACACTGCTATAAACTGCATTATTAAATGACGATCTTTGTGTCATGCCAACTGACTCATGATGATATTAGTAGCCTAGCCATAGGCAAACGATCGACTTGTTAACATATTGCATGGTTCTTATCATGTACCTAAAATTGGCATCAGAGACAGTTCAAGAATATCCCCAAATGCTCTATTTAAAGTTTCAGATGCTTTAATAATTGGTTGAACATTGGATTAAATCAAATCAAATCAAATATTCGTGTATCCTTCTACCCAGTTTACACAACGCAATTGGTAACAATCATAGATAAGTAAATAATGAATAGAAACCTATCAGCTGTAGGCTATCTAACTCATTTCAAAGCTAGTACAAGTTACGATATAAAACCCTTGATATAATTTTTTTATCGTGTGTAGTTGGAAGGGAAAAATTCAGCCGAGGGCGAAAAAGATAAGGAGTGGATCGGCTAGCCCTCTGGGAAGTAAGGGCAAAGAACAAAGAAGGCGAACATGCTGTGGGTTGGAGATCACTGCTTTAAATAGCCGGTCATCAGCTAAGCGAGCGAGATAATCTGCTTTTCTGGATAGACAATTAATATTCCTTTGAAAATCGCTATAATATAATATGAAGGCGCAATATAATAAACTGCTGGAAATTCTACATTACATTATATGAGTATAAAAACCAGTTCGATCACTTTCATTGTAAGGCTTAATCTGCCTCTGGTATTTCATGTTCAATTTCTATTTAATAATTTACAAAACTATCGTATGACATCCTTACTTTGTGTTTCAAGCAGTCACCGATTACTATAGATGAATGCTGTTATTGGATAACGCCGGGGTACTGAGGAAAATTAATGCATTTGAGGATGCGCAGTCCAAGCACACTTAGACGAACAGTTGAAAGAAATTGAAACTTGCAGTGGCAGTGCTTTTTCACTCACGCATTCGAATCACTCCCTCGGCTGTGAAAACTGGCAGTCGCATCTGACTAATTCCCCAGACGCTGAAGAATGCAGTGGCGGCGCTACCATGGGTCGCGGTAGGTCATTTGACCTGCCTATTTTACTCTTGACCTGCCTTATGTCCTGCCTACAACCTACTTGCTGTGTAAAATTCTTTCGAATTTTAATATCTCTTCTACATTTAAAACATCAGCATCTGTCCCATAATATCACTAGTGCAATTATTAGATCTAAGCGACTTTTTATGTAGTATGTTTGATGCGTCAAACTCAAACATTAATTTCTTCGACCTCCTGAACATGTCCCATGACCGTGATGCGACCAGCTGAAATTGCATAGCTGGCGCCGCCACTTGTTCCTTGGCAGTCGGCATTGTGTCCAAATTTAATAAGAAAGGTAGCCAGAGGCGCCGGTGTCACGCAGTCTTGTTGTCAAGACCTTAAACCTCAAGACCAAGACCAAGACCAAGACCTTGAACCTCAAGACCAAGACCAAGACCAAGACCTTGAACCTCGAGACCAAGACCAAGACCAAGACTTTGAACCTCGAGACCAAGACCAAGACCAAGACCTTGAACCTCAAGACCAAGACCAAGACCAAGACCCAATAAAATCGAAATCAGGTCAAGACTTCTAAAAATTGTCAAGTCGGAAGATTCGCTATTTTAATGAAAACATGAGTCTTTTATTTTATTCAAGCAAATTAACTTTAAATGCAAACTGCAGAGAAATCCGAATTTGTATTCAAAAGTCCTTCATGCAAACTCTTATACCAAATGCCTTTTGTATTTTATATAAAAAAAACAACTCGCTCAGAATTTTCTGACCAAGACGTGCCTGGTGGGCCTCATAAAAATTCCGCCATGTGAAAAAATACGTTCTACAGGTGCTGTAGTCGCTGACACACACAGAGTAGATTTCAAGCACTGGATGTAAATGTACAGATAGTGAGTCCTTTTGAAATCTTCCCATGGTTTATCATACCGTCTGATACGAATAACTGTTGCTGCTGCCAATGGGTTTTCCTGACCAACATGACTTGTATCCGTCCATAGATATTGGTCGTATGATGCGAGCAGGCTTGATACAGAATTCTTGAGTTCTGTTAAATGACTGTCCATATTGACAGCCGATCTTGGTCTTGGTCTTGCGAGACCAAGACCAAGACCTTGAACCTCAAGACCAAGACCAAGACCAAGACCTTGAACCTCAAGACCAAGACCAAGACCAAGACCTTGAACCTCAAGACCAAGACCAAGACCAAGACTTTTAAAAACGAACTCGAGTGCACTCGAGACCAAGACCTTGGTCTCGAGGACAACAAGACTGGTGTCACGAAATAGAATATCCCCCATACATGCGTATCCCCTTAGCGAAATGGAGTATTCGGTTTAGTTTGCATTTTTGGCGGTTTCTAAGTGTATTCAGTCGTACTGCTTGGATTTATTGCACACATAAAATTTTTGAATTGTGTAGGCCTATCTTTAGTTTGTAGGTCGACCTGAAATCAATTTACTTTGTTTTTGGTGATTTTGACTGGAATTTCGTCGAGGCTATCGTGATGCGTATGACGAGGGGGATAGAATGGTTCATCCCACCGGATACTCTAAACCGGTTTATTCCATCCGGGGGGATACGCTTTAGGGGGGATAGAATATCTCTGGACACCGGCAGCGTGACGCATTGGACGCACGTGCGTCCACCCACGAAATCAAATCCACACAAGGATTAGGCATCGCATCGGTATTTTTGACAATTTCACTGTGTAATTTTGGTTTACCATACAGTATGTATAAATAATATATCATATGATATCATATGCATGTGTTATACTGTACTTTTATGAGTCACTGTGAGTCATTTTCAGTGTATGACTAGGATCCGGTGGCAGACACGGGACGGGTGTGGATGGGAGACGGGAGGGTGCGTCCAATTTTTTAAAGCCTGGCGGCGCCCCTGAAGGTAGCCGTTTATGCATGGTGACCCTTGTTATAATGCCGATACTAGTATAACACTTGATAATTAAGACAAAAGGCAGGAACTAAATGATTCAACTGCCAAAGAAAATTATGCTTGTAAAGTATTTAATATCAATTAAACGATTATTTACTGTGTTACTTTACTGTGCAATGTAATTAACGAAGTATTTGGCATTACTGTGTTGCTACTCTGGACCAATAAATGTTATTTGGTTTGATTTGATTTGATTTGAGCATTGTTTTAATTTTTAGGTACACTGGAACATCTTCTCACTTATGTAATCCCTGGGCATATATATATATATATATATATATATATATATATATATATATATATATATATATATATTTATACCTTCGTACTTGAGCAAACCGTCACACACACACACACACACCTACACACACACCTACACACACACACACACACACACACCTACACACACACACACACACACACACACACACACACACACACACACACACACACCTACACACACACACACCTACACACACACACACACACACACACACACACACACACCTACACACACACACACACACACACACACACACACACACACACACACACCTACACACACACACACCTACACACACACACACACGCACACACCTACACGCACACACCTACACGCACACACACACACACACGCACGCACACACGCATGCACACACATATACATATACATATACATATACATATACATATATATATATATATATATATATATATATATATATATATATATATATATGACGGGGTTTGCTCAAGTATGAAGATTGCGCCTGTGTGTTCATTCGCCGCAGAAGTGCCAAATGTCCCTGTGGAAGCAGAACAGGTGTCCGCGCGCGTCTGAGACTGCTGTGACAATGGGAGGAAGTGTCAGCAAATGGCCACGGCCGACTATGTCAGGCCTGACAACGATTTCTCGTGCACTCTTAAGACGCATTTCCAGTAAGAATAGACACGTACCGGTTTGCCGAAAAGCTTAACGTCTCTGCTAAAGAGAAGTTCATCAAGTGTGCAGCCCACAACCCACTGGCGTAAACATGTCCAAAATATTGGGGGGGGGGAAGTTATTCATTCTACACTTGTTGCATTGGGTGTACAGTCCATCTGAATTATTGGGGTGGGGGAGGCACGTGCCCTGGCTGCCTCTCCCCAGAGTCTATGCCTATGCCACAACCAAACATTATTCGTCTATGGATTTCAATCAGACACTTGTGTCAGCAGGCACAAAGCGGTTGCATTGAACCAGCCAATTTGTGTGAGAGCACTGTGGTAGTCACACTGCTTGTAGCAGCGCGATCCTAAATTCACTTTATTGTGCTACACTCTGCTTGCTTATTATACAACTCCATGGAGTCCTGCTACGAATCGTCGTAAACAGCTTTTCCACAAAAGATAGGCCTATTTGAAATTTTCGGTTCCGAGCGAGTAATTTGAAGATAATTCAGTCAATCTTTTCAATTATGAAATTTTGGTCTTCATTGCACACCCCAGGGGTCGTTTCCAACCTCCTCATTTGGGCTAGTGTGATTTAGCATTATTTGACTCCGAGTCTCTGACAAAGAGAAGAAATTTCCATAGTGTAGGCCTATCATGTACGTATTTTGAATTTTCTGAACAAAGGAATTGACTTTGATTCGAGTCTGACTTGCAAAACTGCTAGCGTTGAAATCAGCTGCTTTCAAATTTCGTTGACATCAGTTTGCAAAATACGGATAAAATGTTCAACCTCCTGTTTCTTTTTCACAATTTCCACCCTGCGTCGAGTAGGCTAAAGACGGCCTATAGCTTGCCTGCGGCATTCCAAATGAACCGCGAATAATTATAGACTTTGATATCTAATCTAATAACTAATTCTGAATCGCCGGTATCTTAATGCACAAGGCATCAATCGATGGTCCCTTCAAGTGAAATCGTAGTCGAGAGTCGTAACCCAATGGAGAAGCCATGGGTCAAAATCCAATTAGCCAGGAAGCCAGAGACTTAGGCTAGGTTACGGTGGGCTTGCGAGTTGAAAAAGCGATTCTTAATTTAGATCTGAAAGACAACAAATTAAGAATCGACACAACGAGTCAGAGATTTTGCTTTGATGCTGTTATTGAAATCAAGCTGTTGTTCACAACGGAACCAAGCCTTGCTCGTATGCACCCATGATAATGTAAAATGACAAAAACAGTTAGGCCTACTGTTGACGTTCGTAGGCTAATTGTAATCTCGAGATTTCTACAGCGCCCAAAAAGGCGAGAACCAATTAACTTGTTCACGGGTGCTCATTCAAACTAACTCAAATACAATACGTTCATTTCATATGGGTGTTGTATTGAAAAAATATCAAACTAACAAATGCTAGAAACAATAGCAGCGATACATAATTTCGTAGAGCACAAGATATGGAAAGAACAAAGGAAATGTCAAGAGCAAACGGAAGTACGAAGAGAGGAAATGGAAAAGCTATCGCCAATAACTTATACCACTAAAGTAGGCCTATATAGACCGTCACGAATATGTGTTTAAGCTCAAACTTTACTTCTTAGTGTATACACCTAATATAGCCTATTACTTGCTTTAGTTTCACTATAGGGCCTTAAGCTTCCTTAAGGTCAAGACTTTCTGCCTCTGCCCTCTTGACCACTATCGACGCATCGTGACACTCATACTCTAATTATTAGGACAGACGATCAATCTAGATGTCATGCAGGACAACAACAACAGCCTTTCCCAAAACAAGCCAGGCGTCAGGTCGACGTCTCGAACTCCGCTCCGCATCACGGGCCACGTCCACTTGTGTGATGTCAACTCCGCCTTTAGAATACGTATTATTTAAATTTCATGTAAATTTTTTCTACATTATTTTCGTCCAAGCGCGCGTCTATTCTTTGTTGCTCCAGATGTGCTATACCGAAGATCGATAGTTAGGCCTAATAATTTACATCTGCTTTTATTTTGCTGTCCGAACCTTCCTGCGCTGACGTCCATCTCAAAAGCCAGTAAATCGATTACAGCCTCGAAATTCGGTCTGCAACACAATGATGTTGTTGACGTGGCTGAAAGCTAAACAACAGAGTTCTGTCATGTTTGATGTCCGGGGCGCCGTTGTAATTTGCTTCTTGCATTTCGCAAACACGGCCCTCGAGAAAATGCCTCATACTTCGGTTACAGTTAAAGTCAGCTACAGGTGTAGGTCTACAACTCTACATTGTACACACGGCTCACAATTTCCCCCAAAGCGGCGCACAAAATTACCTATTTCAGTCATAACGCATTTTGATCAGAATGACAATAGACCTATCCTAAAACGTCATAGGGGCCTACATAAGCTATTATTTCTGGTATCAGTTACTGAGGTATGCGTATTATGGTATGGTATCTGGAAAGGCATATGTGTAGGTCCTATGTATGTATATATATATATATATATATATATATATATATATATATATATATATATGCATTTAGGTACAGGGTATACATGTTAATCAAGATAATAATGTATCGACTTTAATTTAAAGAACATTTCAAAGCGTTTTGACAGACAGGAAGCTGAGTACATTGGGTACTGCCCATCATCATTCAGTGTCTTAAAAATCGCTTCATATTTCAGACGTCACAATGACCTCATTGTCACTTCGACTGTTACTAATCTTGTTGTGTACAGTGTGAGGTCAACTCTCCAGAAAATAAATGAGTGTGCTTATGGAATCGATGAACACGCAAACTGGGTTTTTCTCTATTGATCTGACTCGATCAGAAACTGACTGTTGCAGCTAGTTGACAATGTAAAAGACCAACTGTTTGGTTATAGGCCTATTCTGCTTTGTAGTTGGAACCTTGTTGGATCGAGTAAATATGGCCAATGCACTGACATAAAAGGTTGGCGGGCTGTACCACGAGGAAGAGAGAAAGAGAGAGAGAGAGAGAGAGAGAGAGAGAGAGAGAGAGAGAGAGAGAGAGAGAGAGAGAGACAGACAGACAGACAGACAGACAGACAGACAGACAGACAGACAGACAGACAGACAGACAGACAGACAGACAGACAGACAGGCAGGCAGACAGACAGACAGACAGACAGAGACAGACAGAGACAGACAGACAGACACAGACAGACACAGACACAGACAGAGAAAGACTGACTGACTGACAGAGACAGAGATACAGAGAGATACAGCGAGAGACAGAGAGAGTCAGGTAGGCAGAGACAGACAGAGATAGAGACAGAGACAGAAACAGACAGAGAGACAGACACACACACAAAGACAGAAACAAAGAGCGAGGAGAGAGAGAGAGAGAGAGAGAGAGAGAGAGAGAGAGAGAGAGAGAGAGAGAGAGAGAGAGAGAGAGAGAGAGAGAGAGAGAGAGAGAGAGAGAGAGAGAGAGAGAGAGAGAGAGAGAGAGAGAGAGAGAGAGTTGATTATAACGAGAACGAGCACAGCAGAGGTGGCGATATAGGATCAAGTTCGCATTGCTTGTTTGAGAGCAGAATTTAGAAGTGATGCTTCTGATTAGGAGGATGAAGGATGAACCAGGAGCGAAACTGAGAGGCGGATCCGGGGAACCTGGGTTGATAGGAGGCAGTGGAGATCTATGCTGGAGGAGGAGACTGCAGAAGGAAAGGAATGTCAATCATTGCAATGCCTCTTAGGCAAATGGATGAAAATGTAGAAGGTCGACAATTAGGCCTAGATGAGACATATAGGCTTATATAACGGGCATTAGGCCTAACGGGCGCCTGTTGCGAGGCAAGGGCCAATGGGGATTATAGGGCCTAACTAAAGCAGAAATGACTGTCGTGGTCGTAATCGTAATCTCCGAACTTTTAAAGCACTACGCCAAGCGCAGGGTACTAGCCTATTCACGAACGCTGCGTCAAATCAGAGGAGGTTTACCAAAGAAAAGTCCAAAGAAAGTGAGAGTCCGAATAGGCTTACTACTATAGCTGAGTATCAAAAGGTTTGCAATCACCCAACCAGTAACTATAAGAAGGGTAGGCCTATAGGCCTAGGCGTAAGTTGAATTAGGGCCAACGTGCATGGGCGGCGATCCGGGGGAGGGGGTAGAGGAGACAAGACTCCCACCTTTAAGAGTGGGTGACATGCCATACGTTTGCCCACCCCCCCCCCCACATTTTGAAGAAAAACACTCAAAAATGTCAGCAGTTTTTTCGAAATTAGGCCTATTTTATTTCTTTTTGACCAGATCAGTTCTAAATTGTCCCCTCCCCCACCTGTCAAGCAAGATCGCCGCCAGTGCCTACGTGTTCCGTAACTCCGTTGCCACTCCGAGTAGAAAATTTTGCATCGAATAAACTTCGTAATAGCAATCTTAAACTTCAAATTTAATTTATATAGCGCCATCGGGAAGCTATAAGCGCTGGGTACCAGTTTAAGTATTCATGAGCGCTGCGCTGCGTCGAGTCAGAGGGGTTGTCCAGAACCTTGTCAAATGCAGATCCCAATCTGCATGTTAGAGAGACCAGACAGAGAATCGAGGCAGAGGGGCAATTAATTAAAGAACCAGGTGTGTTTGAAGTTCCTTTTGCCTACTTGCAAATGCTAATCGTAATCGTGATCTCGAGATTTCTACAACGCCCAATAGAAGCAAAGTCGCGGGAACCAGCTTATAATTCACAGGCGCTCAGTAAAAACAAAATCGAGTGGCAGAGGAGTCAAAATCGGTTCCAGGTCAAGACCCAAAGGTGAGGCGGCCAAGTAATGTAATGTAAATCTCCGAAATTTCTCAGCGTCACACAAAAGCCACGTCAGGGAGACCAGCTTAATCACCGGCGCTATATCAAATCAAGTCCGCAATAGTCATGTCCGCCTTATCGGATCCGTTCCGGTGCCAGGTCAGAGTCCGGGGAGGTCAAGCCGAGGAGACAGCAGGGTACTACGGTGATAATCGGTGATGATGGCGGTTGTGTGGTGGCGCAGGAATGGAATCAGGATAGGATAGTTTGAAGAGTTCGGTTTTCAGTCGTGAGTGGAAAGCAGCGGAGGACAGTGCGAGCGGAGGAGAGGTGATGTCAACAGATATGGGAGGATGAGCAAACTGGCGGAGATCTTTTGGGAGATTGTTCCAAAGAGCCGGTGCAGCATAGACTAAGGAGCGGGTGCAGAATTTTAGAGATGAGGAGACTGAAGGCCGAGATAGAGAAAGATATGATGATGAGCGAGTAGACCCGGGCGGTTGGATGGTAAAATAGCTGGCGAATGTAAGAAGGTTGAGAGGTTTGAAGGGCGTTGTACGTAAGAGATATGATTTTGTAGGCTGGTAAAACTGGCGGCTTCAGGTCGACGGCACCAACGGCACGAACTTTTATTGAAAGAAATATATACTTTAAGGCCAAATGCACTGTTCAGAAGAAGTGACTAGTATATATTAAAGTTTCTTTATTGAAAGCACACGTAATATATGCCTATAATTCATTATAAGTCGTTTTTCAATGTCAATAAAGAAAACTTGGATAGGATATGGACAACGGCACAATGGCAAGAAGCAAGGACTTTTTATAGAAAGGACTGGTAACTGCCTATTTAACGCCTTTGGAAAAGTTATGGCGTCCGTAGAGTGTAGCGCCTCTAGCGGCAAATGCGTATAAAGTGTTTAATCGTTGAATAATTATTTCTTCGGCAATAAACAATTGCCTTTATATATCAAAGCATTATATTTAATGGGCGCTATATTGTCCATTACCATATATATGACATTTTAAATACACTTTAAAGCTAATTTCTAATTACTTTTGCAATGCACAAGCGTGCCGCATTGGACTGACACTGTCTTAAGAATTCTTTAAACATCGTATAATATAGTATTACCGCATTTGTATAGCGCCCCTCACAGGTGAGGCCACTCTAAATCCCTGCCAAGTATTTGCGTATTTGTATAGCGCCCCTCACACGTGAGGCCACTGTAAATCCTTGCCAATGACGAATGCAACCAAGCCATTAATGAAATCGATGAGAAATTTTTGTTCTAAGAAAGGTCATGTTTGGTTGTGTGTGCGTGTAGTTGTGCGTGTATGTGTTTTTGGAGGTGTGTGTGTGTGTGTTTGTTTTTCTTTATGCGTTTGTGTGTACGTATGTGTTTCTGTATGTTCTCCTCTTGTTTCCGTCACTTGGGGATTGTCCTCCATCCTCCATTTCCTTTACCATTCACTTTAGCCTTATATCAAAATATTGTTTTTATCATATACGCCAGCTTCTATTCATACGCAGGTGTCTTTCAGTCCATACTGTCACTACGCTGGTCCACGCTTCTATCTGCACTCAGATGGACTTCAGTAAGGCTTTGTACATTGGCCTTTCCTCCTCCAAATCAACCAAGCTTCAATCTATTCTTTATGCTTCTGCTCTGCTTATATATGTGACATTCCTGAATTTGCCCATATATCTGCTTTTATTCGTAACTCCCTCAACTGGCTCCCTGCCCAACAAATAATTCAGTTCAAAACCATCACCCTCATGAGCAACTGCCTCACTGGTTCCGCTCCGTCTTACCCTATGAATTTCTTAATCCCTTTTGCTTCCTTGCCTGAGAGAGCTTCCTTGCTATCCTCAGCCCGTGGCCTTTTGGTTTTTCCACGTATGCACTCTTCCACCACCCAATGTGGAGGCCCAATGCTTTGCCTATTTGTGTCCTTCAGCCTCTAACAGTCTTCCCCATGCCCTCCGCCAATAGCTTCTTTCCCTCTCTCCTTTTCACTTCCATACTTGAAAACTTTAGTTTTTGCCGGTGCTTGTATTGATGCAAGTCTAGAGCGCCGCTTATCTGAGTGGCGCTATATAAATATTCGATTACAATTGCAATTACAATTATGTACGGTTGTGTACAATTTCATTACTGTTACAGTTCGAATGGCAAGTATCCAGACGTGTCATCCGGGGGTAGGCCTAATATGCCAGTCTTTTCTTTTATAAACTCTTTTTTTAGTGTTATATAGAAGCTTTCCTAAATGAATGTATTAATCCGTGTTAGGTGTTAAGAGCAAGACTAAGACTTTTTGTTTTAAAAGCAAAACCAATACTGTTATACACTAACTCAACTGCACTGCAAACCAAGACCGATGTATAGGTCTACTTAGGCCTACAGCACAACAAGACTAGTATCAATATGTTATAATCTACACAAGGCTTCTTTATTAAAGTTTATTAAAACTGTTACTTATCATTTATAGGAATTTTTTAGGTGAAAAGTAAAGCAAACACAACGCAGGTATTTTCATTTTCCAATACAATTAATGTCATATAGGCCTACTAATGACGCGCAGGTATGCCTATACCTATAGTTCTATAATAGCCTACAGCGTTGCAATGTCCTACGCTGATTTTCGAAATGTAGTTTACTTAATTTACATTAAATTGAAGCAATATCTATAAAATTATGATATACCTTTCTTATTTATTTGTAAAGCGAAAGACATATAATTCTGTATTCTTCTTCCTATAATTAGCAGCCTACAATTAACCGTTTCATATGAAAACAGCATAGCTTTTGTTAATTTGTTTACCTGTGTAGAGGCGCTTATACACCCTCAGCGCTATAATTGTGTCGCCACTATCTCAGCCTTACAGCCGAGTTACACATTATTCTAATGAGTAACCATTCCTTTTAATATACATTCCTTGTGCACCATGTGAGCTCTGCAATATATGATGCTTAAAAGCCCTTCATATATTACCTAGGCCTACGCAGTGACTTTCTAATATATATCTGTTTCTTTACGCTATTTTTTTTACTTACTTATGAATGACACAGTGTTATCCAATATCACCTACTAATTGGCCAGTCCAAGCCTCTACAGGAAGATCAATAAAGAAAACGACATATCGGATTGGTGCATAGCGTATCTTCAAAAACTTTACCACTTATAACAGTACACACTTCATTGCAGAAACATTGGTGAAAAGGGCATTTTACACGTACGCCTATAAGCCAAAGGTTATTTATTAATATAATTACTTACTTTATAATATAGTATGTATTACTTATGAACTGTATTAGACACTTTGCCGAAATGACAAGATATAGGCCTACAATAGCCTGCCAAGTTACTAGGTTGACTGCTTATAATAGGGGACGCGTTTTATACAGGAAGACCAATAAAGAACTGTATTGGAACTGCTGTAGAAGATCTGACATGTCTGGAAATGGATATGACGGTGAATGATGCTCTTGAAGTTGCGCAGAACATGGAATAATGGATGAACTGCTTTGCCCTATGTGCATTTGTGCACTGTATTGACAAAGTACTAAGTAAATGAAGTATTATTTATTTCTGAATGTAATTTAATGTGAACACTTTGTGAAATGAAATTTTTATTTCCATATATGATTATGAATGAAAATACTCTAAGCAATAACAATAACTCTACTGCTTATAGTATTTTAATTCATAGTCATCTATGGAAATAACTTAACCTTTATTATATGTTATGCTTTCACAAGGAATACTTACACTACCGTTACAGAAATGTTTCATAAATGACCTAAGGTATTTCATTTCATGTCATTCAATAAAGCACAGGTGAAAGGTTATGAAAGTAAAATTGTTTATGTACTTGATATGTAACAAGTCGAACACACAACATTGCACAACTCAACATATACCTAACCAATACTAATATTGCATTTTACAAATAGCGCAAAGTTCAAACTATCTTCCTATCTTTCTCTCCTACTATCTCTGCTCCCATATGCCCAAAAGAAAGAAAGAAATTCAAATATTTGCTCTGTATACCTCTCTTCTGACCTCTTTCAAAGTATCTCTCTATCTGGCTGGCCTACTGTCTCTCAATACTACCTTTGAAGAAATGTTTCATAAATGACCTAAACAATATCACTGACCAATACCAATATTGCATTGTCAATATAGCGCAAGCATTACTCAGTCGCTTTATATAACTGTCTTCTCACGTCTTTCAAACTATCTGTCTATCTCTCAGACCTACTATCTCTCAACACTAGCGTTAAAGAAATTTTTCAGAAACCACGTAAACACCCAACTTTGCTAAATTCAACATATACCTTAAAAAAACCAATATTGCATTGTCAATATAGCGCAAGCGTTACTTATTCGCTCTTTCAAACTTAAACCTATCTCTGTATCATTATCTTTCTCCTACTATCTCGGCAGCCATTTGCCCAAAAAAAACAAAGACAGTTAAACACACTACTGCATCACTAGTTCACAACTCTACATATTCCTCAACAATACCAATATTGCATTGTCAAACTTCAAACTATCTCTGTATCATTTTCAGTGTCCTACTATTTCTGCACCCATTTGGCAAAAAACAAAAACAAAGACAGTTAAACGCCCTACTGCATTAGTACTTCACAACTGTAAATATACCTCACCAAGAACAATATTGCATTGTCAAAATAGCGCACGCTTCACTTAGTCGCTATTTAAAAGTTCAAACTATCTCTGTATCATTCTCTGTCTCCTACTAAGTGGGCAGCCATTTGCCCAAAAACAAACAAAGACAGTTAAACACACTACTGCATGACTATTTCTTAACTCTACATATATGTCGGCAATACCAATGTTTCATTGTCAATGTAGCGCAAGCTTTACTTATAATATTCGCTCTTGCAAAGTGCAAACTATCTCTATATCATTCTCTCCTACTATTTCTCAACTAACATGCACACAAACCAAAGTGGAAAGTCAAAGACACAACGCACGAGAATTGCACCATTTCTTCGTGTTCAATTACAACCTGTTCTTCCTATACATTTCCTCAGCCTCCTGCCTTGTCACTTCCCTCATTTCTTGTATTGCAAAGACAATAACCTAAAACCAACATACAAAACAGTTCAACATGTACATATTGCTTAACAATTAATCTTAAATAACATATATTCCATTATATTTTTAACTAATTATAATTGTTACTAGATGTTTGCCCGTCCTAAGACGGTAGGCCCTATACTAATTGTTTCTATAGGGCCTATAGAAACAATTTGTTTGCCCGTCCTAGTAATATGAGACTATAATCTAGCATTGCCGTATATCTGACGACACATAAAGACTGATTAACGAGTTGCGTGACGAATTAACGGTTGAATTAAGTAATGGAAGGCTATAAGACAGTGCTGGCGTATTTCAATGTAAGGAAATACTTTTGCGGTTATGTGCTAAAATCAGATATAAACTGGTATGTAGACAGACTAATCCATCAATGATTAGCGCCAACTCTTTTAAACTCGTACTGCGAAAGGATAACACTTCACTTGCTTAGCTAACTGTTCCAGAAGAGGAATTTGAATATTAATATGTAAGGACGGTGCATGAACGTCCAGAGGAGAGAGTTTCTTTTCATTAGTAATAAGGCTAATCGTGTAGTTAGATTCTTGTTTATTAAGGTTTTTTTTATATGCATATGATTAACGTCTTGCATGCATTAGCTAAGATTAGCACAGTAAGACTTTTTGTGTGCGTGTTAATAAACCTGTGAAGACGCTACAGAAGCTGTATGTGTATTTGTTTGTGCGTGTGATAGGCTTATAGTGAGGCGCATTGCTATATATATACAAATGAATTGGAGTCAGCGGTTTGAGATTTGGAGCGTTGTGTGTGTAGGCCTATGTAAGGAATGGACGAATGTCTTATTTGCCCGTTAATAAACCTGTGAAGACGCTATAGAAGCTGTATGTGTATTTGTTTGTAGGCTTATAGTGAGGCGCATTGCTATATATATACAAATGAATTGGAGTCAGCGGTTTGAGATTTGGAGCGTTGTGTGTGTAGGCCTATGTAAGGAATGGACGAATGTCTTATTTGCCCGTTAATAAACCTGTGAAGACGCTATAGAAGCTGTATGTGTATTTGTTTGTAGGCTTATAGTGAGGCGCATTGCTATATATATACAAATGAATTGGAGTCAGCGGTTTGAGATTTGGAGCGTTGTGTGTGTAGGCCTATGTAAGGAATGGACGAATGTCTTATTTGCCCGTTAATAAACCTGTGAAGACGCTATAGAAGCTGTATGTGTATTTGTTTGTAGGCTTATAGTGAGGCGCATTGCTATATATATACAAATGAATTGGAGTCAGCGGTTTGAGATTTGGAGCGTTGTGTGTGTAGGCCTATGTAAGGAATGGACGAATGTCTTATTTGCCCGTTAATAAACCTGTGAAGACGCTATAGAAGCTGTATGTGTATTTGTTTGTAGGCTTATAGTGAGGCGCATTGCTATATATATACAAATGAATTGGAGTCAGCGGTTTGAGATTTGGAGCGTTGTGTGTGTAGGCCTATGTAAGGAATGGACGAATGTCTTATTTGCCCGTTAATAAACCTGTGAAGACGCTATAGAAGCTGTATGTGTATTTGTTTGTGCGTGTGATAGGCTTATAGTGAGGCGCATTGCTATATATATACAAATGAATTGGAGTCAGCGGTTTGAGATTTGGAGCGTTGTGTGTGTAGGCCTATGTAAGGAATGGACGAATGTCTTATTTGCCCGTTAATAAACCTGTGAAGACGCTATAGAAGCTGTATGTGTATTTGTTTGTAGGCTTATAGTGAGGCGCATTGCTATATATATACAAATGAATTGGAGTCAGCGGTTTGAGATTTGGAGCGTTGTGTGTGTAGGCCTATGTAAGGAATGGACGAATGTCTTATTTGCCCTTTAATAAACCTGTGAAGACGCTATAGAAGCTGTATGTGTATTTGTTTGTAGGCTTATAGTGAGGCGCATTGCTATATATATACAAATGAATTGGAGTCAGCGGTTTGAGATTTGGAGCGTTGTGTGTGTAGGCCTATGTAAGGAATGGACGAATGTCTTATTTGCCCGTTAATAAACCTGTGAAGACGCTATAGAAGCTGTATGTGTATTTGTTTGTAGGCTTATAGTGAGGCGCATTGCTATATATATACAAATGAATTGGAGTCAGCGGTTTGAGATTTGGAGCGTTGTGTGTGTAGGCCTATGTAAGGAATGGACGAATGTCTTATTTGCCCGTTAATAAACCTGTGAAGACGCTATAGAAGCTGTATGTGTATTTGTTTGTGCGTGTGATAGGCTTATAGTGAGGCGCATTGCTATATATATACAAATGAATTGGAGTCAGCGGTTTGAGATTTGGAGCGTTGTGTGTGTAGGCCTATGTAAGGAATGGACGAATGTCTTATTTGCCCGTTAATAAACCTGTGAAGACGCTATAGAAGCTGTATGTGTATTTGTTTGTAGGCTTATAGTGAGGCGCATTGCTATATATATACAAATGAATTGGAGTCAGCGGTTTGAGATTTGGAGCGTTGTGTGTGTAGGCCTATGTAAGGAATGGACGAATGTCTTATTTGCCCGTTAATAAACCTGTGAAGACGCTATAGAAGCTGTATGTGTATTTGTTTGTAGGCTTATAGTGAGGCGCATTGCTATATATATACAAATGAATTGGAGTCAGCGGTTTGAGATTTGGAGCGTTGTGTGTGTAGGCCTATGTAAGGAATGGACGAATGTCTTATTTGCCCGTTAATAAACCTGTGAAGACGCTATAGAAGCTGTATGTGTATTTGTTTGTGCGTGTGATAGGCTTATAGTGAGGCGCATTGCTATATATATACAAATGAATTGGAGTCAGCGGTTTGAGATTTGGAGCGTTGTGTGTGTAGGCCTATGTAAGGAATGGACGAATGTCTTATTTGCCCGTTAATAAACCTGTGAAGACGCTATAGAAGCTGTATGTGTATTTGTTTGTAGGCTTATAGTGAGGCGCATTGCTATATATATACAAATGAATTGGAGTCAGCGGTTTGAGATTTGGAGCGTTGTGTGTGTAGGCCTATGTAAGGAATGGACGAATGTCTAATTTGCCCGTTAATAAACCTGTGAAGACGCTATAGAAGCTGTATGTGTATTTGTTTGTGCGTGTGATAGGCTTATAGTGAGGCGCATTGCTATATATATACAAATGAATTGGAGTCAGCGGTTTGAGATTTGGAGCGTTGTGTGTGTAGGCCTATGTAAGGAATGGACGAATGTCTTATTTGCCCGTTAATAAACCTGTGAAGACGCTATAGAAGCTGTATGTGTATTTGTTTGTGCGTGTGATAGGCTTATAGTGAGGCGCATTGAAGATTTGGAGATTTGGAGCGTTGTGTGTGTATAGGCATATATGTAAGGAATGGACGAATTTCTTATTTTTAAATGAAAGTCAGATTCACTGTGTGCCCGTTAAATAAACCTGTGAAGACGCTATAGAAGCTGTATGTGTATTTGTGTGTGCGTGTGATAGGCTTATAGTGAGGGAAGAAGGAAGAAAAGGAATGAGGTTGCGAGAAAAAGAAGCAAATGGGCAGGCGAAATAATACAATAGGGCCTACAATACAAAGCGCTTTTAACAGCACTGAAAGTGGTTGGCAGAAATTGACGGGTGGCAGTACAAATACGGCGGCTATTATGCTCTTCTTTCACACTCCTGTAGTAACACATGACCACCTGCTTGGGGGTCATTTCAAAAAAATTTTGTGTTTCAAAATAGGGTTTCTATTATTTCTTAAACGTATTACGCTATATGTAATAAATGCAGAAATCATTAAACAAGCGATCATTAAATAAGCGAAACGGCTGCAACAGGTGGTTAAAAAATTGATGCAGGGTAGCAGAATAGGACAGACTCGGCTGACTTTCAAAGCTGGCTGTTCTAAAGGCTGATAAGCCGCTGAATGCGCCTTCCAACCGATTATAAGCCGCTGACTGCGCCTTAGGCCGCTGACGGCAGGCGCTGGCGCAGACTGCATACGCAGCTGAAATGGACTTGGAGTTGGAGTTGGAGTTGGACTTGGACTTTCGTGCCGCCAGTTTTACCGGGCCTGATTTTGTAATGGATGCGTTGAGGGACTTTCAGGCTCAGCCAATGAAGTGATTTCAAAACAGGAGTTATGTGATGGTGTTTGGGAGTTTTGGTGACTGCGCGGGCGAGGGCATTCTGAATTGTTTGCAGGCGTTTTATTTGGGAGTGGGGTGGTGTTTTGAATTGAGGGGGAAAAGGATGGCTTAAAATATGATTTGTGGGAAAAAACAGGAGGCTATCTATAGGGCCTATAGTACGTGTCTTCAGTTTTGAGTGAAAGACTTATGGATAGATAGCAAGAGATTTTGTGAGTTCGTATGATGGATAGATATCGGACATAACTCGACATCTATTTGATCTTCAACAGACCCGAATTTGGAGAGCTAAGATAGCAAACCATAGCAACATTGGTTTCCGGTTATTTGTAAACAACGATTGCCCCTCCCTGTTTTATCGCTACTGAAATAAAAGCACAACTAGCCATGGTTACTCAATGGCTGGTGCGCTTATGGTTCCGATGGTCGTCATGGATTCTGATTGGGTTTCTAGTTCTTTACATATACATCGTAGCGATGTATTTTCTGTATACCAATCAAAGTCGGTTAGACCACTACGATCGTAGCGATGTGACCCAGCACCCAATTCACGCTCACTTCCCTCCCGACATCTCTAACGTGTTGGCAGAGGGATTTGACTCATGGAACGATGTAATGGAATTCAGAAGGAAGCGCTTTGTAAAGGCTGGGAATAGACCAACCGATATACAGGGGCCAGGAGAGGGAGGTGAGCCAGTTTCATTATCCCCAGAAGAGCAAGCTGAAGCCGACCTGCTGTTTGCAAAAGAGACGTTCAACGTTATCGCAAGCAACAAAGTGGCAATGGATAGAAGAATAAGAGACCTCCGACCAGACGCGTATGTGCTCAGCTCTTAAATTTACTGTTAAATGCAAGGGAGAGTTTTGTCATTGGAATTTCATTAAGTATCCACAGGCAAGATAACATAAGCCATGGTCGGGTAAGGTAAATCAACTAAACTCTAGACGCACGCGTTGAGACTATGAAGTTTTCAGACAAAGAAGGAAAATGACAGTTTCGTTTATTTGGCCCATGTAAAAGACAATAATCATGATTCTATATATCGAACAATGAAGTAGCATTTCAGCCATTACATGAGGGATTTCGTCCTAAACAAAAAAGAACCAGAATGCTGGCCTCAAGCGCCATGCTAATCAAGAAATTTCTAGCTAAATACTGGATGAAACGGAATGTTCCTATGAATCCTGTCTTAAAAAATACTGGTCGTCGAAAAAGAACTGGAATGCCGTTCCGGTCCCAACTGATGCCTGCATTAGATGGTCCTTAATGGTGAATTTTAATTTCTTGTTGTAGCTGCAAATCTGTGAAGTTTTCAGAAGGGCTGTTAAATGCCAGCGTTGTAATAGTTTTCTGCAACGAAGCACCATCTGCTATCTTCAGAACAGCACACAGTGTTGTTAACCGAACACCCCCTCAGTATCTACATGAAGTGATTCTCTTGGATGACGCCAGTGACAGACGTAAGTGAAAAGTTTAATATCAGATGTAGAAGCTTTGCCTCTTAACTGCTGCTAATCCATGATAGTCTTGCTTTTGGCAAATGAAGTAAGTTAAGGTAGGATTATCACTCATTCATTACATGCCCATGTCAACATTCGACCATGATGCATTGTCCTGACATAGAAGAATAGCTTGGCTCAATTACAAATCTCCTTGGAAAGGGCTACTTGGCTGGGCAAAAAGTTGGCAATTTCATACAATTTCATCCATGCTTCAAATTGCAGATGCATGGTGAAAGGTGTGAGCACATCTATCTGGTAATGTGTGACATATACTTAGGCGTTTTCCAGTGTCTTGTAAATGCATACCGGTAATCAAGGTGTTGTTATACAGTACTGTATGCAGCTGTATTGTATTTCATGCTGTTAATTTATATGCTGCCTGTTTCTGAAAACATTTGTGACCAGGTCAAATCTCCACACAAAGCACAACTCTAAAGGCAGTTTTGTTTGTTGATGCTTTTGTGGACATGACTATGAATTACAAATAGGTCATGATCTTGTGAGCACTTTGCTACAGTAGAATACATACACAGTGTGGACTGATTAACACGAAGTCAATGGAGGACATGCCTTCTGATACAATGTGTGAGCCAGGCCCCTTATTAAAAGGGATAATGCTGAAAAAGTCAACATTTAGTGCTATAGTGCAGTTCTTGTATGGCACATTAACCAATATGGCATGTTAAGTTAATAGTTTTGGGGACATAACACCACTTCACATTAACTGGAATGTCGCTTAAACCAGGCTTGCATAAACAAGTCCACACTGTACTGGAGTTTTCTAAAAATAACGCTTCTGCATACAGAGCTCTCTTAATGCTTTCTTGAATTTTTATTCTTCTGGTAAAAGGTAATCAAAACTTGAAAATGTGAGTGTCATCTTACATAACATTCTGAGTAATTGGGTAATTGTTCTTGATCATTTATGTAGCATTACTTCAAGAGCAAACTTATCCACTTTTGTCATCAAAGCAGCAGGTTCAAAGTCTCTGGACCAAGTTGCTTTAATAGTTTGAAGCAACAACAAGAGGACAGTGTTTGCAGCACACTATGACGCTGCCGCAGAGCGGTCCTTCATTGGTAGAAGATGACGCACTTCCAGCTATTTTTTAAGTCCTGGGTAGATGTAGAATAGGAATTTGTCAAGTGTTGGTTGGTAGATTGACGCACCACCAATGACTAGTAGACCAAAGACCCACTCCGAAGACCTGCAGTGGTCGTCCTCTGCCAAGACTCAAATTTCCAGGCTGTAGATGGCGTACACAGTTCATTTATCCCAGACTTGCACATATTCAGGAAGAATGGAACTACCTGATGCAAACACGAAGGCCAAGATGACTTGCAAACGACATGCCTTCTAAATGTACAAATTCGCAGCAAAAACGAGGAATTAGTCTGGTATACAAACCTAGCAATGGCAAACTGTAACATACTAGAAGTCACTGAGTAAATTCCGCATTTAGACAAAACAACCCAGGGAAACGAGACAGAAGTTGACCAACAACCGGCACAACTGGCAATATAATTTTTTATGCAGAATCCTAATCTCTGTATTTGATAGCATCATTTTAAGAAATGGTCCCCGATTAATAAAGTCATCAAGTACTGATATTAGGAAGTTTGTAATCAATCATTTTCAGTGTCTTTATAAAATTGTTTTGTTTTATTAAAAATACGAATTAATACAGTTAAAGAAATTAGTTAAGCTGATCAATGTAAATTTGTGGTTGATGAAGCACTGCCAGAAATGCTTTATGGGTTTAATTTTTAGCGGATTTGGGAGCTGACTTTGAGAGCTACATTCAGAAAATTTGGCCTGATGGTGTGGTGAAGCTTATCAGATCGAAAGAACGGCTCGGTCTCATCAGAGCACGATTGGCTGGTGCTGACGCATCGTCTGGTCAAGTTCTTGTGTTTCTTGATGCTCACTGTGAAGTCAATGACCAGTGGTCAGTCATTATCTCTTCTAATACATACATACTTCTAGAATCATGAGTTTCTCTTGAAGAGGCCTACACCCTACAAATTCTTGATTACAATTACAGTAGGCAGTACACATGAATGTATCATATGTGGACTGGATAATTGAGGAAATGAGTGATTCTTTGAGTCAGGCCCACCGACAGAAATTCTGGGCCCCTAGGCAGGGCCTCTAAACTGTAAAAGTGCGGATACGACCGTACTATATGTGTTCTACAGCAAAATAATGATAACTAAGGTAATATTCAGATGCTTGAAGTTTTAACTGATTGTAGGTGAGTGTCATTAATATATTTAAAAAGGCATAAATCATAAAATATGTATTACTGATTAATGATTATAATATTTTCATAAGTTGATTGCGGGCCCAGCCCGGGCCCCTAAAAATCGCCGGGACCTGGGCATTTGCCCCCCCCCTCTTGGTGGGCCTGCTTTGAGTCAAGCTATCAGTGGAGTTGTAGTCAAAATAATGCATAGCATGGTCATTGTAAAGTAATGAGTAGCCTGTTATGAAGTTTAGAGAGTTGACTCAGCATGGAAATGTGTTGCGCAGCCAAGCCAGTCATAAGCAAAGTTATTCTGTTGTTGGATTGCTGTTGTCTTGTTTAACTTTAGCCTAGATATGTATCAGCTGAAAAACTGTGTATGTGAGGATGTTTATAAATGAAGCGTTTTTATGAAAAACGATCTTACCTGACATTACCGTAACGTTTTTGCCTGATTGTGGATGCGTGTCAGAATACAATGTCCTATGTTATTTTTTCATGTTTTGTCATGCAATGAAGGATGGTAACATTAAAAAACTACGAAATGCAAGTCTTTTGGGTGTGACAACAACTCTGCTTGATAAAATGGTTCCAGAAAGACTTTTTTGGTTCAGTGACAATAATGACATAAGTCTGAAAATATTGGAAAAATTATTACACCTGAAGGTTTTCATTACATTCTGCTGTATTGCATGTATGTTACGGAGAATGGTTGGTTGTTAGGTTGGAATACATTTTGGATCGCATTGCAAGGAATCGTAAAACTGTCGTCTGTCCAATGATTGATGCCATTAATGATAAAACTCTGGAGTATGCAATAGGAGGAGGACTAGCTGTCGGAGGGTTCACGTGGAGTCTGCACTTTACGTGGCGATCTGTACCTGATCGAGATTTAAAACAAAGATCCAGTGAAGCAGATCCTGTCAGGTATGTAATTGCCTAGAAGACGATAATGAGATTGCTTTAATCCTGTTGTTTTCATTCATGTTTCAATTCTACTTAGGATCTTATAAAAATTTAACTCTTAGTTATAATACATTGCGACTTGTGCCCTTTTGTACTTGTAAATCTATTTTCAGTTCTTTTGGAAGCTCTTTATGAGTTATTGTTTAGTGATATGTTTGACAAATTTCTCTGTGGAATGAACTAAGGTTTGTGCTTATTTTATTTGATGTTTCTCATTCAAGGTCTCCTACGATGCCTGGAGGTCTTTTTGCAGCTGAAAGAAAATTCTTCTATGATATTGGAGCATATGATCGTGGCATGGGTGTCTGGGGAGGCGAGAACCTGGAGATTTCATTTAGGGTATGATATGACTATTTTTTTATCGCTGTCTTTTATTTTGTCTTATCTGTAGCATTGATATTAGTCTTAAGTCACTGTCCCATAAGCAAACTATGACTCAAACAGGTTGAGAAACCTGTGATCAAGTTTTATTGGTAGACACAAACTATTCCATTGATTGTGCTTGTTACTTTTAAATGTAGCTTTGCTGATGCATTTTTGAATAACATTTCTCAGTTTGTTAGTAGGTCGTAATTCCATTGTTGAATTTCAGATATGGATGTGTGGTGGAGTGTTGGAGTTTTCCCCATGTAGTCGAGTGGGACACATCTTCCGTGCCGCTCATCCGTACAAATTTACACGTAAGCTAGCTTTCTCTTTCGGATAGGACATCAGATATTCATTCACTCAGAACATTTATTTAGTACCCATTCAAGATATTTACCAGTTCTCATCATCACTTCTAACCAAACCCTTATTAAAGAATTACTGACAAGGGCTAGTGTTTAATTATTTGTTGTTAATGAAAATTTGCTAGACGTCTCTACAGTTTATGTTTTACTATGAATATAGCTATTGTAGCATTTATAATTTCACTCACTTTATTTGTAAAGGATTTTCCTACAGTTAATGGAAATCGTTTACAGGTTAGCTCTAAGTTACTAGTAGTTCATAGGAAACTTGTTTTTTTTAATATGTTTTAACACTTTAAAACAAGCTGTATTGATTTCCCAGTCACTTTTAGTACATGCTCATTGTTAATATTTGCCTGACAGATAATTTTATTTGTCAATGACATGTACAATTGTACTTGTACCATACATTTATCTAATTTTATACTAAAGACATGTTTATGATTTTTGATTGGGAATTGTATTGCTCTTTATATATGCTCTGGAAATAGAGGATGATTCACACGGCATTAATTCAAAACGGTTGGCGGAGGTTTGGATGGATGGATACAAGAGGCTTTATTACACTCATCGTCAGGATCTTGTTGTAAGTAATCAGCTGCTAATAATTTCTTTCTTTGTGTGTCTGGGATTCTTTGGTTTCTGTGACTGAATCTGTCACTGTACTTATACACCAGCATTGTCTAACGAGGAAGCATCAATTGATGATATTTAGCAATAACTGTGTGTAGGTCTGTATGTACTTGTTTGCATCTGAATATTTGTTCATAGAACATTTAACATTTGTTTACAGCACCTTTCAACAACCTATCAGCCTTGCCTTACCTTACCTTATCATTACTTTACCTTACTTTGCCTGATAGCCACTCTGGTTACCTCTGAACAATGTAGGTCTACCATGACAAATGCACCTGTTTTAACCCCCATACCATAAAGAAGAATTTTAAATAAGAATGATCAGTTTTCAAACTGATAAGATCATTTATGTAGTACATGTTAGTACAGCACTTTTAAAAGACTGTTTCTTTATCTACAGGAGTACTGATGTATAACTAGTGAGACAGATAGATTGAGAAAGAGCTCTCTCTGGTATGACTGAGTTAGGGCCAGAATCAAGAATTTCAGTCAAACAAATTAGCTTTGTTTGTTAAATGGCCATGAGGGTATTTGCATGTGTTGAATTGTCACTTCCACTTTGCAAGTAGTGCAAGGTGTTCCTTCCACACAGTGATAGCTTGTGATTGCTTCCAATTAGATTTTTACATGAGAGAGACAATGTTTGTTGTTAGAGCAAGGATGCTGGTGACATTTCCGAGCGAATAGCACTACGGGAACGCCTCCAGTGCAAGAGTTTCAAGTGGTATTTGGATAATGTCTATCCAGAGAAATTCATACCTGATGAAGATGTCCAAGCTTATGGAATGGTATTGTATTTCCTACACAGCATTATTCGAACGTGTTCCTGTCTTGTTTGTTTGCTAAGCTTGTTCAACATTTCTAAGTTGCATTTGGTTTTGAGGTTGAGATGGAGGTTGTGGAGCTTTGTGGCTCTTGCTGCTATCTGCAAGCTGTAATAGCAACAAGAACAAGGGAGGACATTCTTCTGTGTTTGTACATGTGACACTGTGAATATGATGCTGGCAATCACAATGAAATTAAGTAACATTGGCAACAATCAGTACATTAATGAGTGACCATCCTTTATATCAAGGGTTCTCAAACGGTGGTACGTGTACCCCTTCTGAAGTAAATTTGTCTACCTATGCCATGGTCCTACGCTAATTGCAAGGGCACTTCGCGCTCGCCTGTTGTTTCTGATCAGACGGTACCTTTGCTGGGGGTACGCCAACACTCGATTTTTTTACCTGGTGGTACAATAAAAATAAAGTTTGAGAACCTCTGTATTATATGCCAGACTATATGGTATCACCTTGCCTGACCTATTTTATAATGGTTAATAAATGAATACAAACATGGGTTGGGAGGTTAATAAAGGAGTCCTGTTGCTGTAATTGTAATTGAACATTTATATAGCGCCACTCAACTCAGCGGCGCTGTGGTTATGATTGTGCTTGTGCTGGGGATCCTATCAAGATATTCAGGATGCTTGTTATGAGTTTCTGTAGAAGCATGTAGACAAATGGTTGATGTTTACTTTTGTCGCTGTTGAGCTTCTTGTGATGTTGTTTGTGTTAGATCCGTAATCCGGCAAGCAACCTTTGTCTGGACACAATGGGTCATAATGAAAACGAGGCATTCAAAATCAATCTCTATCCTTGTCAAAATGGAAAAAGTGCCTCAGAAGTAAGCCCGCTTAGGACTATAACGATAATAGTGATGTTGATGATGGTGATGCTAGCAACCATGACAGCATGTAGTACGATGTTACCAACCCATGGAAACCTACTATCGTAGGTTCCATGAGTTGGTAACTATGGTGATGATGAAGATGATTGATAATAATCAATAATGATGATGATGATGAGGATGGTGATGATGATAGTTATGGTTCTATGGTACATGTAAATGACCTAATACTTTTTTCTTGTTCTTTTGCTAATCAAAGTTGTTATAACGTTTTTCTGGTTTTGTGCAGGTATTTTCTTGGAGCAAAGTGGGTGAAATCAGACGAGAGGAGGTGTGCTTCGATGCTGAAGGATATGCAAACAAATCCGTGCAAATGATGCATTGTCATGGTCAGGAAGGAAACCAGAAGTGGAGTCATAATCGGGTCAGTATGAAGCTTTCTATCACATTTCCTCTTCAACATTAAAATTTTTACTGCAACATGCAATGGAGGCCCATTTACACGTGGACTTTGGGAACCAAAGCCGCCACAACAGCTTATTAACCGAAAACTTGCTAATGGAGCCGTGCTGAAATATCTTAAGATATCTATATGGATTTATATTACTTTAGAACTAAATATGATATATTTAATGTGACAATGATGAAATTGCATGATACATCTTAACAATGTCTGCAGCCAAAAGAAGGAAGAAGCACCCATAGATAGGCCTACAACACATTTCCACTCCGGATTTCCGGTAGTTTCTTTGTAAGTAAGTTAGTGAGCAATATGTAGCACTTCGCAGCAGGTTCCTGTATTGTGTGTTAACATGACTCGCATATTAAATAGGTATCTTCGAGAGCCATGGCATAACTGCACATTAAGTGGAAAGTGCATACAGGTTGTGCGTAAATGGGTCTCCAGTTTATCAGCCGGTAATTTTATTAAAAATTATGATCATCAGTTTCTTTGACAAATAATAGGTTTTCTGTGATGCTTATTTTTCTGGTATTTTTTCACATGACCTTGCTGCTGTGTTATTATAAGCATAACTAACTGATCTCATAATCCTGCCTGTCCTGACTGTGTTGTAATTAATTAATGATAAGTACATGCATGTAACGTAACAATCGAAGGCAGATTTGACAACAGTTGATTATTAAACATGATTTACTATCAAAATTGCTTAAATATTATGCATTAATTTATTAATCGTAATATCTGTGTTAACTGTAATGTCATGTTATAATTGTTATTGCTTGAACAAATTTCCAGACAAGCGGGGCAATTCATCATGTTGGAGGCAACTGTTTGGATGCTACGGATGGCAAGACGGGCGGTGAATTGTTTATTAGGCCGTGCATGGGAGCCAATTCACAGAGATGGGAGTTTGAAAACTACTTGTAGTTCACCGACTTCATTTTTGGCTACACGACAGTTACGTGACCTCAGTTGCCTTCTGCCCAGTTGCTGACTTCATTTCAGCGTACTCATATCATAACCTTTTCACTCTTTTTTGAAGTTAATACTCTCATGGTCTGGTTCTGCTGTATTTCTGTGACCTGAAACATTAGATATAGCTTGTTGGTTGTTATGCTGGGAACTCGGAGAGCTTTAAGTGATACAGTGATGCAGAGTTGCCCACAGTGATATTGATATAGCTAATTTAACCTTTTATCTTCAAAGACTTGATATTATTAAGAAAGAATGGAATCTGGATATGAATCCTCTTGTTGTACAAGACTTAAGAAAGTTTCTGTGAAAGCAATGAAAATTAACAGTAAGTGTTGTGAACCTGACCGTTACTTGATCTGCACTGCCTTTTGCTGAATTCAAACCAGAGGCATTTTAAGTGTTCTCTGACTATTTCAATGTTCACTTGATATTATACTTTTTATCTTGTAAAGTCACAAAATGCAAGTGCA
The DNA here is from genome assembly GCA_963556255.1 of Allolobophora icterica. Classification (NCBI taxonomy): domain Eukaryota; kingdom Metazoa; phylum Annelida; class Clitellata; order Crassiclitellata; family Lumbricidae; genus Allolobophora; species Allolobophora icterica. The sequence continues at coordinate 42,738,280 of OY744605.1, forward strand.
GAGTATTTGTTCTTTAATGTTTAGAATTCTGTTCCCATCGCTGATATCAACCAATTATTGCCATTATTTAAACCTACCAGTAATGTTTGATCATTTTATTTTTTTCTTGTTTTTGAAGATGTAGCTGTAAATGCATTTGCATGACTTGTATAATGTGCCTTTGCTGCTATATGTGGGGAATATTTATGGTGCACTACATATCAACAGACTAATAGTTTAAACAGGGGTGTTGTTGAAGGTATTTGTAACAATAACAACAATGAGACACTATAATAGTATAATATAGTAATTATATTTAATCTGGAAGAGTAGCTTTGGAAAGTCACTGACGATGGATTGAGTATACTAAAGAAAACTGAAGAGAATCCTTTCCATAGCATAATTTTTGGAAACATTCTTAGATGGTCATAGCTGTATTTCAGTTGCTGAGCTCTGTTTGCTGTCCAAAGCAGCTATCCGACTGACAAAGGGAGTTTCAAACTATTTGAGAAGATCTGACAGTTTTGTGGCATTAAGATTTTCCTTTGTTTTTGTCATATCAAAATGTTTACAACTTTGAAAACATGCATGCTGAAACATGTGTCTTATGTTTATGTTTTTAGGTAGCAGGAATTAAGTTTTAAAATGTCGTGCCTTTATTATTTTGGAAAGTGTATTTTGGAACCAATAAATATTGTGTTTTTCTGTAAATTTTAAATGCAACATGGGGAATTTACAGTAGGGAGCCTACAGAGAATGCATAAGTAATGTTCAAAGTGAAATACATGGTAGAAGAGGTTTTAAGTGAGAATTGTTTTGAATTTATCTTAATAGATGTGGTATTTGATTTACATTATTACATTCCAATTTATACTTTTGTTACTCTTTTTTAAAGTTGTAGTAGGTATTTGTAGCATACCGAGAACTTGTTATTATGTAACGACCTGTGAATTGTAAATTTAAAGATCTTAGTGCATGTTGGCTGCTTTGTTGCTAGCACTGGGCACAGTGGTTATTGTTTACAGTAATTACTGCAGATTTTGATTTGATTACTGCTATTCAGTTTTTGAACTTTGCAAATATGATGAATTTCAGAAAACAGCAACTACATGTACACCTGTACTGTGTTAATAACAACTTACTGGGAGCTGGTAACTAAGGAAGTAAGACACGATTATAGGTCTAGTTGATTCAGCTAAATCTGTGCATGTAACTTAGCAGTTGTGTAGGTAGTGTGGAACTGAAAAATTAATGGTAACCATAGCCTTTTGAGATATAGAACTTGCCCAGATTTGGCAATTATGGTAATGTTGCTTAGTGTGTGCAGTAGCTTAGCTGGACCTTTGAATATTCTTTGGCTGGTGTGGTTATGTATGTTTACGCATTCCAGAATGTTTAGAAATTTCTGTTCTAGATTGCTGTACACGTTTGAATTGGGAGTAAAGTATAGTAGGCACATTTAAAAAATTTTTTTACGTTTTTATGAAAATAAAGCCTTAAGAAACAGAATTGTATTCATTAGTGAATATATTTTTCTACAAATGCCTACACTAGTTCATCTTGCATGCCTACCTGCTGCTGATGTTATTGCTAATGCTGAAGCAGACACTTCATCAGCTTTTGACACACTTGACCATGAAATTCCCGTAAAATGTGTATGTTCAATATTCTCAATAACTGGTATTGATGTATCCTGGATTAAGTCATAGTTTCCTCTCACCTGTTATTGCTTGTTATGGGTTCCATATTTATATAGTGCCACTATTAAATGTTGAAGCTTTTAGCTGATGGCACTGCTGGATGCGCGATGCACGTCTTGCTTTCATGCTCTCATCTACAGTTGATGTTTGTCAAGGTTGTAGTTTTGATCCTCTTCTACTCATTCATTACACTTCTCCATTTTAATGAACTCTGATCATCGCTATCATCTGTTAATCATTTTAATCATCACCTGTATGCTAACTTTTAAATTGTTTATCCCATAAAACTTCCAGACATGCTGCATAATCTTCACGACTCCATCCCCAGACATCAAACTGCATTGTGGCAAATATTGTTCGCTTGACTGTTTCAAAATCAATATTCACAATCGCTATGAACAGCTTCAAGCTTAGTGACCCTCTGTGGCCTATGCCTTGGTAAAGACAACCTATCTTTCAGTCCATAACCTCCTACCTGTTTACATAACCCATTTATCTTTCCTTGTTTTATGTATACTCATGATCTTTGTCAATCTATCTCATACTGTGCATTCCAAACTAGACTATTGCTATTATTTTCCTTAATATGGACTCCTCAAGATAAAAAATCTAAAAAAGTAAGAATACTTGTCCATGCTGTCATTAAAATCTCTACACATATATGTAGTGTCTACACGACTGTGCAGGTAAGAACCGCGCATACACTGTATCACATACAGAGCATTTACACACATGCTTTAGCAGGCCTTTGATGGTTTATTTGGTTAAAATACTTGGGGCATTTGAGTATTTTTAAGGCCAGGTCTGCTGTAAACAAAAAGTTCAAACAGATATTATTTTCAAGTTAATGTCAATTTTGTCAAATAAATAAATGTCTGCACACCATCCTCTGTTAGAAACATATCACTTTGTCCTGCTAATAGACATTCACTCAAGCATTTTTTCTTAAAGAAGGTCATTTAGTGTGTCAGAAGTTCATATATCTGGCAGGTCATTTATTCTGGAACAAGGTAGTTTAGTCCGGCAAAAGGTCATCCCCAATTTCCTCATTTTCAAAGTCGTCTGCTTGGTCTCTCCTGCGAGCAGCTGTGCGAGGTCTCTCCATTTGAGGACCAAGGGGATCAGAGTAGACGCCATCTGTAATAAGAAATCCACAACGAAACTAAGGCATTCAGCAGTTCAGCTTACAGCAATTATTTCAATTGCATTTCTTGGAGACTACTACTCCGGGAATAGTCTCCCGTTACATTTACGTACTGTTGCAAGGACACTGTGCAGCATACATAGGTAAACTGTCTTAAAATGCACTTGTTAGATCTGTTATATAGCCACAGGCACAGCACTTTTGTGACTTACTTGAACAGCATTAAGTGTCCAAAACACGTACATACACACACACATAGACCTATGGCTCTAATACTATACCAGCCATTATTTCATGTTAGTTGTGAGTTGAAGGTTTATAAAAAAATTAGCACACCTGACTCGGGCTTCTTGTATGATCCATTTCTGCCATCATTCGAATTCGCTCCTTTCTGACGTGCCTGGCCACTTGTCAGTCGTCCTCCATCTAAACAACAAGTGCCATTTTCATGTATATATAAACAGTATTTTACAAGCAACATAGTTTAGATATTTTAGAGATAAGCTAGTGACAACGTAATTTATTTTAAGTTCAGTTAAAGTGCAACGACTGATAGCTGTTTTAAGGCTTTGATAACTGTGCTTAAAAAGTTGAAGCGATAGATATCCATACCAGCTTTTGAACTAAGACTGACAAGAAATGCATTGCAGTACTCCAGCTGAATGAAACCAAGGCTTTGTAAATGCTTCATAAACTTCACTATATGTGTGAAGAGTCGTATGATCTATATGAAATCCAGTTTCAGCTTGCAAGACACTCTCAACACAGATTTTCATGGGCTCCTTGTTAATTACGACACAGAGAAATTTTAAGAGCAGAGTTGAAATGCTCTGAATGAGTAAGAATCCCAGAGTTAATGCAGCATCAGATAGGAACAAAAAGACTTACCGCTGTTTGCACTTCCTTCTCGATCAGTTCTCCTTCTTCCGCTTGTCTGCCTGCCACTGGATGCTCTCTAGCAACAAACGAAAATATAGGAATGTGTCAACCTGGTCCAACCAGTTTCCCTACAACCTGATATAGCCATCTGTTTTTGCAAATGGGACAACAACTTCAATAGTAAATGACACATTGTAATTATAAGTTGGGCTGTAATTATATCTGTTAACTTCAATGCATTTTCAGAATTTACAGCAAGCAACCCTAACACTTCTCTGCCTATGATCTTAGATGAAACCTCATAGAGATGCCATTATCTCCCTAAGCATGTCAAGTTCCTAAACTGTTTGATGGTAGTTTCACTTTAAACAACAACTGATTTACCACGATAGTGGAGCTATATAAAAAAAACAGAGATAATTAGATTTCCATATGATTACATTACTTTCAATGCCAGACAACTCTTCTTCAAAACACAGCCTGACCTCTTCTCGTACTTTCTGCGATCGTTCTGCTTTCTTCAGTTTGTTGGCGTATTCAGGGACATCCTTTGAATTCATATCTGTTAACATCTTTAACAAATGCTTCAAACCTACAAAACAAAGTAACACTCATATTTATATACATCACTGCATACACAGAACTATATAGGGGCCATGCATACATGCATCAAAATATAAATGTACATTCTTACATATATTATATATATTATGGTCATTGAAGTGACCATCGACTAATGTCTTGGACATTATGATAACAGCCGAATAGAAGTCGTTAGATTGGCTTAGATAATCTTCAAAATATTTTGGCTAAAAGTCAGTCTATGACAATTTATGTTACAAGTAATGGGTTTGAGGAAGAAAAATAAATAACACAAAAATTCTCCATTAAAGCCTCAAAATAAATATACATAATATACACATACATAGATATACAAGTATGTACATACAAACAGAAATGGATTTCACCTAATTTCACTCTAGATTTGAGTGTGTATATTGGATTAACTAATGAGCCCTGACTGCATTATTATAGTGCTTGATGCAAGTTTTTATAGTAGATAAATAGATATACCAATAAAATACATGGCTTTTTAAATCTAGCCGTGAACTTTATTGTCAAACCTTTGTTAACAGTAGTACATTAAAAGGAGCAATTAAAAGCAGCTATGAGAAATTCTAACCCATGAGCTCTACTTACATTCGACATTATCAGGAAACTTTCGGTGAATAGTTTTGTATTCATCGAGAGCTCGTTGAACGTCTCCAGATTTTCGAAAGCACATGGCAACAAACAAAGGCCACTGCACCTGAGTGGGCCTGGAATGAAGAAACACCATTAACTCCAAGCTAATCATACACACACATCCCTCTTCTGTTATTTAATCTAAATCTTACTTAATGAAATCTGCTTCTATGCAGAAGTCTAGAATAAATAGAAAGTGTGAAAAGTATTCGACATAAAAACTGTTGTTCCATTCAACGGATTTTTTTCAAAAGCAGAGAAACCTTGAGAAACGTAGCTAACACTAAACTATGAATATATATATAGTTACCCACAGCAGATATGAAAAGTAGACAATTACTTAATTTCAAATACTTTAATCAAATTCTATCAACAACGTTAAGAGACACTGTTTGCTAAAATCATTATAATGCTTACTTCAGTATTTTACGTGAGCTCAGGAATTTCACATTAATTTTACCACTGGTCCTTTTATAATTTCTACACAGTCTATACTTATGATTAACATTGTGGCTGACAATAACAGCAACTTACATTTGATCTGCACAGAACTATAACTGGAACCTTAATTCATACCAAATTATATGGGGATTAAGTTCCAATGACACTTACTGAATCATTGCTGCCTTCTGGAAATATGGCAGGGCTTTCTCAATTTCTGTTATCTGGATGTTGTAGTTGCCAAGCCACTTGATGACATCAATGTTCGTAGAATCATATTTGAAAGACTAATACACAAAATTAAAAGGCTTTTATTAATACCAGTAACTGAATATTTCTTTAAAATAAAGCCAGAATTTGCACATTAAGAAGACAACTATAGGCAATTTCCAAAAGCTCTTTCGATTGTTCATTTTTTTATGTACTATTTATTTTGACTAGCCGTGACTGTTTTGAGTTGATGCTAAGAACTTCAATCGTATAGTAAGCAATGACCTACATCATAGTAGTAATGATAGGCTGACTGATAATCCCCTTCCTCTTCATAGAGGTCTCCAAGGCGTTTCAGAACAGTGGCATCACTTGGCACCAATCCATGTAGCTGAATGTACCTGGAGACATACACAGAAGCATCATAATCTAATCTAATCTAATCAGATCTAGAGACTTCTACAGTACCACTAATGTGATTTAAATTATCAGATGGCAACTGATGGTCACTTAAAAGTGAATTTCTAGTCTGTGTAAAAATTCTGAGGATAGGTCAGGTCAATACCTTAGAGACAGGGAAGACCAGAAGCCAGGCTATGTTGGATATAGGTCAGGTCAATATCTTAGAGAAAGGAGAGACTAGAAGGGAAGCTATGGTGGATATAGAACTACACTGTCTTTCATGAAAAGTACAGTGAATATACACCATCGATGGGAGGATCAGATGGCAAGGAGGAAGAACTGGCTATACATAGACACAGACAAACAGCTTAAAGGTAGCACACCTGAAGTGTATATGCAAAGATATGCACAGATACTTATTAAACAGCCTACTGTAAATTCATAACTGTCAGTACTTAAATTCATTACACAATGATTTTCTACAAACCATTCTTTTGCTTCAGCTGAATTTCCAAGAAGGTAGTGTCTGTAATAATGTTAAGGTATCAAAACTCTCAACTTTATCATGGAATTTTATAAGAAAACTCTGGATAGACTTAGCAGAGGACTCAATCATCAAAGTTCCAAATATAAGAGCATTTACTTAGGGGAATGGACAGGCAACAATTTGTGCAAAAAAGGATGAAAAATCGTGGAAATTTGGTCCTTTAACACTTTAACGACGAGCGTGCCCTAAAATGTATGGAAAACTAATCCCTCTCATTGTTAAAGGGTTAAAGAGGTGATATTTTGAATGGTATCTATGGTGACAGTTGAAGCCATGACAACAATGGCAAAATTAGTGTATAAAACATGACTAACTAATTATTTCTGGCCAATTGCACATGATCAATAATCAACAATGACAACTAATAAGATATAAAAGCACCCATAGTACCAAAAAGAGAGAGTTTTATCGCAGAAAGCAACAATGACAGAAAACAGGTATGGACAATAAGATGATTCAATAACAGCCCTAATGCTATAATGACAATACTAAATAAGTAATTATGTTAGAAGACTGAAAAAGAATTGGTGATACACGTAAGCATAATTTTATGTGAAAGGTGGGAAGTCCCGATACCTCTTTTCTATTCACCTCTTCCGTAAAAGTGAGAATTTGATACATACACCATTCATCAAGATGGATAGGGAAATCAAGCCAGGTAAGTTCTCATGTACTGCATGGAAATTATGCATATGACACCCATAAGAAGTTACTATGCAAAAGTGCTAGAGCACAACTGATAATTATCAAAGCATCCAGAAAAGGATACAAATCTGCCAGTTGGAACATCACTTGTGCACTGTTTTTCAAAATGGCATGCAACTTCTCAAAATTCTTCAGTGCATCTTCATAACAACGCAACCTTTTGTTGCAGATTCCTGAAGTGAAAACAAAACATAATCAAATGCCAAAATTATCTCTTTACCAGGCAAAAACTTTTAAAAATCCTTAGATGCGTGCCTGTGATAAGAAAGTCCATCTGTCTAGGATTTCTTTGAACAATGAGGAAATGCAATTTTCAACTTAAATTTCTTTATGCATGTATGTATCTGAAAATTTGCACAAGTGCCTTTCAAGAACCTCTTCACTCTTCAGCTGGTGGGACATGCAGGTGTTCGACTTCTGCACTTCAACTTGTAAATGCTCTCAGTTGATTAGCCATACTCATGGAAAAGTTTGCAACTGGATTTATGTATAGTTGCTTTTGACTCTTTGCCCTAGCAACTTTCCAAACTGTCTTAAAATGTACCTGTTTAGATCAGTTAGATAGTCATGTCTGCAGCGCTTTTGTGAGGTATTAAATGCGCTATATTAATTGGTATAATACAAACAGACTTAACACACTTACATAAATCTAAAACGCTCATTCTAGGATTAGCTTAAAATGATTCTTGTGCATCAGTTTGTATTTTCAGCTGAAGATTATTCAGCTGAGATGGTAATTCAGATGATTATTCAGAAAGATGATCCAACTTAAGTTTGGTGCAAAAGAAAGTGTACAATGCTTAAGTTGACGACTGAAGCATGTGATGTGGAAGTTGCCTGCGAAGAAATACTGATCATCCATCTGGCGCTAGCCCGAAAATGGAACACAACTTATAATTTTTTTCATTTATACAACATTTCAGTTTTTTGTATGGTACTTAAATGTGCTATGTTAAATGACTTCATACATAAATACATACATATATTATACTATAGTTCTGAACCACATAAACTATGGTAATTATTATTTACCTTCATTTTTATATTTCTATTTTTATCCAAAATTCCAAACGGAGTACCTACCTATATCCATAGATTTTCTTTACAAGATTTGAACAAGAATAAACTGGTAAAGGCTAATATAAAAAACACAAAATTTAACAATAATATTACACCATAATAAATAGAATGGCAAATACTCTGACATTTACCATAGTTGTACAGAGCTTCCACACAAGATGAGTCTGATTCCAAGGCCTCACGGTAACATTCCCTGGCTTTCTCAAATTCGTTTTTGTTGAAGTAAACATTGCCTTTATTCACCAAAGCTGTGAAAAGCAGCAAAGTTTAAAATTTTCAGTTTTTGAGTTAAAGCAAACTTGAGTGGTGCTCCCAGTCTTTGGTTTGCTCTCGATTTTATTTCTACTCACTGACTCTCTGAAATTAGTGACAATGATCAGTTTCTTTTAAACAGCTATATTTAATTCTCCATTATACCAAAACTTAAAACTCAGATCATTAATAAATCTTATTTAATCTGTTGCACTTCTGTAACAATGTATGTGGCACAGATTTTCTCTGCTAAGCAAAACTGGCATCAAACAAACAAACTTTGATATAAAATCTAGATCTGCAATAATCAGAAGTTCAAAATCAAATGCTCAGTGTAAAAATATTTCCTTTTCAAGAACAACATTGCTTCTTATTATTAATTTGAATTTTTTTTTATAAATTATGTATTCAAAGTATTGTCTACCACATTCCATGGTACTTCCAGTAGTAAAAAAAAACTGATAAATTATTTTCAATTTCCTCTACGTTGAACAACTCTAACCCAGAGAGCAAAGGTGTTACAGTTCAAAGTAAAAACATTCTGAAACTAAAAAAAAAAAAATCTAAAAATTCTTGTGTCATCTGTTTCCTGTCGAGGGCACTAGCAACCTGAAACCATTACTCAAGAAAGACTTCAAGATATGACTGAGGCTGCAAAAGTAGCAAGCCAAGACTGCTCATTACTTCTGCTAATATCCTGCATTAACTGCAAAAGTAGTCAGCATCAGCATCAATTCAGTGCTCGTGCTTAAGCAGGTGCTTTGCGCTTAGCGAGTAGCGCGTTAGAAATTTGGAGTTTATGACTATGATTACGATCAATACATAGCATCAATACACTTGCAACATCTTGACAGACATCGATCAGTTCTGTGAAGAACTCACCAGAAGGATTGAATCGATCTGCCTGTAGTGCCACTTCAGCATACTTGTCAGCTTGGTTCAACTCGCCTTCCTACATCAAACACACAGATTTGCACATTAAACTATGGTTTTATGCTATGTACTGAATGCCCTGTAGGCTAACATTAGCTTTCTCTTAGGTCTCATTGCCATTATCACCAGGCTTAAGAAATAGCAAATCAGGCTAACCTAATCTGTACCAGGATCCTTCTGCATGAACTTTTAAGGGTGTGCCTTATTAAAAGAAGCAACATGTGTATAAAATATTAATTTTTACTGCACTCTAAAAGAGGTGCAAGTTGTAGTCCAGAAGATGGAACTCTCCTCCTTCTCCTCCACCTCTGCATACACCATTCCTCCTCCCATTCCTTCTTCTCCTCAGAATAATTATTTCACTCCTAGTCTGCTGAAAATAGCTATAAATAATTGTAGTTATAAAACCTTTTACAACACACTGACGTGGAGCTTCAAGAGGCAAAGTTAAGTGTACAGCCTGCTATTTCATTCATGTGACATTTATGTAATTTAACTTCAAACACCATCCTACACAGTTGTTTGTTTCACAAATATGTACAATCTATTGTAAGACAGCAGAAGAGTATGTTGTCAGCTCACTTTATAAAAATGCTGTGTTGGAAGACAAGAAAATTTGAATGTATCTACAGCTTAGGCATACATGAACACTGTGGTGTATTTTGCCCAAGTTTGTTTATATATGCTACAGGCATAGGATGGGCATGTCTAGACTTTCTCAGGCAGGACCTGTATGTATAGACTTCAGTAAGATATATAATTATGTTCTTTTTATTTTTATGTCTGTTTAGTTTAAGTAAAAATTAACCATTGAATGTGATTAACGGTTGATGAATTACAATTTAGACAAACTGAACAATTTTATTTAATAAATGTTATTCCTGAAAATAAGAAATCCATTTCAAACTGAAAAGAAACCTCAAATATAATTTTATGTAGAAATAGGCCCCATTACTTCATATTAGAGATTATAACTACCGGTAGCGCTCAAAGCAGCGAAGTGTAGTCTAAGAGAAAGATACGTTGACATATTTACTAAAAAAAAACAATTTCATAATATTAACTAAATTATCCAGTGATGCACTTCTTAAACGTCTTATATATCAACCTGCAACAAACTGCCCATTGTAGCAAATTATTACACTGTAATGCAATACAGTACACTGTATTATATTCAATAAAATAGGGATGCATAATTGTATATCATTCATACCAAAAGTGCATCAAGAGGTATTCACTCTACCCCAGTGGTTAGCAGTTAGTAACGGTAACTGATGGTAATGAGATACTACTGTGAGGTACTGAAAAGGTACTACATTAAATGTCTAGATACATGTATACATGCATGCATAAGTACATACATATACACAATACACACACATGATGACTATGTATAATTGTATATGCAAATGAAGAAAACAAACATGGTGACAGTGACGGTGATGATGGAAAGGTACCAACACACCATATTTCCAAGTTGAGTGGCATCAAGGCAAGCACTGTGTGATGATGATGATGATGATGATGATGACGATGATGATGATGATTAAACACACCAAAGCCAATAATTATATTAATACAGAAGCAACTCAGCATTTCTTCAATGTCCATTCAAACCCAGGTAATTTTATATTTAAGACAGCAAAGGGTTTGAATGATATTTGCTGAAGTGACAGCTAGCCAAGGTATTAGCTTCTTTTTCGTAAAGCACTGTCTGCCGGCTTCTATTGTCTGGCAGTGTCAGCTTGGCTGCACTCCTTTCTATCAACATGAGCTTTGCTCTCCAGCATCCGCACTTCTTGGTCGCCGCTCACTCCGTTCCAACCCCGCAGTGACTAACACGTTCCTTTCACTTGCACTGCAACCATGCAACAGCAAGCATTCTCCGTTGCCGGCCCCACTATCTGGAACGGACTTCCTCTCGAATTGCAGTCTCTTCCTCGAGACTTGTCCACCTCTTTCTTCTCTGCTCTTAAGGCTGTTTTCTTTCACCAAGGTTGGGCTGGGAGCGCCTCTGAATAGTTAACTTGAACAGCGCGCTATTTAAATGTCTAGTTGATTGATTGCATCATTGATTGATTGATAGCAAGGCAAAGTGATATCTTTGCAGGCATGAAAAGTGACATAAAAGTGTAACAAACTTGATGATGTGATATGGCAATGTTATAATTGCGGTGTTAGAGTTACACGTTACTGCTTGAAAGGAGCACACTGCTGTAGTAGAAAATATTCATAAACTTGAAAAGATAATGATAAAATAATATGACAGAAAAAAGAGTCAAAATTAAACATAGTAATATACTGAAGAATAACATGAAAATATGATAGGCAAAAGCAAACATTTGGCAAATGCATTTGACACAAGTCTGCAAAAGATAGAAAAAACTGAAAGCTATCTGCAATGAAGGCAAGCACAGAAAACAATGGAAAATGATGATTAAAAATTGGAAGCAAGCAAAATTATGGTGGCCACAACATCAAGTGTTAAAACAAAATACCTCCATTGCTGTCTGCCATTTTAATCCATGCATCAAAACAATATGCAACAGAGTTAAAGAAACAGTACTTGGCTAAGAATAAACTCCTCAGCTAATCAGAAATCCCTTATTTCGATACTACCTGAGAACTTATATAGCAGCAATGTTTAAATTAATCTGAATGCCTAAATCTGGTAAGCATTCAGTTGAAACACAGAACCTACTGAAAACTTTTAAAAACCTTCATGTACGGTTCCTGACATTAGAAATATGCTAGCATTTTCTAGGTCCATGTTGTACTAAGGCAGCTGCATATAAATACTGAAATTATATGGCTAAAACAAGCCCATAACTAAACACTGTCAGCTATATACAGTGAAAATATAGACACAACTTAGTATATAAATCCGCAACACCATTCTCTCTGGTAGCGTTGCTTCTTCTTTTTCTCACCTTAAATCCTGATTTTTCTCTTGGGGTCTTGCGCATTGGGAGCGCCTCTGAATGGTTTATATCGCGAGAGGCGCTTTATAAATGCCCATATACAATACAATACGATAAAGTGAAAATATGGAAACAACTGATTCCTACATGTTGAGTTACAGTATTATTACTTAGTAATTTTAATGAAACATCTATTTGAATGACAATGAACACTTACCAAATTGTAGAGGAAGGACAGATTGGTAGCAGCAGCTGAGGCAACCTTACTATCCTTTTTCTCAAACGATTTTAACGTTTCCACTGCCTGTCAACAGATCACAGTAACTTTCTAAATGTTCTATTATTAAAGCAGTTTTTTTATAGCGCCCCTTCAAGACTTCAAGATTGCCTACTCAGGAGCGCTCCCAGCCCAACCACGGTCGAACAACGCAGTTTTGAGAACAGTAAGAAACAAGGTGAAATGACCAATCGGTATTTGGCGGAGTTTGGTAGGGAGCCCATTCCAGGTCATGGGGCCAGCCACAGAGAAGGCACGGCGCTGTTGTATGGCTGTCCGCGCACGGGGAACAATAAGTTCAGCCTGCCCAGCTGAGCGGAGAGAGCAACGACGTTGCGAACATGAAGTGGGACAGCAGAGCTCCCGCAGGTATGGAGGGGCCACGCCTTCAAAGCATCGCCGAACCAAGGCAGAAATTCGATAAGTGATGCGTTGCGGGTAGGGGAGCCAGTGTAGGACATCCCTCATATACGCAGACACTCTGCCAAACTTGGGGATGCGGCCTATAAGGCGGGCAGCAGAACGCAGGATTCTATTCAGGGGCTCAATCCGGCAGGCCGGCAGTCCGTTAGCCTATATATGGCACTGCAGTAGTCCAGTCGAGAAACAACAAATGCATGGACAAGTGTGGAAGCTGCACCAGAGGACAAAGAACGGGAAATCACCTTCAGCTGCCGGAGCTGGTAATAACAGCTGCGGGAGAGAAGGTTTATGTGCCGCGTAAATGCAAGTTCCTGGTCCAGGATGACTCCCAAGTCCCGGACCCAGGTCGAAAAAGTAAGGTGTGGGAATTGCAAGGCAAGAGAAGTCAAATCGATTTTGGAGAGCTGCTGGGGTGTGCCAAGCCATATAAACTGCGTCTTAACCGGATTAAGTCTTAAGCGGTTTGCAGACATCCAGGCCTGCAGGGATTCCATGGCACGGGTCATGGTTTCCACAGCTGCAACAGCCCGGACAGCAGGGCAGTGTACATAGGCTTGCAGGTCATCAGCATAGGACTGGTTAAAAACTGACCCAGCCGCTAACAAGGACCCCAGGTCAGCAGTGTAGATTATGTAAAGGAGGGGTCCAAGGACGGAGCCTTGAGGCAGGCCAAAAGGAGCAGGAACCCAAGGGGACTTAGTGGATCCGTGAGCCACCATAAAGGAGCGGTCTTGCAGAAATGAAGTAAGCCAACCTAGAACATTACCAGAGAAGCCAAAGGAAATGGATAAGCGCTGCAAGAGGATGTCGTGATCGACAGTGTCGAACGCGGCACTCACATCGAACAGCGCAAGGAGAGTGACCTGGGATCTGTCAATGGCCCCATATATGTCCGATAAGAGGCGGACTAATAGGGTTTCTGTGGAGTGGCCCTTACGGAAACCCGATTGGAAGGTGGGGAGAAGACAATATTTGTCCAGGTAGCACATGAGCTGCGCGGCAACAATCTTCTCAATTATTTTAGACAAGAATGTAACATTAGCAATGGGCCTAAAATTGGTTGGTTCAGTAGCGTCGAGTCCATCCGCTTTAAGCACTGGAACAAGGATGGACCTCTTTTGGCTTGCAGGAAGAACTCCCTCTTGGAGGGAGCGGTTACACAGAACCGTAAGGAATGGTAGAAAGACATCGAGGGTCTCATGGAGGATGAACGACGGGAGCGGATCCAGTTTGCAGGTCTTCGGCGCTGATGAAAGTATAATTCGACGGAGCTCAGCACTTGTGATTAGGCCCAGAGACGGAAGTTCGTAGCTCGTAGGTGGAAAGACCGGTGGTGGGCTGTCTGCCGTGGCCTCGCGGACCGAACGCACTTTAGCCATGAATGCCTTAAGGAAGGCATCAGCCGTGAAGTGTGATGTAGCCGGACAGGAACCAGAGCGCGCACGACCCAAGATGTCATTGAATGTTGACCAGAGTTTTCTGGGTTCACCGGAGTGTTGGGCAATTTTGCTCTCCCAGTAGCTCCGCTCTTTATCCTTGTAGCGATGGTGCATTTCACGGACGTATCTATGACTGATATTAACAAATTCACCACCACCACCACCACCACCACCACCACCACCACCACCACCACCACCACCACCACCACCACCACCTCCACCACCACCACCACCACCACCACCACCACCACCACCACCACCACCACCACCACCACCACCACCACCACCACCACCACCACCACCACCACCACCACCACCACCACCACCACCACCACCACCACCACCACCACCACCACCAACACCAACACCAACACCACCACCAACACCAACACCAACACCAACACCAACACCAACACCAACACCACCACCACCACCACCACCACCACCACCACCACCAACAACAACAACAACAACAGCAAACAACAACAACAACAACAACATTGAATACAAATAAAAAATCTTTTTTAACATATGAGTTGCTCCTACATGTATATTAAGCTTTGTCCAAAATTTATGCAAAAAAGCTCTCGCTATATAGCTGAGCTGCATTAGTGCAAACCACATCCATATATCAACAATGGCTAGATTAAGGAAAGCACTTCAGTAAATAATTGTTGAATCCTTCTAATTTGACTAAATCTCAAAAAGTACACAGAAAATCAGCAACTACAGTACATTTGAACACAATGAAACACACAACAATGGCTGAGGCCAGAACCTTGCCTCACCAAAGATTCCAATCAAAGCAAACCTGCTGAAAGTCCTTCTGCTTGAGAAATCCTATCGCTTTGTCGATGTCCAGATTGTGTGCCAATTCCATGTACTGTGAGGACTTGACCTGTTCAATGCACCAGTTATAGCCACTGTCGAAAGAGCCATCAATGGCTGGACCAATGATCTTGGTCGCCATCATTATACACTGCTCGGCCTCAGCCCTCCTACAGAAAAACCAAAAGTACATGCCTTGTTGCAGATGCAAGGTTGCATTCTGGCTGATTTGTGTAATGAAGTGTAAATTGTAAATGGTCGTGGTACTACACAAATCCTATCAGGAAAACCAACCCTTATTTTTCTACCACAACTCTAATAAGTTTGTGAAGCAAACAAAAATAAGTAAGGAAATCATTGTTCTTCCAGTCTGTGTCCAATATCGGAACATGTTCATTCTTGCAAAATTTAGAATCAGTCATCAGAAATGTTGTTCAGTTTTCAGATTGTTAATTTTTTCAAGTGTGCTTTGTACAATTAAAACAGATCATTCAACTCCAGGACCTTGTTTCCTAGGATAACATAATGATAAAGGCATGGAATGAATGCTATGGAGATTTTACGATTAACGCTTTATTGACAAGCCACATTGGTTTCACAGTCACTTTTAGTACACGCTCGTCGTTGAAGTGTTAAAGCCCTGCCTCACAGCCTAATCTTAGACAATTCTACACAAAACTCAATTTTACATTTAAACAAAATTTCACTAACCTTTGTTTCTCAATTTTTCGCAGTGCATCATTCTTGATTATTTCAAGTATCAGTGTGTACTGCTTATCATCCTGTCTCAACAAACCGCATAAACATTAACTTTAAAAATCTTCACTTGCAGTACTAGTTGAGTACCAGTAATGCAAACCTATTCATACCATAGCCAAGAACTGAGTGATATAACTCAGAACATTTGCTTACTGCCTCCTAAGAATTTCACAAAGGCAACGTCAATAGCATATCGTAGCTCCTGAAGAACTACTGGTCAGGGCTAATTTGGAGGCACGATTAATTTGCAGTACCAGCATGCTTGCAAACGTATGTTGGACAAAGAAGCCGAAGTTAGGACACACAGCTTTAGCAGTGAGAAAGAAATTTTGTCAGAAGCTGAAATCAGTATCATGGTGAATGAGAAATTATGAGCTTAAAGTTATTTAGTGATGAAATTAAGTTTTCATGTTGCATAGAAAAAACTTATATACCTAGAAATATGCATTTGTTAGCATTTACGAACTGAAGTTTAAAGTTTAAGTGAAACTGTGCTGCAAGTTCTGACCAAATGACAGAAATTTATAAAATCAGCACAAATTAATAAATATGACTTAAGAGGTACGAAAAAAGTGAATTCACCGTAGATGAAACATATTTATCTTCATTCTCAATCTGTAGATCAACAGTCAGCAATCTCAGAAATGACTGCTTCATTTCTTCACGGTCACCAAGAGCATAATTGCAGAGGATCAAGTTGAATCCAGTTCTAAAGTTTGGTTCCTCTGACATGATAGTTCGAAAAGCAGTGGCCGCATCATTGTACTGACCCAGCTTCACAAAAGCTATTCCAATATTCTGGTTAATTTTCTTCCTGTTCGTTAACAAAACGGTGTATATAGCACCACTATACAAATATATTAATTAACACTTATCAAATAAATTTTAATTCTTTGGCAGCTATATTGTTTTGATGAATTGGATCATTATTACTTCATTTCAATGCAAACACTTTAACGACGAGCTGCATTGGTTTCCCAGTCGCTTTTAGTACACTCTCATTGCTAAGGTGTTAAAACCTACTAAGGAATATTTGCATGTACAATGTTTCTGCTGGCTCATAGATATAAACAGACCTCTAAATATACTTAATTGTGCACAGGCGAAAGTTGTTTTCATCATGGGGTCCAAAATAACCATTTGCTGCGATAAAGTTACTTTGAATATTATGCAAAGTAATAAAACATTTATACAGTACCCCGTAACAGCCTCCCAAAGGCACTGAACCAAACAGTACATTTTTTCACGTGCTAAATAATGTTAAGTCATAATGAGACTAATTAAGTACTTGAATCAAATTCTTAAAATATTCAAACGTTAACATAATATAAAACTTGGAAGGAAGCATGAGATGAAGAAGTTTAAGTATTAGCGCAGAAGACACACAGTTCCACCTACCTCATGTTCCTATGTGTAGTTGGAACCTGGTCCAGTGCCATTCTATAATGCTTGATCGCCTGTGAGTATTCATGCTGGCGAAAGTATATGTTGCCCATATTGACCTTTAAGCGACCTGAAATGAAGTTAATCGCACAGTAAGCATGAACAGCCAACCACAAACATAACAAATATAAAACAATAAAGTTCGCATACCTAATTTCATGTAATCCAGTCTTTCAGATGTGTCCTTCATTCTAAGTGCACTTCAGTTAAAGTTCAGCATGAAGTTGTTGGCTTGTATAGATTGTTGTCAAAAAATGTAACCATCCAAGTAAACTAATCATGATTTTGCAAGGATCTGTAAGAAGCTTCTACATTATATAAACACTACTTTCATGCTTTAAATTCATACTATATACATGAACTGAAAAAGGAAACAGAAGGCAACAAAAAAAGTTCAGACCTGCATTGTTGAATGATTTGGTTCTGACAATCTCCTTGTATGTGTTAAGTGCCTCAGTGTCCATGTGGTTGGCAGCCAACTGATTTGCCAAGTTGAATAAAACCTAAATCCAAAAGAAATTAACTCTGAACAGGAGACCAGAGTGCCTCTGACACAAAGAAGCACTACTGTATTACTTTCTTGCAGGCTAGCTGAAGTTTCGATTATTAGCTGCAGTCAATTCTCAACTAGGTCATTCAAGTCAAGTGGCCAACATGCAAATTAGGGATCAACCGGGTAGACATTTTCCACCGAGTACCGAATCCGAGTATTTGGATGTACTAAATTGGAACATGCTGGCCTGACTCCCAGTTAAGGACAGGGTTAAATTCAATAGCAAATTCATGGGGCAAGCCTTGATGGTCACTGACTCCCATAATAACAATTTAACAGGCTTCTACAAGCCTTGATGATCACGGACTCCCATAATAACAATTTAACAGGCTTTTACAATAATGACCTCTAAGTATGGTTCTACTATAACAAAACATATTCATAGATCAAGTTTTTACAAGGTTCTGTTTTATCCCATCAGCAAGGAACAAGGCTGTAAGTTAAAATCCCACATCTGCAATGGATCTTTATGTAATAACTAGAACTAATTTCTGCTTTAAAGTTCTGAATAATAATAAAACTCAATACAACAATTAACATCAGTTACTGTTATTGATGAAAAACCAATTTTTAGGACCATTAAACAAATATGCAAACATCATTTTTTGATAAAGACTTAAATGTTCACTTTACACAAACTTACTGAATAGGAGAGGTCGAGATTGACATTTTCTGGATTTGGAGCCTGTTGTCGTAAGTTTCCAACATCCCGCTCCTTGCGTGCTGCCTCTCGTGCTTTGTCCAAAGCCTACAATAGAAAAACTAATCCTGAGAAAACCAGACACAAAACTTGGTCTTGCTGGTCCACAAAATTACAGTAAAGAAAACCAGTCCGTTTAGTCACTACATCTGCTGACACATTTCATCTCAACTCTCCATTTACTTATTTAAAGGTTGATTCAAATGCAAAACAGTCACAACCAAGACTCAGCACAGTAGTCAAATGGAAATGGACAGTCTGGAAAATGTAGGCTTTTACTCTTGTAAAGCTGACGTAGATTTGGCACACAGTCCCATGGTTCAAAAACTCAAAGACTTTTTATTTAAAAAACTCGCTTTTTCTCTGCACTTTAACTTAAAATGAAACACTGACCAGAAATCATACAAAATCAGTTAGCCTTACCGTTGACTAATAACTCCGCAGTAATAATTCATGTTTCATACTTGTATTTGATAGCAAATGAAAAGCAATGATCAAATAAGCTAAAAACTGGAATTGTTGAACTTAAGAAATAGTATCATTAGTTTTTAAAAATAAGGAATTTTTCAGTTTTCACATAATAAGAACATGAAGTTCACAAGTTCTTACTAGTTTATGTTCTCCTTTAGCACTTGCTAGGCAACTTTCCTCAATGAGTAAGTTGACTGCTCTCTCCAGTTGCTTTATTTTTTCTTCAATCCTACGAATATAATAGGAAATCATCATTAGCATATAAACTGAGTTTGTCAAATTGTAGGAATTGTGTTGAGTCAAGTCTGGCAGTCAGCCAAAGAACTCTGTGCTCTATTGCTGGGGTCTACTGCTTCTCTCTTTTCTCACAATACCATGAAGAGATGCACCCCTTCAATAGTAGAACCGTCTTTCTGGAATGATCTCCCTCTTCATGCCTGCCATCTTGCTGCAAAAGGAGCAACTGGTACAGTCTCCCTCATATTAAACAGTGTTCTGTGATGCAAGTGTCTATGATCAGATATCTTGAAGAGGTTATATATAAATTCTGGACTGCATTACTTTACATTACAGTGCTAGTCCACTGTACCTTCCACTTGATTGCCTCTCCATCTCTGCTATAGAATAAAGCCAAATTTCACCCAAAAATTTAAACAATTTTCTTGCATCCTAAAACAGAATTTCAAAATGGAATCCAGCATCTGGAATTGCCCAGGAACCCTGATTCTTTGTAAAGATATCACCACAGATTTTGTAACAAAAGGCATCAAACTACATAACTATTAACTAGGTGAAATTTATATTCAGAAAATGTGAATTGTAGCCGTTAATTTTAGCCAGGATGCAATCTTGAAGTCAAGCATAGGACAGATTCTGTGAAGGTCACAGATATGCACACAGCAAGACTGCAAGAGCAGGAAAGGCGGGCGACATGATCAGAAAAGTTAAGGTTTTGGTTGAAAATCACACCTAAGCTGCAGATAGAAGAAGCATTAGTGAAGGTGTGATCGATGCAGAGGTTGAAGATGTTGAAGGAAATAGAGGGATCAGGAATTTTCTTGAGCTGGTCATGCAAACCTTTATGCATGAATTTGGTTCACAATGGGTTCAAGCACAAGAAATTAGATGTCATCCAGGAAAAGATTTTGGTAACCGAACAAAGAACATGATCTATAGAGTTTAATAGCTATCAAAACAACAGTGACAACACAAACAGATATAAACAAATGCTAACCCTGCTTCAGACTTTGGTTCAAGAGCAGGTGCTGTGCTGCCTACACTCTGATTTAGTGGATCAAACACACCACCTGTTGACAAGATTAGAAGATCAATCAAAATACAATGACAGTGATGCCATTGTCACTGCCAAATCCATGAAGTCGTCAGAAAGCAAATGACAAGTGAAAAGGAGACATCAATATGCATCTTTCATTCTGTCTTCAGACAGCCAGGCATCAATAGAACCCATATACAGTCATTTTCTATTATTTATATCAATCTGCAAAAGTTATTTGTGAGATTTCATTTGGTTTATCAATTGAACAAGACAATAATAATAATGATATTCACAAATGACAAAGTATTAAAAATCCTAAGCTAAATGCAGATAAGATAAATAAGATATAATGATATTCACAAATGACAAATCCAAAGCTAAATGCAAAGTTAAGGCTCTATAGACGCAGGTATACATATTACCTCTTGCAGCCGAAGAGTATCCAGCTGCCTTCACTGCTGTCATTGGTCTGTTTTTACCCCCATCCTGTGCCCCTGTAATTGGTCGAATGCCCATTGATGATGGAGGAACAACAAGGCCTCCCTTTCGGCCAGCTGCCATTGTGCCAAGACGAGCTGCTGTTGGTGGCGGTCGTCTCCCATGACTTGTCCGGACCGCTTGTTGGAATGCCGGATCATAAGCCAACTCCTTAATTATCAAAAATACTAAAAAATGTGACCAATGTTGTGTAATTATGAAAGCTGTGGCAATTACAGTTTAAGATTATGATCCACTACATTATACGCCATTGCCAATAATACTGAAGCTTCTGTATAATGTGCTCAGTTATAACATGAACTCTGTTATAACATGGATGGATCCCAAATTTAATTCACCTTTATAAAGAAATATATATAACAAAATGTCGTCATAGTTTTTTAAGTGTTGTGGTTTGGAGAGACAGATGTAGGGAACCCACATAGTAATAACTAGTAACTGCAGCTACATATTTTCAGAACCTGAATCAGTTCTCTCTCAATTTACCCACTGACAAATAGCTATCAAAATGATTGAAAGTAAGGTGTATTGCAGACCTCATTAACTTAACTATAGCAAATTTTACTAATTATATTATGTCAAATGATGCTAATGATACAACTGCGAAAACCTGTCCCTAGACTTCACAGAGAACAAAATTCTGACTAGGATTTTTTTTAAATATTATTCGCAACAGTCGATCAATATTCTGTGCATCATCGCAGTTGTGCTAATAGTCATTTGACCAGCTTGAGATCAGTGGTAACAGCAGCAGCAGCACTGTAGATACTATGGACTTTGATACACGATGACTGGCCACAGTTCACTGGAGCAATGGTTAGTAGAATATAATCAACCAGTACAGCATGGACCTTTGGATAACGCACATAATCTTTAGAACATAACAACATAATCCTTAGAATCTTTAGAACAGCATGAGGATGCTGGTTTGCATACCATGGTAAAATTTCATAGATATGAATCTCAGGTTAGCCTGGTCTGTACTAAATGGGGCTTTAATGGCAGGGCAGCGGTAGATCTGAGCAATTCATTGAAAATAAGCAGGGTTGAGGCCATACAGTCGCTGTAGAAAAACTTGTACAATTACATTTACTCATTTTTATTTGATCATACTAATTACAGTTCATTCACTTATGAGGAAACAAACCTCCGTATTTAGAGCTGAGTTATGATCATCAAAACCTCCATACAGATCATCCTCATCCTCTCCAGCAAAATGGATCCGTTCCATGATCACCTAAACAAAACGATTGACTCTTAATTCTAGGATATAAAGAAAACAGCATTCATTAAGCTTGACTTGTTCAGCAAATAGTCAGAAAAAAACTTCAATTACAGCTTTAGGGTGGCAGATAACATAAATAATTTGATCTATTTATATTTACTATTGGTAGACATCATTGGCATATAAATGTACTCTGGTTAAAATTGAGTACCTAGCAATTTTTCATGTGGTTGCTCCTCTTTCTCACATTTTATGACTTAACTGGAAACGGCCACACAAATTTCCAAATTACTAACTAAAGTCTGTAACTGTGACATAAGTGATACCCAAACAGAATTTCCTAGCAAAACTGGAGCAGTCCTCACCTGACAAAGCTTCACTCAACTGCTGTTCTTTTGCAAAATTCGATTCCTTACTGCTCTGGAAACAAACTAAACAGAAATGTTTGAATACAGAATTTGCGGCACACCACATCAACCATCAGATCGGAATGCCTTTGCTGTAGATTAAATATTTTGAATCCACAAAGTGACGTCAGGTCAGTGCCTAGAGATCACTAGTGGTTAGAGAATAAACTTGATACACATTTGCTTATGCTAAACTAAAATTAAACTAAAGTTTTGTATCACTGTTACTAAATATTGTTAAAATAAAATTGTCAAAAATTCAGATTTAAAAGGTAAGGTATGATATTTCAATAAACAGTTGCTCAGTCAGTGATAAATCGGGGCATTACGTAAACTTTATAAACGTCATTCCGTGTAGCCTTGCTGGATATAGCATCCATGTCGTTGCCAACAGAAACGAGACGCCAAATGTAAACCATAGATTTCATTAAATTAATGCATAAATTTTATCTTATTTATAGTTACCATAGATATCATATAGCTAGGCTATTTACCAAGGAGTCGAATTTTAATTGTACACGACAGCCCTACAAGGCGTGCATCACCACAGTATAAATAACTAGTATAAACAGTATAAATAACTATTTATACTGTGGCATCACGTCCTACATCTCATTTTCACAAACGCGCCATCTCGCGAGTTGATAGGCTGAGTGGACCTTGAGAGGAATAGATCTTTGATGGTAGTGCGTTTTGTTAAAATCATTTAACCCTTACATCGTGCAAATACCACGTACAAGCATGCATTTTTTATAAGTTACTTATGATCTGTGTAAGCGAACTAGAAACCTGCACATTTTTAATTGTATTCGAGAAAATAGAATTTAAATGTTATAGTTTATCGTGTAAACCATGGTGATGTAAACTTAGACGTGTTGCCCAAAGATCTTTGTGTGCCAATAGATATCTATGGTGGTGGTGCCGATCAATGAGATATAATATAAGCAGTATTATATACCTCTATGGTGCCGATGACCAATGGATATAAAAATATATATGTATTATATCTATGGCGGTGATACAAAATAAAGATTATTATAAAATATATGTGGTGAACTTTAGCCTTTTATTAGCTAGTAGTAAATTATTATTAGTAAGATGTTTAGCTATAGCTACGACGCGGAGGAACTTTTCCAAGTGATTAATAAACTGGATGTGGACAAAGATGTGTTAACAACGCGCAGGACGTTACGAAGGGTCAGTCTCTACAATTCTCGTGGTCGCACGTTGGTAAACCTATCAGCAGAAATTAAACAAATATATTTTGGGAAAAACCAAATTAGACGCATTGTATCATATCGTCTTAGAGTCCGAAATTGAAAAAATTGACGTTCCTGTAAGAATTAGTATACCAGTATTTTTTACAATGCGTTAAAAATAACGTCGCAAGAGAAATTGTCGTTTAAACTGTAGTATTTTTCACAACGTCACTATTTTAAATGTCATTGAACTTAAAAACCTACACCGGAAGTTCCAGCCCAGTTAATGCATGATTGAAAATCTAGACTGAAAAGTAACTGTGAACATAGGCGTAGCCAGCATGAAGCAAGTGGAGGCTGACATTGCGTCCTCTTGCTTTTGCCAAGGGTGTGTGAAGCTTGATTGTTAACCCCATTACACCTGGATGTCTCCCGGAGTTGCCTGCTCTTGAATTTAAGGATCTACATTGTGAACAGTGAACTTTAGCTTAGCCCTCTTAGTTTGCGCTTTACCCTCATCCATGTTTTCCACATTGTAAGTATTGATGATTTTGTTGGCATATGCAGACAATCCACCAGACATAAAATGAGTTTGAGGGAGAATGTGTTTCAGGATAAACTCCTCCTGTGTATTTGCTTGTCAACTTCTGCATGGGAACACCTACTCTCCCCCTCAGTGCCTCCTAATGACCTCTATGTGTCCTCCATGGAAATGTCCTCTGTGATGAAAATACTTGGATCATCCTGTACCTTACAATCTGCAATCCATGGACAACCTTTGGTATCCCTGGATAATCAACTATACATGAACACTGTAGCTAACTCGTCTGTTATGAGTTCATTCACACTATGCTGTCAGTGCAAAGAAAGGGCGATAGAGAGAAAGAGAGAGAGAGAAATAGAGACAGACAGACAGACAGACACAGAGAGAGGAGACTGACCTCTAGCCTTCATATGCTGATGCTCAGCAAAATGTTGGGCCTAGCTTTAACGATTGTTCTTGGTCGTTGTGTTCCTTCATTTATTGACTGTCTGTATCTGATTTAAGACCTTCATGTTTCAGGATTTGCAGTTTTAGTGTTTCAGTGTAATATCTTTATTTTAGTGTGAAAAATGCTTACTAATTTTTAATTTTTGATTTGATGATCCAGAAATAGAAAACGGTTATGGAAACAGAAATGTTTCATTTCACTTTGCTTATCTATGTTGTGGTCATCACACATGTAAAGAATATATGGCTACCCCAGATTGCGAGATAAAGTAGAGCTCTCTTTATTCATTGCCTTAGCAGAGTTTTTCATTAGTCCTAATGGCAGTAATACCTTCTTCGGATCAACTGTTACTAATCGGTGGGTTGGACATTCCTGATCCGGATAATTCTGGAGAGTCAAAAATCAGCAGTTCAATCGGGTTACCAATCTGGATTTCAGTTATGCCCTACCAAAATATACTTCATATGCGATCTTAACCAATTGAGATATGGTCGTCTTTTGTGCTTTCAAGGTGAACTCACCACATATGTAACAGAAAGTATCACTTCTGTTGTCATACTTATGTGACATCATTAAACGTTGAATTCATAAGAACAACTACATACATATGGCATTTTCATGAAAACATCTTTCTTCTAACTATTTTAGTCTACATAATAGCAAAAACACTCAACATCTTAAATAAAAAATCAAATTGGTAAATATTAGTCAGTAAGTAGAAAGTGAAATTGATATGTATGTTAGAACAGAAGTCATCATAACTTTTGGAAATTTCTCCTTGATCTTATGTAACATGGTTTTATTTCTGTGATCAGAGACCAAAAATTTATAAAAATCATCAAATTTTAATTAAGGAAGCAAAAATCATGTTGACCAGTGAACCCAGGTGTGCTGTAAACCTCGTGTCTCAGGAACTACTGTGTATTAAGATCTCGAATCAGAATGTTTAAGATCTTCATGACATATATTTATCTACAGTTCTACATATTGACAACAAAATTATACAAATCACAATGAGATGGGACTGCTGGTTGTGTTGACACAATGGCCCTTAGGCAATCACCTTGCATTGCTAGGCCATGATATATTTAAACCTACCAGTGTGTGTGATTGTACACTAATTCCTAACTGGTTCCTAGTGACTAACGAATTTAAGAAATTTTTTATTCTTTGTGCTGACTAATTGGTAATTGTTTGCTGTAGCCTGGTACCTCCCACCCCTTCACTTTACAGACAACAGACTGCTGCACATTTTTAAAGCCATGACCCAGCAGTCTGCTTAAACTAATCATTATGCTTCATTGGCAGGGTTTCAGATATATATAGTGCGCATTCACAGCGACCCTTTTGATACCACCCTTTTTTTCAGATGCCCGAGTCTTTCAGTAACCGCTGGTTGACTTATAGCATACCAGACTTCTGTGCTTTCTCAGTGGCTGAGATCTACCAGCACTGCTGAAGCCTCTGTGACTGACTGTAATTGAAGACGTCTGTCATTTATGACTTGCTGTTGTTACTGTACTGCTGTAAATTTCCGTTACCAGTGTTACTAAGCTTCTTTTTATTGTCAAGGAACGATAGCGAGCAACATTACATTGTGTACAATTCTGCATGTTTTCTGTTATTATATGTAGATATTAATGACTTTAAGTGGTGGGAGAAACATGGAGAAACTCTTTCCAGCAGTAGTGAAACATCTGTCAAGTTCAGACCTCATTACAAAGAAATTAGTTTGCTGGTTTATCTGTGAACATGGTAGCAACCAAGAATTTATACTGCTTGCAATAAATACACTTGTGAAAGACTGCAATGATCCAAATCCTATGATCCGTGGCTTCTCGCTGAAAACAATAACTTCAATTCCACATGCCTTTCTGCTTGACTACAGTCTTCCATTAGTACTGAAAGGATTGGATGATTCGAGCGTGTACGTGAGAAGAGCTGCCGTTCTGTCATGCGCGATGATGTTCAACATGAATCGTGAGATTGTGATGGAAAATGGCATTGTGGACAGACTTTATGAAGCCATTCGAGATTCTGATTCCATTGTTGTGGTTGATGCTTTGCTGGCACTTGAAGAAATTCTGAGTTCTGAGGGCGGTGTCGTTATCAATCATAACATCGCTATTTATCTGCTGAATAAACTTCAGGTATGTAGAAATGTATTTATAGTACATAATAATAATAGTAAGTATAAATACACGTCACATGTTCTGTTGGCACGAATTCTGATTTCTAGAACCACCTTTCTTCGAATCTTGAGTATGATCAGTTTTCAGTGTAATGTATTTGTCGCCATCATACAGCAAACTGTTACAGTCAATCTTTGCATTTTCTGGGTTTCTCTCCCGATATATAAACATGATTGATCGTTTTTAGAAGTGATTCTGTGCCACATTGGTGATTGGTCCAGTACAGTTTTATATATATATGTACAGCACAACTTCAGTATTTTGAACTTCAGTATTTTGAACTGCCAGTTATCTATATAAATAAAGCGAGAATTCTGTGTGTCTGTCTGTGTGTCTGTCTGTCTGTCTGTCTGTTTGACCGGGCTTAACTTCTACAATTTTGCACCTTTTCACTCGAAACCTTCACTGCTGTGTCGGCCTCGGCTTCGGACACCCAGTGGAGGGGTTCGCGTCCCCCGTTTTCACCCCTACCATGGTGAAAATGCCCCAAAACTCTACCCACCCGACGTCAATCACGCGCAAGCTCACCTATTCCACTGCGAAGCGGTTCTATTTATGACGCCGGTATTCCCCAACGTCATTAATAATGCGCGTAACGACACCGCGGTTCTATTTATGGCGCCGGTATTCCCCAACGTCACTAATAATGCACATAAATTGTTTACTTTCGCACAAAATTTAATGACGATCGATTCGAAGTATATTCATCGTTTTACAGCTAAATTTTAACACATGTATGTTCAAAGACAAAGATCTAAATTATTTACAGTATATATGAAACAACCAGTCTGCTTTACTAAGGGCGAGGCCGACTACAGACCGGTAGTGAGGGCTAGATTTCTGGCATTTTCTTTAACACGCCAACGCCCGGTTCAGCCTCTTCGACTGCGAAGCAGTCAGTCCACGGGAGACTGCGAAGCAGTCTCCCCCACAGGTCGCCAGACGCCACAAGGGCCTCCAAGACTGCGAAGCAGTCGCCGCCAGAGGGCGACAGCGAAGCAGTAAGTCCACGGCAGAGGTCGCTAGACGCCAGAAGGCGTACACAAGACTGCGAAGCAGTCTCCGCTGTACGCCAGAAGGGGTCTACAAGACTGCGAAGCAGTCTCCCCACAGGTCGCCAGACGCCACAAGGGCCTCCAAGACTGCTTCGCAGTCGCCGCCAGAGGGCGACTGCGAAGCAGTCAGTCCACGGCAGAGGTCGCTAGACGCCAGAAGGCGTCTACAAGACTGCGAAGCAGTCTCCGCCAGAGGTCGCCAGACGCCACAAGGGCTTCCAAGACTGTGAAGCAGTCGACGCCAGAGGGCGACTGCGAAGCAGTCAGTCCACGGCAGAGGTCGCTAGATGCCAGAAGGCGTCTACAAGACTGCGAAGCAGTCCCCGCCACAGGTCGCCAGACGCCACAAGGGCCTCCAAGACTGCGAAGCAGTCGCCGCCAGAGGGCGACTGCCAAGATTGCCAAGCAGTCGTGGTGGTGGTGGTGGTGGTGGTGGTGGTGGTGGTGGTGGTGGTGGTGGTGGTGGTGGTGGTGGTGGTGGTGGTGGTGGTGGTGGTGGTGGTGGTGGTGGTGGTGGTGGTGGTGGTGGTGGTGGTGGTGGTGGTGGTGGTGGTGGTGGTGGTGGTGGTGGTGGTGGTGGTGGTGGTGGTGGTGGTGGTGGTGGTGGTGGTGGTGGTGGTGGTGGTGGTGGTGGTGGTGGTGGTGGTGGTGGTGGTGGTGGTGGTGTGAAATTTATAACCCCGGGCAACGCCGGGTAATCCAGCTAGTTCTGAATAAGAGAAAAAGACCCAGTCACATCCAATGTAGACTCATACAAATGTAACTCTGTTCTATTAAACCTGCTTATATTGAAGTCTTGCTTATTGTGAAGGCACTTTACAATCTTATCGAACTGTTGACTGGCATACATATCGAAGTTACAGGACCACTCGGGCAACTCGATACTATTGGTCTAGTTGTAGCTGACTGATGAATAATTATCAGATACTTTGTTTGCCAGCTGGCTCCAGGTATGAGACAAAGACTGGTCCCTGGAATGGGATCAGTTAAATTGTTATCTCATTTTGCCGTCGTACCTTATCCTCAGCTTTTACGTAAACCCTAGAGCTTCTGAAAGATGGAGTGACAAAGACAAGGGGTTTTGGTGACAGTGACACCACTGACACTGGCACCAGTGCATCAGAAGCTTTGAAAGGGCTAATTATCAGACTATACAGAATGTCACAAAATCCAAAATCTGCCTATGGCCTTGTTGGCTACACTGGCTAGAGCGTACGACCATGTGCCTCTGTGTGTTAAGGTGATGCCATACCGATAGTGGCTTATTTCAGCAATTTTAATCTTGGGCTAGCACTGTCTGTACACAGGGACTTTAAAAGGCATGGCACCCATTCAAACGGACAGCAGTGGTGAAGGATCTCGCCCAATTAGTTCTTTGAAAAGTGAGCAGGGTCGAGGCCATTTGGTCGCTGTATGTATTTCCATTTGTGTAGAGTCAGACAGAGCTTGACTTGAATATCTATCTCACTTAATTCGAACCTCGGATATATCAAAGTGTTGACGATGGACTTTGAACTTTGATACAACAAAACTTTACTGTATCTCTGACATTCTATTTGCAGAATATCTTGAAATGTTTATGCTGGCATACCTGAAAGTAGTTCTTAGCATTTAGTAATCTGTATGTCCTTTTTCCAAAGAAATAGTTACCTTGGTATTATATAATGTAATGTAAACCCCATATAAGGGTTGAGCAATTTCTCAGGTGCTATCACAAAAATTAAGTGTCAGTGCAGTTGCCAAAAGTCTGATATTATAACTTTAGTTCTAAAATATCAAGACTCAGCTTTTTTATTGGTAGCTAGTAAGCTGGTCAGCAGAGACACTGGTTGGTTACTGTAAAGTTCCATTCAAGATTTCTTGTTGTGGGCAATAAGTTTCCAATTTAAAAATAATGTATCTAAACTTACAGTGTTGTCTTTGTATTTCAGATGTTTGCAGACAGCCAAGTTTCGACTGTGATGATATTTCTAGCTAAATATAAACCTGCCAACGACCAGGAAACCTTGGACATTATGAACATCATTGATCCATACCTGAGGTCTGGCAGTGCTGCTGTGTTGGTGCAGACCCTCAAATACTTTCTGCATCTAGTTGGAGATAATCCTGACCTTAAGCAGGTTGCAACAGAGAGAGCCAAAGATCAGCTTTTGCATCTGATGACCACAGACAATCCAGAAATGACTTTTGTTCTCCTTGAATTTGTGGAAACATTGTTGACAGACTTCATGAAACTGTTTCAACCGCATCATCAGTTGTTCTTTTGTCGTTACAATGAACCGCTTTACATCAAAGTAAAGAAAATTGACCTTCTTTCTTCCCTGGCGACTGAATCGAACTTGCCCGAAATTGTGGAAGAGCTTGGTGTGTACAGTCTCGATACAGTGCAGGACGTTGCTAAATGTGCTATTAATGGCTTGTGTAAAATTGCTTCACAGTTTCCAACGCACATGTCAAGATCTGTTGATGTATTAGTGAATCTGTTGGATTTGCAGGACAGTAATATCATTCCTGATGTGCTGAATGTTTTGCAAAGACTTGACTTAAGTCAACTGTCAAACCTTGAGGACGTTCTACGAAGCTTAGAAAAATGTGTCAGTGCTGTGGACTTATTTGAAGCAAGGCCTGCAATGTTGTGGTTGTTGGGTGAATATGGGGAGCGACTAGATAGCAGTCCGTACTTGCTTGAGGAGTTTGCTGAAGAGCTGTCTGAACAGAGTGATTCATTGGTTTGCGAAAGCCTTCTTACAGCAGCAATGAAGTTGTTTCTTAAGAGGCCCGCTGAATGCCAGGACATTCTTGGTAAAACAATTGAGAAATGTGTACAATTTGGAGATGCTGACCTTCAGTACAAAGCACAATTTTACTATAAGCTCTTGCAGAGTGGTGTTGAAAATGCTCGTAATTTTATGCTCTGATGTGTTGATGTTGGTTGCATTTTGTGTCAGTGTTTCTTGTCGTGGACTGTGTGTCATGTGTTCAGCTTGATTTCACGTGATCCACATAAAAATTTAAACAAAACAATTTAATTTTAATTTGATTTAAATTTATTGAAACAATTTAAGCTTGAAAACAATTTAAAATGTAAGCAAAACGATTAACGACTGAGTTGGATGAGTTTTAACGCATTGAGAGACCTGGATTTGGCAGATGATATTGCCTTGTTGGACAATGGACATAGGTCGTTGACGGAAATTTTGCACGTTGTGGTGTGATAAATATTGAACTAAACTATAAGAGAAGAGAGTATAACAGGATATATCGACATTATCAGAAAGAGAAGATTGAAATGGATGGGACATGTAATTTGTATGGACAAAGAATACCTAATCAGGCGATAATCTGGATTCCTGAAGGGAAAATGAGGAAAAGAAGAATTGGCTGGAGCCCATCAGAAACAATATGAAATGTTTGGGGACGTTGTGGGTTGACGCTAGAAGACCGACGATGGACAGATTAATGGAGAAGCTGTATTGTCCAATGTGCAGACCTGCACAGGAAAGAGTAAATACTAAGTACTTAAGTACCTGAACTATGAATCTGCCATCTAAAAAGAGGAGACCCATCACCGAAAAAGGGAGATTCGGTACCAGAAATCCATTATGCATGTTTAAGCTAAATATTCATTTTGGTTACAATAATCAAGATATGGATTGTGTTTCATGTATTTTTGTTTATCATGCAGGACATTGGCTGAGGTGCAGTGGCCTAAGGTGCATGAGCACCCCTGGATTAATACTATGCAGATTAGTCGGCAATTTTTAAACATTTGTTAGTTTTTTAAATCTCTGTGATGTCACACTCTTGAGTCTTTGGGTTGCTTTTTTGTGCATGCATTGATCGGTATGTCTAGCCGACTAGCAGGCTTGCGTATAGCAGTCACACATTGAATTTTACGGTGGGTTGGTATGATGGCCGCTAGCAGGCTTGCGTATAGCAGTCACACATTGAATTTTACGGTGGGTTGGTATAATGGCCGCTCATGCAATAGAATACGAGAAATGACACTGATATTGTGATGAGTCATGGAGTGGTTTCAACCACGCTGTTCAAGTGCTACTATGTAGGCTTACAGAAAGGCAGAATTTGTTAAAAGTGCATATAATGTGTTTTTATTTTCTTAATTTCAACTTGTCAAGTGTGTCATATTTCAACAGGATGACAATCAAGAGTTAGTCTTTGGCTGGTCATCTGCATCAGTGTTGACTGGTGTGCCATTGACGGTCTTTTTGATTAGTTTGCCATTCTCTTCAATCGTCACTGTCTCAACACCATTCTCAATTACCCTAAAACACAAGTAATTTCACACCAATTAAGTTTAAAGATTTATGCTATTCAAATATACAAAAATTGTAAGCATTTTGCATAAAGTTGTACATGTATATGAAATTATCTAATCGATCAAATTTTCCAAAGTTGTGAATACATATACATGTATTTGTAAAGCTGGTAGTATTTTACTCTCCAGTGACATAAGAAAGTTTTGTGTCCGAAACTGAATCATTGGATCCCAAGGTCCCCACTTCTTTACTTTTTAATATGCCAGTGGATTTTACTATGAACTGTAGGCCTACCTGCCTAAGCTTTTGTTACAATGGGCAGAGTCAAGTGTGAGACTGTAGAAAAATGTTGAGAGCTGTTGGTTTTCTGGGCTTTTCCCTCCCTTAAGTGCCAAGTTCTGGACCCTAACTCTCCTCCAAACTACAGCCCTACCTCAAACCCTTCAATTCTCTCTGAACTCCTTGAAAGATGTATCTTCCTCTGATTGGTCCTCTACCTTGACTCCACTTCCTTTATGCCTATTCAATCTTGGTTAAAATTTCCTCTCGACGGAGTCGTTCATTAAGCGCATTCTATTTTACGTCTTTCATGCCTTTGATCATGGCTATGACACCTTGCTGGACGGTTGTTTAAATCGTTTGGTGTAACTGACTCTGCCCTTCACTGGTTTCGTTCATGTCTTACCAACTGCTCTCGGCCATTATAGATAACAGCACATCTGTGCGTGTGTTTCCTCTTCTATCTGGCCAATTGCAACGAAATTACTTTTTTCATATTAGTCGCGAGATGGCACCGGCGTTATATGTCGCCTATTGTAAATGGACCTCGGACCACGCATGCATAAAGGGAATATACAGCAGTGGTTCTTAACCTTTTTTGACACACGACACACCTAAACTTGCAACTAAATTTGGCCACACACCACACTATCGTTGTGTGTGAATAATGTTAAAAATGTTAAAGTTAAACTAGTTAAATACTTAAAATTTTCAATTGTTAACACTTGCAATGAATGAAAACGTTCATGTTGAGTCCTTTGTGGTTTCTACTTTGGCTTAGTAACATTTAGTGGGATGTTTGCTCCTAGATTTGTCTCTCTAACCAGTTTGTTTCGTTTTTTGTTCTTTATGTTGATCATCTGAGAAAAACCTTGCTCATATAAGTAGGAACTATGAATGAAACCTACTCTTTGATTGCTTTGCTCGCCATTGTTTTGTAATGTTCTTTTTTGTACGTCTTAGCCCAGAACTGAGTTCTTGAGGATTGCTTGTGCATATCCTTCAGTCTAGATTTCTTATTTTTCATGTTTTTCATGATTGGTTTACTATTATAAAACTATAAGTGGCAGCAGCATCCAGGGGCCCGGGAACCTATGGCGCCAAAGGCGCCCACACAACTTTTGGTCATTAATACAATAAAAAAAATCATTTGCGCCTAAATTTTTAAAGTGATTAGGTAAAAGATGAGCGCCTCTGTCAAGCAGACTCCAAAGCTTATGCCGATGCACTCAACGCACTATACAAATACACAGTGTGCCTAATGGAACCAACTCGAAGCCGGCCAACGGCCGCCCTGACCTTAGGGATGGGTCAGCAAGTTAAGCGACTGCCAAAGTGCCAAAAGAATCATGAATACTGGAAATCTTATACTCTTGGGGTATGAAAGCTACAACAGTTGTTGACTGTTGAAAGATAGGATTGCTCGATGGTTACTTCAAACTGGAGGAGAGTTTGATGTGACACGCGCAATATATCGTCCTACAAGACTGCATGGGGAGAGAAGGGTTGAAATTCGAAACTATCCGAAACTAGTTCGAAAATAGCCAAAACTATTTCGAAACTAGTCAAAGCTAAATTAAAACTAGCCGAAGCTAATTCGAAACTAACGGAAACTAATTTGAAACAAATTCGAAACTTGCCGAAGCTAATTCAAAGCTAGTCAACACTAATTCTAAACTAGCCAAAACTAATTCGAAAGTAGCCGATATTAATTCGAAACTAGTGGAAACTAACTCGAAACTGGCCGAAACTAATACGAAACTAGCCGAAACTAATTCAAAGCTAACCGAAACTAACCGAAATTAATTTGAAAGTACCAGAAACTAATTCGAAAGTAACCGAAACTAATTCGAAACTGGCCGAAACTAATCCGAAACTAATTCGAAACTAGCAGAAACTCACACGAAACTAGCCGAAACTCATTTACAACCCGAAACTAAATCTAAACTAAATTGTTTCGAAACTAGCCGAAAATAATTCGAAACTAGCCAAAACTAATTCGAAGCTATCCGGTCACAAGGCACAGAACATTCCACTACACAACGCCCCACATAATTCGAAAATAGCCGAATCTAATTCGAAACTAGCCAAACCTAATTCGAAACTGGCCGAAATTAATTCGAAACTAATTCGAAACTAATCGAATCTATTTCGAAGCTATCCGGTCACAAGGCACAGAACATTCCACTACACAACGCCCCACATAATTCGAAAATAGCCGAATCTAATTCGAAACTAGCCAAACCTAATTCGAAACTGGCCGAAATTAATTCGAAACTAATTCGAAACTAATCGAATCTATTTCGAAACAAGCCGAAACTAATTCGAAACTACTAGAAACTAATTCGAAGTTAGCCGAAACTAATTCGAAACTACTCGAAACTAATTCGAAACTAGCCAAAACTAATTCGAAACTGACCGAAACTAGCTGAAGCTAATTCGAACCTGGCCGAAAGTAATTCGAACCTAGCCGAATCTCTTTCGAAGCCAGCCGAAACAAATTCGAAACTACTCGAAACTAATTCGAAACTAGCCGAATCTATTTCGAAGCAAGCCGAACCGAATTCGAAACTACATCGAAACTACCCGAAACGAATTCGAAACTACCCGAAACTAATTCGAAACTAGCCGAATCTATTTCGAACCTAGCCGAAACTAATTCGAAACTAGCCGAAACTAAATCGAAACTAGCCGAAACTAATTCGAAACTAGCCGATACTAATTCGAAACTAGCCGAATCTATTTCGAAGCAAGCCGAAACTAATTCGAAACTACTCGAAACTAATTCGAAACTAGCCGAAACTAATTCGAAACTAGCGAAACTTATTTGAAAGTAGCCGAAACTATTTCGAAACATACATACTTGCGTGCATACCCACGTGCATTAGTGTGGTCCAAAAAAATAAAGTTCAAGCTAGAAACCAGGACACCCTCTCAGTTTTTTAGACCTGTCAATAGTATTATTGAGATAAAATTTCAGCTTCCTATTCCAACTGGAAGATGGTGCTCAATGACATATAATTTATATGGTAATATTTATATGATATAAATATTACCATATAGTAGTATTTGCTGTAAATCTTGATGCCGTATAACTTGGTCAACATTTGTCATGGAGATGAGCTTGAAATAGTTTCATTTGTGCTATCATACTTACTTACTTACTGGTACTTGGAATAAAAAAGTGTACAGTTCTTGTTGAAGGTCATGGTGCCCACGTCCTGTGTTTTTGGTTGACATGTTTTCAGAAGTGAAATTTTACATTACAATTGCTGCAGTGCTTGGCTGTGATCCTTCTGCCCTGCCACTTTGAACCATCCACAGAGTGCGTAAGAAAGCCAGAATAGAGCATGCTGAAGCCGTCAGATCTGAATTTTAACCAGATTAGCCACTGGTACTACACCGGGCTGGGGAAGCCCTGCCTAAGGTCTTTGGAGCAGGAAATGTCGACCGCCTGCCAGTGCTGGTTTCCGGTGGTGGTGTGGATAAGCTCCTCTTTGTGCCCAAATTAGCCTTGGGACAGGATATAATGAATTCATGGTCGTTCATATTCTTCTGAAGTTGTGAAAACTCACAGTTGACAAGGTTCAAGCCTTGAGCTTTGATACATTGTCTGTCAACACTGGGCATTTTAACGTAGTGTGTGTGTGTGTTCTGCTGGAAGACAAATAGGCTGAGAGCTCCTGTTGTTGGCCTGCCGTTTTCACGTAATGGAATTGATTTTAGCCAAAGTTTTCACCTTGTGCTGCAGTCCATCTGTTCACCATAAATCCCAATCTTCAAGAGATTTAAATCTGCTGGGAAGATGTGACACGTGTCAACTTCCGAGGACTGGAAGTCATATCCGGTACTGAAGACCACCATGAAACAGCGTCAGTTTTCTCAAGGAGTTTGCTGAAAGAAAGTCAGATTCAGAGATCAGAGACAACTACCAAGAGCTCGTTGACACTGACAGTGGTTGTCCTTGGAAGTCAGCCTTCAATAATTCACTGGAGAGCCCCTTGGTCAATTCATCATGCACATTGGATGGCCAAGTTACTGTATGCAATCAAAATCTACCTTTTTCGCGATCAACCTGATGTACTCAAAAAGAAACTCAGTCATTGATTTTTGAAGTTTGGTGCCCTGATTACGCAAAGGCATGGGCAAAGACCCCTTGCTGCTGAAGCTTCAGAACAAGATCTGTCACTTTGGATTGGTCTAGGACAATATGAGTCTATTGACTGTGAGATCAGCATTGCTGCCAGGAAGGTCCTAGAAAACCACTTGTGGTACCTTTCAGATGAGGCTGTAGTTCCTATAACAGACAAAGTGAAGATTGTCGACAGAATGACTGCAAGACCAACTTCCTGTAGCAGATAAAATGAAGATTGTCGACAGAATGACTGCAAAGCCTGGTGAAAGAAGGTGAGAGCTGATTCTACGGTACTGAAGGAGGGGGTTTTGGGTGATTTTACAATTCAGTGAGCATTGACACTACTGTCATGCCTGAAGATGAGTGATTCCACCAGAGTAATGGATCCAGAATGAGGATCACAAGCAAGGTAGAGAGATAATTCAGCAGTTGAGTGTGGTGAATGACGCGGCTGAGAGGCTGTGAAGTTGTTCGAGGAATTCTACCGACTCATCACCAATGATGAAGAAGAAAAGCAGTTTCTTCTCCAAGTGGTCGAGGCAAATAGTAAAGCTGTTCTCACTCACACAACAAAGAAGTCTGCTGTTGACGCAGAGCTTGCAAAGAATTGCAGTTTCTAGAGTCAAAGACGGTAGCGGGTGTTGAAATTATTAAACAAGAAAAATCGACATTCGATATTGATGGATTGGACGATGTTTTTGACATTTTTAGACATTTCCAATTCATTAAACCTACTGAAACTTTACAGTTCCATCTGGCTAACTTTTCTTGTATCACATGTGTTGTCAAATTACAATAATATTTGATCTATCTTGAAATAAAATGCATTTGTATGCTCGACATATTCATTTCTGCAATTAATGTCTATTTATCGGTATATGACAAAGTAACACAGTCCGTGAGCATCGTCTTCCAGTTGGAATAAGAAGCAGAAATTTTGTCTCAATAATACTATCGACAGGTCTACAAAATTGAGAGGGTGTCCTGGTTTCTAGCTTGAACTTTATTTTTTACCATGCATCTGTGGACCACCCCAACGTGCACACATCCATCCATACAAACAAATGTGTATATGTATGTATGTATGTATGTATATATAGACAAAGAGTACAAACATATATAGGTTTGCCTTGGTTGGCTCACCCAACTTTCAAACACTTCCCGGGCCTCTGGCAGCATCATTTTCGCATTAGTAGTATAGAACTGGATATACTGGCGATTTTGACCAAATCCTAGGTTCAAATCCCCTCCTAGTAGGTTCAAAACAGTTTCTAACCTTTAGCGAAGAATGAAAAATCTCCTACGTGCACAAACCTATAGACACGGGTCAAATAAAACCAACCAATAACTCGTTAAAGGCTAATCCTCCGTGCACGAGCCTATAGATGCCGCCCCCGCTGGAAATCCCAGTAGGATCACGCGCTCCGATGACCAGCATTTTTATAATTGAAACATTAAGTTTTTATATCCTTGTTTATTTATCACTCCTTGTCTTAATAGTTCGTCGCACATACCTATGATCTCGTTTCTCACTCCCGTATTACCAGCTCTGTGGCTTGCGAATCGTAGACTCAACATTTGTACTAAAGCATTCGGATCTTGCGGAATAACGACGACTCCTTTACCTATCTTCACGTCCCATATCGGTTTAATAATTTTTCTGTACTTTTCGCTTCTAGACGACTTCGGTTTATTCGGATTCTTCAGTTGTCTCATAGCATTCGTCGCGTGTAGAATCTCAGCGTAATCATCGCGGTCGTTACTGTCGTATATCGACTCGTTCGGTTTAGACATCGTTAGTAGCTCCCAAAATCCAGGAGTACCGGCATAAGTCTTCTCTCCGACCGTTATATCATTGCCTTGGATAGTAATAGGCGTGTCTCCGATATAAAATACTCCGTCTTTCGAATTTAGACCGAACATCGTATCCGCAGACTTTTTATTAGAAGCGTATTGAGACAAGTATTTCATTGCCAAGTCTCCTAATTCTAACGTTCTAACGTCTTCTACGGGAACCTCGTAAGCCTCTATCGAGGGATACTGTGGAAACTGTATGGCTTTTAACGAAGAAGAAATCGACGCGGGAAGCGCTTTTAGAGCGTTAGACGTGGCTGCTGAGTTTTCATTAATAGTAGACAACAAAGCGTTTTGTTCTTTCGATATCGTCGATTGCGAGTCCACGATCGGCTTGTACATCTTCGTTAATTCTCGCTGCAACCCTAGCCTATATCGCTTAATTTCTCCGATAGATAGTTCTGTTGTATATTCTTCTTCGTCTTGAGAAACTCTTCAACGATAAAATCACGTTTTGATGGATCGGTTATTTTTAGAAACGACATATTTTTAAAATAGGTGGTATAATGTTTAAACATACTTTGAAACGTAAGTATGTTAAAAGGTAAAATGAACGTAATTTCACACGTTTACGTTCTACGTTTACGTTCTGCGTTTACGTTCTGCGTTCTACGTTTTACGTTTTACGTTTTGCGTTCAATTATCTGTTTTTTTACGTTTTGCGTTTTACGTTAATCTTTTTCGATTGAAGAGTTTCTCAAGAGACACTCCCGGTCGATTCGCGACACACTAGCTAGTAAAGAACACCGGTAAAGAACCTCTGCTATACAGTACATGTACGAAATTACGAATGAATGCGATTTGTCTATATTTCGTCTATGTTTCGCTCACTTTCTGGTAACGATCTTCTTTCCGTTAGACAGACGCGTTGACGTCGAGACTTGTCGCACGCTGCTTGTTACAGTCGCAGCATTGGCTGAAGAATTCACCGAATCGTTCGGATGTCTGTAAGAGAGAAAAACAACACGCTTGCAAAACGAGTGCAATTAACGAACGACTGGTACTATTTGACGGGCTTAATTTGGATCAATATGCGCTTATATGTTTAACCTCTGCAGAGGCCTATAATCCTGTACAATAATATATTCTTCATAATATATACTTCATGCTGACATTCATAAATTGTTTTAAAATCTGTTTCTCACTATGGAAAGTTTGTAACTTCAAGAGGACTTAATTGTCTCCTTGCATTCCCTTACCAGAGCTTTGCTCTCGAGTCTCGACCCAACTGTAGACCAAGATCAGGCTCAGACCTCCGTCCACCCCTCTACCTGCTGACCCGATTGGAGTGAACGTGCCATGCGCCTCTGGGCGTGAGGATATGTCGGTACGCATACCAATGGTGGCTAATTAATTATTTAAGAGATTTGAACCAGTTAGCGTTCCGTACATGGGGACCTTAAATGGCGTGGCACCTAAGCATTCAAACGGGCAGCCGTAAATTAAACATGTAAATGCATACGCTTTTCTATAGCGACGTGTGGCCTCAACCCTCGACATTTATCCACTTCCGCATTCCGCCATTCTTCTTCTTTTATCTCGTTAAAACATGCATGTATTTTTAGCTATACGGTGAGGGTGGGGCAGTCTTGTTGTCAAAGGCCTTAAACCTCAAGACCAAGACTTTGAAACTCAAGACCAAGACCTTGAACCTCAAGACCAAGACTTTGAACCTCAAAACCAAGACTTTGAACCTCGAGACCAAGACCAAGACTTTGAACCTCAAGACCAAGACCGAGACCAAGACCCAAAACTCACATTCAGGTCGACTTCTTTTCCTTAAAAAATTTGTCAAGTCGGGCTACTCGCTATTTTAATGAAAAAGTGGGTTTTATTTTACTAAAATTTACTTTAAATGCAGACTGGCTCAGAAAAAGTCTCGGCAGGGCTTCCATATACAGCATTACTTAGTTGCTGCTGCCGATGGGTTTTCCTGACCAACAAGTTTTGTATCCGTCCGTAGGTATTTGTCGTAGGCTATGATGCAAACAGGCTTGATAAATTTTTTAATTCTTGAGTTTTGTTAAATGACTTCACATTGACAGCCGGTTTTGGTCTTG
This sequence comes from Allolobophora icterica, assembly GCA_963556255.1. Taxonomy (NCBI): domain Eukaryota; kingdom Metazoa; phylum Annelida; class Clitellata; order Crassiclitellata; family Lumbricidae; genus Allolobophora; species Allolobophora icterica. Next base: position 42,779,063 of record OY744605.1, read on the forward strand.
GTCTTGCGAGACCAAGACCAATATTTTGAACCTCAAGACCAAGACTTTTGGTCTCAAGACCAAGACTTTTAAAAAGGAACTCGAGTGCACTCGAGACCAAGACCATGGTCTTGAGGACAACAAGTCTGGGGTGGGGTCATGACGAGTATAGCCAAGTTCGGGTTTGGAGCCACGCCTTAATCAAACGGCGGGCTGTGAACGAAATGTCCTCCTTTGAATCCGCAAGTGAACACGACTCATTTAAGACGGAAAAGTTGGCCACCTCGAAGGACAGTATAATTATGAGGCTGACGAAATATTCTGTCTTACTTACTCTTTGGTAGGAGTTGATTCTTCAGAGAACGCTGGAAGTGTAAAGACTTTGTCGTTAGGCGTCGGTCTCTGTCGCAGGTCGTCTAAACAAGGGAACCAGCGTCGTGTCGGAGTCTCGTTTACGACGTTGCCTTTGCCGCTCTTGCAATAAAGCAGCTCCGACCCTTTTGTTTATATATATCATGTACAACCAACACGCTGTTTACGACTAGACATAGGCCTACGGATCCACTAAGGCTTTCTTTCATATAATTATGCTGTGATAGGCTATACTTCCATCGAACGAACGACCGACCGATCCACCCAACGTCATAATCATCATCATTATCATCATCGGCATCATCGTCGTCGTCGTACGGTCATCATCGTCATCATCATCAACATCGAAATTCCGTTCTGGCGTCGATGATCTCGGAAGAAAATTATACGTTAGTTTATTGGATATTGGCAGGGGCGTCTATCCCCCTAAGTCATTGGAGCAACGTCCCTTTTCCCCCTCTTCTTCCCCCCTCTTCGCTCCTTCCCCCCTAAAATGGTGGCAAACACACTGACAAATTTCTCCCCCGCCTATTTCTTGGATGGAGCATTTGCTCCAAGGTTTCTATGGTGTAGACGCCCCTGGATATTTGATAAATTGCGGACGGACAGACAGGAAGGAAGGAAGGAAGGCTACACGGACCTAATGACGGGCGGGAAGATGGACCAACTAGGCCTAAATGAAGGACGGACGGGAAGGAAGGATGGAGGAAGGAAGGAAAGGCTGAAACGGAAAGACGACCAGACTGGGAGACGTACGAGATTCAGCAGTGTAGGCCTAACTAGGACTATTCGTTTGGAGTGGGGGCGGCTTAAGCCTTGAGCATGGCAACATGAATACGGTGGTCATACGATTTCTTAGCCGTAGGCATATAACGGCTTGATTTATTTAGGGGGCTTCAGCTTCGTTTGGGGGGTTTAACCCCTCATCCCAATGCTAGTTACGTCCCTGACGAGATTGTCACTAGAAGAAAGAATGAACTAATGAATGAATGAATTACTGGTAATGAATGAAGGAAGAAATAAAGAAAGATGACAGACAGACGGAATACCGGACGGAGGAAAAGACGGACGGACGGACTTAACAAAAATGGTGAAGCAGATTAACAGTAGGCTTAAGACATATATAGACAACAAATGAGGACTGAAACAGTGATCGTCGAACCTGCATTGCATCCGAACATGTCTGAGAAAGGACTCCTTCCGCCAAAGAACTCCTCGAAAACTTGTTGCGCCGGCTTCAAGCGGATGAGACGCAGTTCCGTCGCCAATCGACTCCTTTGCTGCTCTCTCTCGACGGAAGATGGCGCCGCCGAAGCATTCTCTTCAGCTGCACTTCTATAACGATCGTACGTCTCTCGACTCTGCGCTATAATAGGAAATCAAATATAAATGGAATGCACTACGTATGGGATATTCTACACTCAATCCACTATAGATCGTCTTTAATGCATCCCAGCATTATAGGCTATTCAAAGGCTAATAGCTCTGCTGATAGCTAACGATCGCAGTTTGCACGTGTGTTGTATAGTACAGTGGGTACTTCGTATGCGCGTTTTACAAGCTGAATATTTAGTGCTATAGTCACCTAATCATTAAAGCTTTTAATGCTATTCATCCACAGCCAGACAATCGGCCGGGTGCCACGAGAGCTTTCATGGGCAGACGATGATATGGGACCACGGCTGTCATTGACATCAAATGCATGGGGTATATATACTGCGGTGTCAAAGAGATGCTGACAACGCATGCGTAAGACGATGGGGCACGTACTGTACTAGATATTGCTGAAGGAAGACAATTTTGTAACTGTCCTTGAATTTTAGCCACTGAAGCAATCGTTAAAGATCCGTAAGCAGGATCCTCGGCGGACATGTTTGTACGATGCTAGGATCATGATACGATCTCAGTGGATCGACATTAATTGAAACACTATCTGTCTCCCCTAAGTGATTTCACTATCACCAATATCACCTTCACTTTGACAGAATTCAGCAACTCGTTAGACGACTTTTACTACGGTTACAAGGATTGGAATAAATAACTGTTTCTATTGAAGTTTCCAAATGGATTGCATGTAAAAGAATAAAGCAGAGATTGTAGAATAAACGCCATTTTTACAGAGAATTGCACATTATTTATTTTGTTCATATGAGACTTACAGTCTGATAAGATCTGGTAGGCTTCCGAGATTTTCTCGAATCGTCCGATTGCCTCTTCATGGTTCGCTGGATTTTTTTCTGGGTGCCACCTCAGCGCCATCTTACGATATCTACAGAACAAACCTATAATTTAAATATGTCGTTACGAATTGAGCTATATAAGTTATCAGATGGCGCTTATGTTGCCTAATTTGTGTGTCCCAACTTGGAAACACTGAGCTCTAGTCTACTCATAGGCGTAGTTACATGGAGGCAAGAGGAGGCATTTGCCTCCTCTTGGTTTTGCGAATTTAAAAATTCTCCATGTATTTTCTGAAGTAGACCCCAGGAGAGGTGGATTTTGCCTCCTCTTGATTTGTGTCGAAGAAAGTCCTCGAGAATGTGTTAATGACTAAAAAAAAAAAAAAAAAAAGGTCATCAACTTTTTTCGTGACGAAATTTAATTTTTTCGTGACGAAATTTTAGAAATTCTGAGAGCAAAATTCTTAAATTCTCATAAGTTTTTTCGGACGCTGAAAAATTTCCCTCTGACCTCTGAAACAAAATCGACGCCACTGCATAAAAGTTTAGACAAGCAGTAGTTGCCTCCTCTTGAATTGAAGTCTGGCTACGCCCCTGAGTCTACTTGTTGCGTTTTTACGAGTTGGCTATCATAAGTACGGTATATAGTGTAGGACCTATACATTTCTGCAAGACAACTAGGTTCAGTCATTTCAATAATTTTGACACTAGACTTGCCATGATTTTAAAAATGGTTAGTGAAGGACTGATAAAGGACTGATAGGTCTGATAAATTCATTGAACTATATATTGGAAAGGCTGAGGCTACATACAGTTGCTATAGTGAAACGTCTACAAACTACATCCTACATAGGTTTGTTGCCATACTGATGGTAAGTGCAGCCTTTGGCGGCATGTAGGTAGGCCTATTAGAAAGCAGCTGCTATTGTTCATTGTCATTAAGTCAGTCGGATATTGGGAGACTCGTTAAAATCGTCTCTATAGCGTATAGTGGGATACACGGTTTAACACTCTGTCGTCATGGTTCACTCGTCACGATCGTTGCCAATCGCTGCCTTGTTGCACAGCGTAACAATCGATAACTTTGTTACGATATCGACTGATGTCTCGTGCATTATATCGAGGCGCCGCATAAATCGTTAGACTACATTAGACGCCGATTATGAAGTCGCAAGAAGAGGACGATGATATATAGACAATGAGGAGCAGACGATGAAAGCGAAGAAAAGGAAAATTGCAAGGAGGTGGAAGAGGAGTGGAGGAGAAGCGACGTGGCACAAAAGGAGAGACTGTTGGGATAGGTACAGGGAGAGAGAGAAAATGAGTTAGAGATAGAAAAGGAAATACAGACAGTGACAGAGACTGTCACAGCGAACTGCATCGTGCAAAAATTCATGGAATGATGTAAGCTTCGGCATATATAGGCTATTATATATATATTCTCGAACCTTTTGTCTTATAATTTTGTCATCTTTGGACCTATATAATAGTATATATGTATCTGACAAATGTAGAATCAGTCTGATACAATATACGGCTCCTCTGAACCCTTGGTTTTAAAGATCAAGAATTTTCTGTTTCATACGGTTACCCTGGGATCTGTAGAAATTTATTTACGACATTCATATGCGGGATTCATCCTTTCCATAGAGGCATGTAACGCATGTTCAACCAAAACATTCTCAAAGTTTGGAAGAATTTCACGAGTTGCAATTGTTGAAGTGATGGTATAAAAATGTCCACAGCTAGTGGCGTCGCCACTGATGCGATCCATCCAGTCCTAGGATCGATTAGTCCTGCATCGCTTGAAATGAAAAAGCTTTTTGTTACAGCAATCTAACAACATATTGTCACTTGTTAAACCAGCCAAGCCCAGCAGACATGGTGAACTTGGTTGGTTCAGATAGAATGGTAATCTATGGAGTTCAACCATCTTATAAGTACTAATGGGAATCTGCGTTGCTCAACTTAACCGTGTTTGCCAGTGTTGTGTCTACTACAGCACCAAGCTGTTATAATGGATAGCCTCCATATATGTGGAGGTATTAATCTCAATACGTACGCTTTCTTCACATCGTTGGCGCTGCAGTTCTTCTCGTTCAATCCGAGTACCTCGTAGTAGTTCACGCTGGCAGAGGATGTCGTCGAAATCATCCTGTGGACGACAAACAAGACAAATAACTTGATTTAGATTCGCATTATAGCAAAATAAAGTTTTCAAAATTCAGTCATTTCGCTTTGATTAGCCTTACTGTGTCTGTAGACTGTGTGCATGCATAGCCTTTATGCAGCCCAACTGAATGTGGGTTTCGAGAGACAAGGTTCCAGCCTACGCTGTTCACATCGTTGGAGTAAATTGGCAGACACATTGGTATGCCAGAAAATGGATCTTCCTTTTGAGACTAAGTCTTAGACAGCACGAGTTTAGTTCTTTTGATGTCACTGTATTGGTTACAAGGATTTAGACCTTTGGGTCACATGAGTTAAGTCGTTTGAAGTCTTTTACGGGTTGTATGGCTTTAGCAACGGAACAGAAAAAACAGAGGGAGTGATATGTAGTTTAAGAGAATATAGAGACATTTGTACGAACATTAGCTCAACCGTTGATCAAAAGGTGTTTTTTCTGCAAGATTAGGGCAAAGAACTTTTAAGGCCTCTGGATCCGAACAAAAGAAGAAGAAGACGAAGAAGAAGAAGAAGAAGAAGAAGAAGAAGAAGAAGAAGAAGAAGAAGAAGAAGAAGAAGAAGAGGAAATCAGAGATCAAGAGACTACTGACGCAGTTACTTACGAAACTATCCCGTTGATCAAAAGGACTTTTCTTGGGCTATGTCAATCGAAGGAGAAACAACGACTCCGTCTGCAGGGGAACACGGATCAGTTATAGCTAAGCCCGAAGTGTAACAGTCGACTAACATGCACAGAATTTTCTATCTTATTTTGAACTAGGACTTGATTTTATCGTAGGTTTTTATTGGGTTATTCAACGTCTGGTGGTGTTCCTCAAGAAATAGAGAAAAATTACCACGGAAGCCGATACAGCCATCGTCGCTGGCGGGTGTTATGTACCAACAAACATATTATACATGTATGCAGACTCTACAGTTTTAGTAATATTGTTGGCGAATATCCAACTATCTTCAGCCTTTGATTAATGCGGTATTCGAAAGAAATGCCCTGTATACATAACATACTCGTACAGACATAGACACAGACAGACACACAGACAGATAGTCACACAGACAGACGCACATACATGAGCATGCAAATACTGAGAATTTTTGGGGACTGATTTATTGGATAGCGAAAAACTCCACGCTTCTGTTGGTGGTATATGACTGGAAACATTATAGTTCTAACTGCTGGAAGGTATGTTGTTCCTGGTACGCGTCTTGTCTTTGACCGGCTTTCATCCAGAGTTTCCGGTCCGTCCATCTATAACTCTCTACCTCCTCATGTTCGTATCTCTCCTACTGAGACTGAACCTAAAAACTTACGTCGTCCAGTCTGCCTGTGGTTCCTTAACTTCCCCTTCTGGCTTCTGAACTTTGTACGGATGGTATTATCAAATTACAGTTGTATTGTACTATAACAATCTTCAGCCGAAAGTCCGACCTATTGTATTTGTAATTGCGACAATTTATATGGCATAGCCAGTAGCAATCTATTTCTAGGAGTCATATCATAAATTATGTAGGCAAAGCATGCGTATATTCAGAATAGGACTTTATACAACGATGTTAGGCCTATTGGAAGCATCTCCAGTTTCTTCACATGACATGGTCATGCTTATCTGCATAGATGTTAAAACCGTTTTTTTTTCGTTTTTTATTTTTCTCCGAAAAACGTCGTTTTTTCGTTTTTTATTTTTCTTATCGTTTTTTCCCCGTTTTTTATGTAACTTTATTTATTTATTTATTTACTGTCTGTTAATGTTTTTCAATTTCTGCTTAATGTTTTGTCTGATGTCCCTTACGTTGTCTCCATACTTTCAAGGATTCAGCTAATTTACCTCACTATTTACGTCATCATTTGAGAAATAAATACTTTATGAAATAGCAAAGTACAAGAAATAAAATTTAATAAAGTTATTTCTAAGTTATCTAAAATGCCAAAAGAAAAGGGTGCGGAATGGATTTACGTTACTTTGATAAGCGAGAAAAACTCAGCATTGGCTAAATTGAAAGGCATTTAGTCTAGGCTTATAGGCTACCTCCGAAGTTTAGTTTTTAATTGTGTTAATTTAGTCAGGATGGACTTATGTGGACTTATATTTACAATTTAAATTTGAAAAGATTTCAATATTTTAAATTTTTTTCCCAATTTATTATTAAACCAAACTTATAAGAAATAAAATAATTGTTGTAGATTGATGTTATTTAGTGTTTACTAATACAGTTGTATTAATTGCTGATTAAATTCTGGAAACAAGGTTGTTAATTTTAAATTGCAGTAGGGCCTACGAGATGTGAGAAAGTCAAATTATTTTCTGTTTTCGTTTTTTCCCCCGTTTTTTCCGTTTTTTTATTTTTTTTTAAACGACGTTTTTTCCGTTTTTTATTTAGTTTCTATCGTTTTTAACAACTATGCTTATCTGTGACAGCCCTGCAGGCTGCAAGAGGCTGTAAAACTAAAATGCTTATATTATTATATTAATTACAACCATAGCAACAGTAATGATGATGATGATATTGATGATGATGATGATGACGACGACGACGACGATGATGATGATGATGATAATAATAATAATAATAATAATAATAATAATAATAATCATAATAATAACAATAATAATATCCTCCCGATCTTGACGAGTTCTAGCCGTCCCAGGACGTGTTTTGTTTCTCTGGATTTTTTCATTCCTGAGGCAAACTCGCAGCAACATAAATAAATAAATAAATAATAAGCATACATGTGATAGATCTATTTTAAATTGAAAATAAACATATTATATGCAGGTGCGTATAAATGTATACCCATCTGCGAGACTATTGTTCCTTCTAGTTGTGCCCATTGCAAATTGTATCATTTTGATTTGGGATCAGTTAGCGAAATGATGATGATGATAATAATGATGATGATGATGATGATGATGATGATGATGATGATGATGATGATGATGATGATGATGATGATGATGATGATGATGATGATGATGATGATGATGATGATGATGATGATGATGATGATGATGATGATGATGATGATGATAATGATGATGATTTATAAACATCTTTGTATGCATCTGTCAAACATCTATAGGCCTATTCAGTGCCTTATGAGAAAGGGATGTATAAATATCTGGAAGTATACAAACAGTTCGAAGCGTGTCATGAGTTATGAAACTGTTGTAGCCTATATAACATAGCAGAAATAGCTGCGCTGCAGTAAAGCAGGCTCTTAGTAGACTAGCATCACAGTCAAAATGCAATTGTTATGGAGCGGTAAATCGAGTATAACAGTGAGCTACAGAAAACGTGACGGACTGGCTGATGTGAAGACCGACGTCTTGTCTAATAGTTCATTTCTAACTATAGGCAAAGAGTGATTTAACTTCACATCATCATGGAACCGTCTTTCGTAGCGATCAACTGGTAGTAATGACATGTGATACAATTGAAAGCACAAGGAGAGACGCAAATGAAGCCCTCGTCACACAAAAAAAGTATATTGGAATTGATAAACGACCGAAAAGATTGGAGATATTCACTTGCATCGTGCAAGCCAGATGGCCGTTGCGGCGTCAGAAAGATCTCTCTTGTATTATGGGGCTGCACCAATTATCAAGGCTCGCCCAATGATGATAATGATGATGATGATGTTGATGACGACGACGATGATGATGATGCTGATAATTATTGGAAGTACAGCATAAGTAATCCATATGAATCGTTGTAAATGTTCGATATAGTTCCCAAGATTATACGAATCGCAATGAACAGAACCGCCGTCGGTGCAATATGTGCAAATGAGAATCTCGAAGGATATACGGGCATAATACGGCCGATGAATGTTTAATTCAGCGGTGCACACACATTTATAGCACTTGGCCTAGTATAATGATCAAATCCTACCCACACCAATGCTGTTCAAATAACAAAATGTATGCCTTGTGAGTATATAGACTTTATGAAACGTACACCATTATAATTAAACTTGGAAGGGAATCGTCTGCTTTTCTGTTGTTGACTGAACCAGGTTTTCATGCATCACTAATGACCCTTGGCTTCATAACGCAGCTCAGCGTTTGGTCCATAAAACACATAACAACTTAGTTCTTATTATGGCCGTCATGCACTGCAGCGTGTAGCCTACGTTGCCGATGGTTTATATGTAAACAGCAGTGATGGTGTCGAGATGATGAACCCATTCGTTCACAGACGCACAGCACATTCCATAGCACAGATACACACAAACGCCCACACATATATACAGACCCACCTACATGCGCATCCTATAACATGATGTAATAACTTTCGTAGTGTCATTTTAGAACAATGTGTAACAGTGTAAGGCACACACCGTTGGCGCCAACCTACCGCAGTTTCAGACTAAACAGTCAATACGTGTATGCTTACAGAACAACTATAGAATGATTTGCTGAGTACCTGGACATTTTATAGCGTTTTTCAGAACCTCTCGAGTTACTGTGAACAAAGCTGCTAGTCAGATCTAAGATGTGCTATAGGCATAGGCCAAATACTTAAAAGTGAAAACATTCCGCGAGTTGCTTCACGTGCGAAGAGGGATTATTCTAAGGAATCTAAAAGGAGCGCAGAATGTTGGAAATTACTTTTTACATTCAGAATATCCTGTATTAGAAACAGTTATAGGAGCATAGACCTTGTTACCATCAAATTTCCACGAAGGCAGAGGAAAATCATAAGATGCAACATCGCACCTGACTCTAGCGGAGTTACGAAAACTATGTCAAGAGCATATAGGGCCTACTGAGAAAATGTTCGTAAATATTATCAATGAAGTCAGAATTAAAAATTAAAAGAGAACGCCGAGTTCAAAATCGCAAGCAGGATATTCATAAAAATAGCACCATGTATCTTTTACTAAATGAAATGCTGAAAGTGCTATTCGCCAAAAAGAGCATGCTCGCGCGGGCTTACTTGTGTGATGGAAAATTTACCAAATCCAGTTTACCAAGGCCACAGATGATCGAGTATACAACTAAATCCCATCTGTTGAAGACAAATAGCCTAACTTTCGATGCAAAGTTTTCCTAAATGCGTTCATTTCATCTTCCTGCCTTAATGGGCACTTATAGTAGCGGCGGCAGCAGCAGCAGAAGCAGCAGCAGCAGAAGAAGAAGATGATGATGAAGAAGAAGAAGAAGAAGAAGAAGAAGAAAAAAAAGAAAAAGAAGAAGAAAAAGAAGAAGAAGAAGCATGGGCGTCCGTAGGAACTTTTGTAGGGGGTGCAAAATTTTTGCAGGGGGAAAAATGACGTTTTTCCATAGGCTATTCATGAACACAGAACATGCAACAACTTTAAAAATAAATAATGGTCAAGGACTTTGCTTAAATAATTGTTTTTCGCATTGAAAATCGTGTTGGGACTGTTGTAATAATCATACTAAGAAGAAAATTTTTATTTTAGTACAATATACGCAAAAATCCAAAGGGCAAATGCCCCTTGTTCCCCTCCGAACGCCCATGAGAAGAAGAAAAAGAAGTCAGTTTTGGCAAACAGTTGCTTTCTTGAAGAGATACAATGAATGACCTCACTTAGGTCTTTGGCATTTGTATAGGCGTCGTTACAGTCGGAGAAGAAACATCGTATAACAGTCCGCATTGAAGGTCGGCGATTTTCGGCGTTTGATAAAACATGCACGCCAAGGTATTTTATTGATGACGCTCATGGAATTTGGGCGTTTCCTATAGCTAAAATCGAGGGATCAGTAACAGATTCAGCCAATCTACTTTTAGCAGTGCAGTACTTAAGGGCCGCGATGAGAGGGAGTGATCGGATTTAGGCGATTTGCGTACGGGTGCGTATGCAGTGCGTCTGATTTTAAAATAATAGGCGGGTTGAAAATCAATCGCGCTGGATCGAGTAGGCGAGCGATAGCCTATGCGGTCGACCTCGGGAGCTCTTGTGCACTGCGTACTTTGTGTATCGTATTCATAATGTTTCGTATCGCTGCATATAGTGCTCATCTAGTAGGCCTATCTCACTTCAGTTCCGTTATCTGAGTAGGTATCTTGAAGAGGCGCTATATAAATTCTCTGAATGAATGAATGAATGAACATTAACTAGAAACCTACCATTGACGTAAGATGACGTGTAACGGCTGATTTCACAACGTTGGTTGAGCCTTCGACATACGTTGAACACTCACTTTTACCTTGACCTTTCAGTCGGCAATCCATTCGAATTTTATCGGTGTGCTTTCTGCAGGACTTGCAGTAAATTTTGTTCACAGTCTGACGGTTTTCTATTACGACTACATCGACATCGAACGAGTCGCCTAATTTTCATGACAGATACGTGCTTAACTGTACATTATTATTCGACTTGCTCATCTTCGCCGCCATTGTTGTTTAAAATTATTTCCGAAATTGATGATGTTACGGATGATGTCACGCGGCGTGAAGTGTCGGTCGTGTTGTTATGGCCAATCATATTGCACGAAATTGGAGTGATCAGTCAGCAGTAATTAGGACAGGTCACGGCACGCATTCACTGCTGTCGCAAGTAAGTAAATTAAAGTATTCTCAATTAGGTAAATAAAATAATGGTCTGGCTCCAGGTTCGTCTATCGTCTTAGAGTCTAACTCAAACTCAGCGAGCGACGACCGACTGTCATTGACGATGAGAAGCCTTTGGCTAGGCGAGCGGTAAATCGCTCGCCGGTACCTTTGCTAGGCTAGTGACCAAGGAGAGCGATCGATCGATCGCCTTAAATCAGACGCTCTGTGCGTATGGCGGGGGAGGGGGGTTTCGACAAAATGTGTACGTACGCAAAATAAATTTCTAGTTATGAAATATTAAAATCAGAATTAAAAACCAAATCACTGACTATATTCCTGCTTTATCAATTTTATGTAGTATTAAAACTTTTTTAAATGTAAGTGTTAGTGCTGTTAGTATTTTATTTCTTCATAAGTGTTAACAAATTTTAGCTAGCAAATATGATGTTTAACAAAAATATTTATAGTAGCCTACGGTAAAGTAAATGTCTTATAGATGACTCTAGCTAATTAACTTTTGTAAAGAGGGGGGGGTAAAGAAGTTTAGTTGTGCGTACACATGGGGATGGGTCCACAAAATGTACGACGTGAAACGGGGGAGGGGTACAAAAATATGTTTTTTTTTCGTATGTAATATATGGATGGCCCTTAAGGGATTGAAGGATTGAGCTGCAGATCTATATTTATTTCATTTATTTTATTTATTTATTTATTTATTTATTATTTATTTATTAACTATCATGATAACGGTGATAACCCATGATAGCGGACAATTTGATAGTTAGGTCACATAAGAGACTTCACCGAAGACAGTTAAGGTTTTCCTTAGCGCCACCTATTGCCTAACGTGTGTACAACAGGCCACCCATAATTGTAACATGACCAAAGCACGGGAATGCATGATGCGCACGCGAAGGCAGGACACATCGACACAAGCAGGTCCCTATAAGGCAATTCTTGAATTATAAAACTCTCTTAAAAATCTCAAGAGTCGGCTGTGGGGTTTGATAACCTCAGAAGGGGTTTTAAAATTTAATTCCTACGTCAGCTGGATGCCAAGTCAGTGTTTCTCGTCGTAAATATTCTGCTGGGACTCAGTGTCGACTCTTTGGCGCCGACTCTGGCGGCACAGTTGAGAGCAGAGTTGCCGGTCCGACTCCTCAGATTTGGAATTGGAGGGGCGAATTAAGTGATGCCAATAAGCCTGCACGTGCAGACAGACACGCACACATTCTTACAGACGCACAGACAGCATACATAGACACATGCATAGACCAGCACCCAGGCAGACAGACGGATGCAAAGGGTTAGTGCGCTGAGACGCACTAACGCCAATACAAACATACTGCCTCTGATGAGTCTGCCTCTGGAGCCGTTTCAATGGCCAACGAGACACAAATCATGTGCGCTCGACTATATGTCAGATGCAACGAGTCACTGTGATGAGAAAAGCATAATAGCCAAAACCTATTCCTTATCGTTCTGCCTTAGATTCATACACAAGTGAAAATGTTAAAATATAGCCTACTGTATAAAGACGGCCTTATCTCGAATCACATATCATCGTATGGAAATACGGAACAGCAAATTTACGTTCTGCTTGCCATGCATGCATGTATGTAGGCCTATGCTTGTCTGTATACAAGAATATATATATATATATATATATATATATTCTATAATCTATATATTATATAGCTGTATGAATCTGAGTGAACGCGTGCGTATACGTATGTATGTATGTATGTATGTATGTATGTATGTATGTATGTATGTATGTATGTATGTATGTATGTATGTATGTATGTATGTATGTATGTATGTATGTATATATATATGTATATATGTATGTATGTATGTATGTATGTAGGTAGGTAGGTATACGTAGGTAGGTAGTTATGCAAAAGCGCATGTATGTTGGCCCAGAGGCGTAGCTATGGGGTACAGGGGGTACATGTGTCCCCGGGCGCCAAAGGAAAGGGGCGCCAAAGTACGGTTAAAATTAATAATTTTACCCTTAATTTTGATGTAATTTTAAATAACTTTACCCAAATACATTTATAACATTTAATTTGGCACCCCAAAAAATCCAGTTATATCCTCATTACTTACAAACTAATTCTCAAGTATGATTTTGGCGCCCCATTGAGCACTAAGGGTCACCATATGCTATCTGAATTTTTCATATTTTATTTCATTAAAATTTAAATGGCCATTTGAAGTGTATGGAAAATGTGAAATAAATAAGCAGGGAGGGGGCGCCAATTTCATAGTTCGTCCCCGGGCGTAAAATATCCTAGCTACGCCGCTGTGTAGGCCTATATATATTTTTAAATGTGTGTATATGTGTATTATGTATATGTGTTTGTATGCATTTACAAACGGTGTCCAAAGAGGTGTACTGAAATAGGAGGCAGATGGCAGCGTGCCAATATTCATCGTCAGAATTTTGTTCAGCTTCTTTTCCCCAATATTTCCAAGGTCAATTTCTTTGCTGTGTCTTTTCTTTTCTTTCATATACTGTTTCACTGAGGTTGACAATGAAAAAGTTGATTAACTGATGCGCAAGAGTAGAATCAGGATAGGATAGCTTGAAGAGTTCGGTTTTCAGTCGTGATTGGAAAGCAGGGGAGGAGAGAGCAAGCGGAGAAGAGGTGAAATTAACAGGCGAGATAGGAGGATGAGCAAACTGGCGGAGATCTTTTGGAAGATCATTCCAATGAGCCGGTGCAGCATAGACTAAGGAACGGTTGCAGAATTTCAAAGAGGAGGAGACTGGAGGTCGAGATAGAGAAAGATATGATAATGAGCGAGTAGACCTAGGCGGGTGGATGGTGAATAGCTGGCGAATGTAAGAGAGTTGAGAGGTTTGAAGGGCGTTGTAGGTAACAGATACAACTTTGTAATGGATGCTTTGAAGTACTTTTAGTGATTTCAGAACAGGCTTATAATGATGGTGTTTGGGAGTTTTGGTGACTGCGCGGGCGAGAGCATTCTGGGGACTCTTTGCATGCGCTTAATCTGAGAAGAGTCGATGTTGTAGAAAAGGAAGTTTGGAATGAACAATTGAGGTGGCTATTGTGCGCAGGTGGTCTTGTAATAAAATATTGGGCGCAGTCGACGAAGGCACGAATGTGCATGTATACAGCAGATACTAGACAGCTGGGTGATGTGTTCGACATAGGTAAGAATTTTATCGAAGATGATTCCAAGATTGAGGAAAGGAGAAGTGTAAGGTAGGCCTATGTGGGAAGTGAGATCTGTTGGAGAAAGGTCGGAAGGATATGTTAGTTTGCTTAATCTCTCGCCGAGGCCAATAACGAGGAAATCTGTTTTTGAAGGGCTTAAGCATAACAGATCGGTTAATGTAGACGTTGATTTGGATAAGAGAGTCTGTAAAGAGAGATGGAGGAGGAAACTTTGTTAGTGAAGAATGATGCAAAGAAGTGGGATGGGGTTTATGAAGGGTTGAGAGGAGCCGTGGTGAAGAAGGTTGGTTTATAGTTTACAAAGATTTCTAGAATTGGATAAATTTGAGTGAACAAGAGATGATAGGTAACGTTTTTGGCTGACAGAAGTTGTCTGTAGTATCTATTAGTTGACTTTAAGTCTATTAAGAACATCACCAGAACGACTGTAGGCTCGAGAACGAAGCAGCGAAGGTGTCCATCTTCCTGACAGAACTTAACACTTTTTCTACGCCGCTTCATTTGAAAAACAGGCAGATTACTAATTTTATCTTTAGATTTTGCCAGATATTATAGTTCATGGACACACGTATCCGCGTTGAAGTTCCATTCGTTTCCAAACACGCTGTATTAAATCTCTATAGCTTATTATTATTTTACACAAAATGCATTGCACTTGACGTCGTGAGTCTGTCGCTACATTGGTGCGCTGATCCATAGATTGTCATGTATGCATATAATTGCTGACGCTGTACAGATGCAGTCAATCGTGTCGAATACGCACCACTGAATCTGACAGAGACAGCTTGAGTAGCGTGAGTTGTCACAGTGCAGATGAATGCGCAACGAATGTTGTGCCTTATGAAAACAACGACGACGACGATGATGACGACGACGACGACGACGAGAGAGAGAGAGACGATCATTGATCCTGCGGAGTAATTGCTTTGCGATGTCTTTTCTGTTTACCATCAACGACGCCAGAAAATATTCTCTGATCCTCGAAGTATATCATCCACTCTCTGTTTACTGATACATGATACAGGCTACAAATTACCCACGTCCAGTCTCTGCTTGCTCGTCTTGCATCGAACCACCAATGCATTCCACAAGATTTCTCTCCACGTCTGGCTCTGTCTATCTGTCTATCTGTTTGTCTGTCTCTCTACATGTATATGCATACATATATGTATACGAATGAAGCGTTGGATATATATATATATATATATGCATCATGTTATATATATATATACACGTGTGTGTAATTCTATGTGTAACTCAAGAGACTAAATCAGGCACTCAGTGCAAACGAAATAGCAAAATTTATGCATAGGTCGTGGTGGACTGTACAGTCTCTGCTTGCGTAATCCCAGTGGCGACGCCAGACATTTTTTTTAACCAGGTCATAGCCAGGGCAGTCAAACAAGCAACCAGTGCAGAGGGCGATCTATAGGCCCCGAACAAAATCTGGGAAGGGCAAAAATTCTGGCAGGGCAGCGACCAGGGCAACGGCTTTTTTTTACCAGGGCATTTGCCATGGCTCGCCCTGGTGTATAGTGCTGCCACTGTGTAAGCCCCTTATGAATGTCTGCCAGGGTGCATGTATGTATATGTGTATTGTGTATGCATGCATGCTTCTATGTATGTATTTTTTTTACGAATAAATGTATTTATATATAGATATGTATGTGTATGTATGTGTATATATGTATGTGTATTGTGTATGTATGTATGCATGTATTTATGTATGATTGTATGTAATGCATACATTTAAGTATATATGTATGTGTATATGTGTACGTATGTATGCATGTATGTATGTATGATTGTATATAATGCATACATTTGAGTATGTACGTCTATGCATTTATGGCTGTCTGCATTTCTGCATTAGTATTATGTAGGCTATAAGGAATAATGAATCAGGCAATCCTGACGCATCATAGCGAAATATCTGCGTTTTAAAGAAATAACCGAATAATGAGTAAAGATTAAAGTGAGCGTGAACAAGAGCCAATTACATAATTATTATCTTACCTGGCAGGTGACGGCTCCTATACAGCACACGCTAGCGAGAATTCTCTGTCAGAGTCCTGGAGCAAATCCTATATTCGACGACATATACAGGTAGGCCTCCTCCTTAGTTATCGTCGTCTATATACGACGACGCTGCAGATTGTGTGGGCAATAATGCGGTACAATCAATGACCATCGATTTCGGTCGGAAGACAGACGTCGCCCGTTTCAACTAAACGCTGGCAAATAAGCGCCTCTGCCCTGAACGTCACGCTCTGCAATGTCCTGCCACGTGTGCGCTGTGTGTATCGGCGCTTCACGCACGCACCGGTGCGCGCGATCGCGGGCCGACGACTTGGCGAGAGTGAGAGTGAGAACCGCGGCTAATGAACGGGAGACAGCTGGCAGTCGGAGGGCTCGACCCCGGACACACGACTGGAAATGGCAGAATACGGCGGTTGGTCTGTAATCGAAGAGGTCACCGGTCAACGCCGCTATTCCCGTCCCTGTTTGATCGATGTAAACGGAGTGGGAGATCGTATGTGGAGAGAACGCCGTGACGATGCAGTTATAGGTTAAATAGGCCTACACGAAGGGTCCTCGGCTGTCGGACATGCCTACAGTAATAGTTCAGCTTATGCTTCTTTGCACGCAATCCGAACGCTTCTGCTGGCTTGACTTCCAAGCTGCGGAACGGAAGAAGCAGGAGGGACAGAAGAAGCAGGAGGAGAAGGAAGAGGAAATGGAGGAAGAGAAGGCGATGAATTGAGGCATGCAGGCTCCGTTGGGTTAGACGCATGCACTGCTGTGCTGAGTCGAATGGCGCATGTGCATCTATAGGTGCGCTGCTGCAGGGGCTATAGGCAGGAGATGCAAATGTGCGCTGCAACCGAGGCTGCAGCAGAGACAGCTAAAGCAGTGCACAAGGAATACGACAGGCTCAGTGGCCGAATGGGCGCCATTGTGTCAACCTGCAATTCTGAAAATGGCTCTCTGTCTATCTCTGTCTCTCTGCCTCTCTCTGTCTCTCTCTCTCTCGTTCTCTCTCTCTTTCTCTCTGTCGCTCTCTCTCTCTTTCTCTGTGTGTGTGTGTGTCTGTCTGTCTGTCTGTCTGTCTGTCTGTCTCTCTCTCTCTCTCTCTCTCTCTCTCTCTCCCCCCTCTCTCTCCCTCTCTCTCTTTATGAGACTCGCATGGTCTCTGTGCTCTCATTGTTTCTTCCTTGCATCCATGTCCGTGTGTTCGTCTTTATCATAGTCTCTATTTAAATCAGCGATCCCCGTCTGTAGTCAAAGCAGACCGAGTTCGAGGACTAAATAAACTGTAGCTAGAATTCTCTTTGCTTGTGGATGTTTTTAAGTGAGCACATAATCATGTATGTATACATATGTATATATGTATGTGCTAATGTGCTTATGTATGTATGTGAGTATGGATGTATGTATATATGTGTATATGAATGTAAGTATGTTACAGTATGTATGTATGCATGTATTTATGTATGCATGCATGTATGTACATAAGTATGTATGTATTTATGTATGTACATGTGTGCAATTGTTGTGTAGTATAGTGTGTATTGTATGTATGTATGTATGTATGTATGTATGTATGTATGTATGCATGTATGTATGTATGTATGCATGTACGTCGTATGTACGCATGTATGTATGTACACGTGTATATATGTATATATATATTGTGTGTATGTGAGTGTGCGTATATATGTATGTGTTTATGTAAGAATAAGAATCGAATCCTGTTAAATACGTGTTGCGACTGATAATGTTATTGCATACCCAGAGGCCCGGGAAGTGTTTAAAAGTTGAGTGAGCCAAGTCAGCCAGCCAAGTCACACACACACACACACACACACACACACACACACACACACACACACACACACACACACACACACACACACACACACGCACGCACGCACGCACGCACGCACGCACGCACGCACGCACGCACGCACGCACGCACGCACGCACGCACGCACGCACGCACGCACGCACGCACGCACGCACGCACGCACGCACGCACGCACGCACGCACGCACGCACGCACGCACGCACGCACGCACGCCTATACACACCTATCTAAAAAGAAGCTGAAAGCGACGACGACCTCTGCCAAATTCATGTACAACATTACTCATGAATTCTTTTTTCTTTTTGCTAATTTTCTCTCTGTGTAGACTCATCATACACAATCCGGATAGTCTGTCGTCTGCCATAGTAGATCGTAGCCAGGTTTTCACACGACGCAGAGTGCTGCACGATCTTTCGATTGCACATGTAGGCCTAGTGGTTGGCAGAGTTAGGAGAATAAGAATAACTTTACGGCTAGAAGGGTAGAAATCAGTATGAGCAAGCAAGTCGATGAAGTCTGCGTCTTTCAGCCCTCTTTGCAATGGTGAAGCAGACCAGACATCATACCAAGCCGATGATTCAATAGGCCTATGCCTACTGACACAAACTTGGATCTTTGTCAATATTTATTTGTATGTGAGTCTAGCCTTAGCCTACCTGTCTGACAAAGGTCTTCCACCGTTAAGCTGCGAAGGTGTCCAACGACAAGTGATGAGCAGTTAGGCGACGAACGAAAGTTTCGAACTACGGTCACAAATGTAGGCCTACAGTGAGTGTAGTGAATGTTTGGCGACGAGCGTAGTGAAGGTCATAATAAACCGGTTAAAATATCCTGCCACGAGCGAGTAATAATGTCAGAAAGAACATTTCTCACGAAGTGTCATTGTCAATACATGAAGTAATCATGGTGGGAATTGTTGGGGGTTGGGGGTTCAGGCTCTTTAGTCTTTCTTAGGACCCCCTCAGTTAAGTCTTCATTGCTTCGTGAGAAATGTATCTCTGAGCACTTGGATGCGACTTTGAAAAATATTTCATGTATACTGATTTGCAGACTGTATGGTATATCTAATGCATCTGCAGAGGACGTATCCTACTGGATTCCATCTCAATACCAGCAGAGCATTCCCCGCGGTTGGCTGCTATAGCCTATTTGTGCACTGCAGGTCACTTGAGAGGTCAAAAGCGACCTCAGCGGATCTGATGCGCCGCATCAGATCTAAGACACAGCAGCCCTGTAAACGATAGCTAATACACACTTACACAGAGCCACAACATCTGGCATCTATACCCAGGGGCGTCTACACCATAGAAACCTTGGAGCAAATGCTCCATCCAAGAAATAGGGGGAAGATCTGTCAGTGTGTGTGCCACCATTTTAGGGTGGGGAGGAAGGGGAAGGGGAAGAAGAGGGGAAATGGGAAGTTGCTCCAGTGACCTAGGGGGGATAGACGCCTCTGTCTATACCACAACATGCTAACCGTCCAGCTAGGTCATGACCTGGGAAATCTGCAGTCTAACACTTCCTCTGGACCTACAGAGGCGGCGTCGCGCGCTTGTTTGGGGACGTGGGAGAAATTCGGTTAGAAGGATGGGATAAGGGGCGTGAGACACCGTCTGAAAGTAATTAATCGTTGTAAATATGACACGACAGTCGCTTAACTTGCTGACCCAAGGCTGGCATTCAACGACCTTATATGGGGGTTCCATTAGGCCTGTATAATACTGTACTGTTAAGCTTTGGCTCTGTTTGACAGAGGCGCTCATCTTTTATCTAATCACTATTACAATTTAGGGGAAAATGATATTTTTTATTGTATTAATGACCAAAAAGTTGTGTTAGCATGCGTCTGCCTCGGCGCCACAGAGCCAAAACTTGTGTGAGCATAGGCGCCTTCGGCGCCATAGGTTCCCGGGCCCCTGTGCATACCATGTACTCTGTTATCTAGGTTTTCATAGAATATTGGATGTCTATATATTTTCCGTTTTCTGTTTTCACTTTAGTTTTCTTTCATGTAGGCCTACGCTGTTTGTCCATCGCTTATTTTCAAATGTATAATATATTCTCATTGTGCATTTACAGTTCTCGTGAATCAACTTCATTTTTGTACGTTTTGTACATAGATTATTTCAGATTACTTGTTTTTCCATATGTAGGACTATAGAATAGTCTCATATTTAAACATAGATCGCAATAAAAATTTGCTCTGTGTTAATAGGCGATCTTAGTTAAGCAGGACGCTGTTCCTTTCTGGGTATGCCTGTTCAATCCCAGTTAGTTATCTGTAAATACAGTATATGTTACACTTTCTTGAATCAATAAAAGAATTGATTGATTGATGATCTATGTACGTGTGTGTGTATGTGCATCTGTATGTTTATGCGTATGTACTGTATGCATGTATGTACGTATGCATATAGGGCCTATGCATTGCATGTATGTCTGTATATGTATATTTGATATTAATAATAATAATGCCATTATCGTCGCTGTTGTTATTATAATTATTTTGACCCTGAGGGATCGTATGTACCTCGGGTAAAAGTAATAATAATAATAATAATAATAATAATAATAATAATAATAATAATAATAATAATAATAATAATAATAATAATAATAATAATAATAATAATAATAATAATAATAATAATAATAATAATTATAATAATAATATTGCATGCATACATAAATACATGCATACATACATGCATACATACATACATACTCCGGACATAGTTTTGACAGCCTGAGGGATTTATGCTACCTCGGGTTAAAAAAAATAAAATAATAATAATAATAATAATAATAATAATAATAATAATAATAATAATAAGTCCGAGAGATCAGCTTCCTATTACAACAAGTCAACAACTGTCGGTTACGGTCCAACGCTTCAATGCTGTGGCTTTTAGCGGATCCTTAATCAAATCTCTGCCTGCGATCGAAGAGCCGTTCCAGATCCATAACACTTGTAATATCTAAGACCCTAGGCCCTAGGGGAACTAAGTTCCTTAGGGCAATAATAATAATAATAATAATTGATTCATAAAACTGACCCATTAGGACATAACATCTGTACTCTTATTGATCCGCGTTTGCCTCTCATCTTCGACACCAGGCGCCGCCACCTTCGACTTTGATTTTCATCTCTTGATGGTTCCAACGCCATACTTGACAGAGGCATTCCTAAGACCGTTGCTTCATTAAATGATATTATATTAGGAATTTGACTGACGAGGTATATATGCCGATCAACCCGAGCCACATCTCTTCATCGATTTTGACCTTAGAAAAAACGCTTGTTCTGCAGTTTGCTGGATAAATCTCGTATACATTCAGGGAATAGGCCTACTCTTGATATATTGTATTGTAAATATGTAGGCCTAATGCATGGAATTGTGCTGTAGTCTATTGGTAAATTTATCTAGTCATTGTTGCAGAACAAACTGAAAGGTTTCTAAATTACACGCTGGCTACATGGATTATTGTTATGATTAATTTTACTAAATTGCTATTATTATTATTATTATTATTATTATTATTATTATTATTATTATTATTATTATTATTATTATTATTATTATCATCATCATTATTATTATTATTATTATTATTATTATTATCATTATTGCTATTATTATTATTATTATTATTATTATTATTATTATTATTATTATTATTATTATCATTATTATTATTATTATTATTAATATTATTATTATTTTTTTTAAATATATATATATTATTATTATTATTATTATTATTATTATTATTATTATTATTATTATCATCATCATTATCATTTTGCTTATTGCTGTTGCTGCTGTTCTTGCTGTTTTTATTATTATTAGTCCTATTTGTTTTTTTAACTGAGGTAGATATGATATCTCAGGTGATAAAAAATTGTCCGCAGACAGAAATTTGAGCGTCTGGAACGGTTACGTCTCCTACAATTCTGGCATAACGAAGGTACGACGAAAAACGGCGGCATTGAAGCGCTGGATGAGAGCCGCTGTAAAAAATAGCTAGCTTCTCGGGGGTCTCCGGATATACGAGTCAGGTTGCGCCCCAAGTCAGATATAAAAGTAAAGCCACTGCTGTTTATGGGACCCAAGGTTACAAAGGCCAGAGGGATGAATTTATTCTGAATCGAGCAAGACATTGTATTTCGAATTCTTTCTTGCTGCTGCCATCTCGGTTGCAGCACCAGCCGTTACAGCATTTGCTGATGAGTATGAAAGGCAGTTCGGGGTGCCAGAGGATCAGAGTTAGGCCATTATTATTTATTTATTTATTATTATTATTATTATTATTATTATTATTATTATTATTATTATTATTATTATTATTATTTATGTTAATTCTGGAAAACGTTTGTCATCAACACATAGCAACGACATATGGGCAATTATTTTCCCCCCGTCTGTCTCATCATTTTAGCAGAACGACTCGGGCATTAGATTAATTCCATGTTTCCATGTACAAATGTGCGCACAACCCTTACAGAACATAGATAAGCTCCATAAAACGCTACAGATGAATTCATCATCTCCTATAGAGAAGTTTCTGGATCAAATGATATTTCTGCAACCCTGTCAATTAATTGAAAAATGAACAGGGTCAGGTCACACGGTCGCGTATAATTTAAATTACATTTACACGCAATTTAAACGAGACAGTTATATACAGAGCCAAAGTCAGACTGCCGACGCTAATCGTTGAACATTTTTAATGTCATCTCTACTGGACCGGTTGCATCAAATCCATTAACTGAACTCTGAACCATCAAGATCGGATGTGCCGTAGTCTAGTGATTAACGTGTTAGGTTGTCAACCCAGACTCTCAGAGATCATAGGTTCAATTTCCGCCCGGGCGATGTTTCCAGACTTCTGCTTCACTTGCTCCCCTAGTGAACTCAACTCCATTTCAAACTATGCGATGAACAAACTCACCGTACACGGTCAGTGGGAAGACCAGACGGCGAGGAAGGGGACTGGCCATCCGTCCTCACATCCGCTTCATATTAGTTTCCACCAGACTTGACTTCTGTAACTCAAATCTATTCGGTATTGCTAAAGAAAATCTGCATAAACTTAAAATTATTCAAAATTCTCTTGCCAGGGTCATAACAAAGACTCCTAACTTACGTCCATTGTCCATTCAGTGCACTGAATGCCAACTGAACAGATTCCATTTCAGTATCTGCCTTACAGTTCACAAGGTACTGCATCATAACCAACCTCCCTCCCTCCCTTCCATGCTCACACCTCATGCAGAAACATGCTGCGCACAATCAATAGTTGCTGTGACTCCACGTCACAAACACACACACACACACACACACACACACACACACACACACACACACACACACACACACACACACACACACACACACACACACACACACACACACACACACACACACACACACACCTACACACACACACACACACACACACACACACACACACACACACACACACCTACACATACAGACACACACGCGCGCACGCACGCACACACGCAACAGTGTTGGGTTCTCTGGCTTTCTTGATCGCTGGTTCGAAGCTTTGGGATTCACTGCCTAATTCAGTTTTTTCTTTAAATTCTCTGATGACATTCATGTCTAAACTTAACACTCATCTCTTTCAACTCGCATATCCACCGTAGCTTAGCTTCTGAATTTTCCAAAGGATTATGATTTCTTTATTGAGATTTCACTGGGAATGATGATACGGCGCTATAGAAATCATTGAATTAGATCAGTGGTCTGCTTGTCGGGGTAATCTTAAGGAGACTGCTCTTCTTTAGGATTTCTTCTTGTAGTAGGCCTAATGGCAACCGTTTTGAGAGAACAACACACCTTGAGTTTGCTGTAAACTGCTGCTGGCATCTAGCGAGTGACTAACAGTAAAGCGTCTAGTTATAATTTACTCTAAAAAAATTATATGCCCACGTGCCTGTCATATAATTCGACTTCAGATACCTCTTCTCATGTAATATATCCTGGAAAAGGGTGGAAAGACTGGTTGTTAAACAGGGTAAGCATGCTAAAGCAAGCGAAAAGGAATTATGTCTTGTCGGCGTTCGATACGGAGTTGAGAGTGGGTCTCAAGGTAGCCTACAGAAAGATGTAGAATAAGAGTAAGAGGATTTTGAAGACCAAGACCTTGGTCTCGAGGACAACAAGACTGCTGCCGATACCTGGGAAGTTGAAGGCTGGAGAGGCCGAGAATGATTCAAACCTCTTTTCTCTACTCTTAAGAGTATACAAATAATTATATACTTAAATATGTTAGACCTTAATTGACTCCGGTGCATTAGAAAGCTAGATGTGCTTGAACTGAGGCCCGAAAGCGAGGCACTTACAACTCTCCACACTTAGCGGATTGTTAAGTGATTGGCATATAATGGATCATGCTGTTCTTTCTCTGTCTTTGAACCCAATACGTCGAGCAGTCTTCCTGACCATGTGAAGAATGCACCATCTCTGGAAACGTTCAAATCCCAGCTGAAAACCTATCTTTTTAAAGTATCATATGACCATCAATGATTTTTTTGAACTCACGAACAGGCCCCTTTTCCTCCGGACGGTAGAGCTACGGTGCTATATAAATCGTCTTATTATTATTATTATTATTATTATTATTATTATTATTATTATTATTATTATTATTATTATTATTATTATTATTATTATTATTATTATTATTATTATTATTATTATTATTATTATTATTATTATTATTATTATTATTATTATTATTATTATTATTATTGCTATTATTATAGCTCTACGATTTCTGCTGCAAATAGTTCAGCAGTCTTGTTGTCAAGACCTTAAACCTCAAGACCAAAACCAAGACCTTAAACCTCAAGACCAAGACCTTAAACCTCAAGACCAAGACCAAGACCAAGACCTTGAACCTCAAGACCAAGACCTTGAACCTCAAGACTAAGACCAAGACCAAGACCTTGATCCTCAAGACCAAGACCAAGACCAAGACTTTGAAACTCGAGACCAAGACCGAGACCCAAAAAATCACAATCATATCCAGATACTATTCCTTACTAAAAAAAAAGTCAAGTCGGACACTCGCTGTTTTAATGAAAACACTAGTCTTTTATTTTTTGAAGCAAAACAACTCTAAATGCAGACTGTAGAGAATTCTGAATTAGTATTTGCAAAAGTTCTTCATGGGAAATGTTATTCCAAATGCCTGTTGCATTTTATAAAAACCAATTGGTTCAGAATTTTCTGACCAAGATATGACCAGTGGGGCCTCATAAAAATTCTGCCATGTGAAAGAATAGCCTACGTTCTACAGGTGCTGAAATCGCTGGCCCACACAGCAGCAAATAGTGAGTCACATTTTAAATCGTTCCATGGTAAATAACCGAAAGTCAAAATAAATGTCCAAAACAACAGTAAAGCCTCACTCACACCGTGTAAATACTAAAGCATTTGTATTAGTAATAACTGTATAAATTTTAAAAATTCTTGCTTTTTGTTAATGACTATTCATATTGACAAAAGTCTTGGTCGTGGTCTTGAAAAAACAAGACCAAGACCTTGAACCTCAAGACCAAGACCAAGACTTTGAACCTCAAGACCAAGACCAAGACTTTTGATCTCAAGACCAAGACCAAGACTTTTAAAAATGACCTCGAGTGCACTCGAGACCAAGACCTTGGTCTCGACGACAACAAGACTGTAGTTCAGGCGTTAACACTTTAACGACGAGCTGCATGTGTTACCCAGTCGCTTTTAGTACACTCTCGTCGTTAAAGTGTTAAAGAAACAAAACAAAATTACGCAGAAAAGCTATTATGAAAGGTTGAAGAATAGCTTCTCTCCTTAAGCTGAGGCTCGCCCCAGCAGAAGGCATGGGCGGCGATCCCAGAGGGTCGAGGGAGACAAGACTCTCCCACCTTTAACAGTGGGGGCCACAATAGAGTTCCCCCACACAAATTTTAAAGGAAACACCAAAAAAGGTCAGAAGATTTTTTCGCGCAGATCAGTTCAAACGTGTCCAATCCCTCCCCCCACCCACCTGTCAAACAAGATCGGCGCCAGTGGTAGAAGGATCTTGAAACAATTCCGTTTATTCACGTAGGATGTGTTATCAGCGACATAAGTTACGGTAAGGTTAGGTAAGGTCAAGAAGAATGCTTAAATGATTCGTTCTCAAAGAGCGCGAACTTTGCCTCTTCGATTACAGGCAGACCACGGCGCCAATTAACCGATTGGACCCGCGTCCTGCACGCACGTTCAATGCTTGTCCAAAAACGAGGTGAATAGTTCAGGCGTTAAACAAACAAAACAAAATTACGCAGAAAAGCTATTATGAAAGGTTGAAGAATGGCTTCTCCCCTTAATCTCTGACTCCGGTTTTGCTGCACTTTAGCGTTCATGTGCGCAGCCAACAGACGGTTCACACTATATAGTCTAGCTCGATCCACAACTCAATCGCAACGCATGCATGCTCGACGTTTCCTGCATAATGTACGGTTCGTACCAGTATTCTTCCAGTGGTCGTCTGTTCCGAAATCAGTTCTCCAGCCCAGTCCCTGGCCTCTGTCACCCATCCGATGTTTGCATCCGACGATCCTCTGACGCCGCACTGATGGTCCTCCCACGGCTTTCACGTGACCGGTCGACCCTATCTGTCCCAGGCTAGCCTACGCCGCACCACCCAACCGATGTGTGTTCTATTATAGTCAGCATATATAATTTATAGGCCTATAGAAGGCAATGTATTGTATAGGCTCACCAAACAGTCATATGCACGCAGTGGTGTTTAACTCCCACCTGGAATGGAGAACAACCCCCACTCTGGCTGACTCGCATATAAGAGGCTCAGAAGACACTCAGAACTGTAAATTAATTTATTATATACATAAGCATCATGCATGGTCTATAACAAAGGTTACTACAAGCTAGAAACTAAAATAAGAAGTTATCATAGGCCTACTATAAATGTTCATTAACCAGTAACGTTAAACAACCCCCACCCCACTTCTGGCAACCATGGAAGAGCGTTCTCCCAACCCCCAGTGGTAGACGCTACACTGGATGCACGCATGATCAATTCATGGCTGTGGTTCTTAAATTTGTACAAGCTATAGGGACCGGCACCATCTTTATGTTGTTTCTCGCGGACCACTAATGGCATGCGCGGGATAGCAACCTGTGGGATACGAACAAAAAGTATGGGGGAGTCATGTGTTTTACTGCTAAAGTTGCTGATTTTAATTAAAATACGTTTGAAATATAATACATTTTCGCGAATAAGTTGAAAAACTATAAATTTTCAAGGACTGTTTCACAGACTGGTGATCAGAGCTCCGCGGACCACAGCTTAAGAACCGTTGTTCTGAACCACGTGAAACCCTTGTTACGTTTCTGTTATGTTATGATAGTTTAAGTGACCAAACATCGTTGATAGAGAAGACATCGGTGAAACAGATCTAGATCGTGTGTACAGAGAATTTTATGTGCAGACAGACTGACCAACTACGTGTATCTTTAGTCGACTGAACGATAAGTACAAACCGGGCGAGTCGACATTTCGAAGCCTGATCGATTGATAGGTCGTCAACAGGCAGTCTGTCATTTGCACACCCGATGTTAGAGGTCTCCTTATGAAAAGATAATCATCATGGTGCTGCTGTTGTATAGTTGTTGCTAATGATTCCTGTAAGAAAAGACGGCTATTTTGCTCCGAGTGTCTCATAATGAGAATTTATGTGATGTCTTGTTCTTGCAATAGACTCATGCTGGAAATTGACTGTCGGGCAAAGAATGATTAGGTGTTGTCACCAGAGTGAAGTAGTTGCTAATGATGCGTTCATTAAAAGATGGACACTAAGAAATAAATAACGCGAAAACAATGATCATAGGCCTACTATTTTTACAATTTTCTACAATTTTTAATCTTTATATGATTAAAAATTAAATCATGGAGTAAACAAAGAAAGCGGATTGACAGATATAGAGAAAGGCATGGAATAGCGCAGAGAGAGACAGACACCCAGACAGACAGACAAACAGAAAGAAGGACAGACAGACAGCTTGGGGGACAGAAAGCTAGCCATCATAGCCATGATGACAACCAATGTAGGCGCAGAAAGGCAGACCTGTCCTTCGAAGCAACAGCGTCAATGTATTGTATAACTAGAAGATCGAAGAGGATCGCAGTCAGTTGATAGGACCACCGGGGATGATCAATGAGAAACATCTGAATCACAGTTATCCATTTCGTCCTTTATTTTACACGTCGAGATTGAACACTGCATCCAAACGAGGCTCGTCTTGTTCGGAGAACAAACTGTTTTGCAAATATTAGTCGTCTGCATCCTATCTACACTGGTCATGCGTATTGCTTACACGTGAGACTTTCGTAGAAGTTTATTCCGGAGCTGAGGCATGCGCTTCTTGTGATGACATTCCAGAGGTAGGCCTGCTGTAGATTGTCGCTTCAGATAGAATATCGCCATGATTTACACATTAAGAGAACAAAGGTAATAGGCGATTTACACGTATAATAACTCCTAATATTCCTGTGTTGCAATATCTTAAGGTTGAAACACAAACACTAATAGCACAAAACCAATAATAACCACGACCTTTAAAATAGGCCTATAGTGGCCTACTTAAAGAAAATATAAAAGCAGTAGGCACAGAACTATGATAACTGCTGAATATTAGTAACGAATGCGTTTATGGTTTATTGTTCTTCGCAAATTCGCAATATTAGCGTCATACTCTGGCTATGAACATTTCCCAGAACCTTAGCTTGGAACAGACGGAATATTTAGGATAATTTCCATGAAAAAGGCTCCGGAAAAAGCCAGGCGAACTGATCGGTCAAGCGGTCACTCTTTATCTGTCGCATTTTTGTTTAAATACCAGAAAATGCGCTCAAGCGGGCAAAGAAACTGCACAGAACGATGGAGAGGCAGAGAGCTATAGATTGAGGATGGGTGTGGCCGGAAGCTATAACGCATAGAAGCGGAAGAGAGAAGACAGAGAAATAAAGTGAAGGCAAAAGCAGAGGGGGGTAACATTAGTGAGGGGAGTCTTGGAAGAGGAAGGTGGCAATAATATCTAGAGTTCGGAGTTAGACGGAGAGAAATGCAGAGGCAGGAGGCAGTGCGCGATTAAATGAGGCAATCTCTTCAAGCCTTTGACTGAATTCAGCGGAAAGATAAAGGACACAAAAAGAGAAGGGAAGGAGAAAAGAAGGACACAAAGAAGAGAAGGGAAAGAGAAAAGAAGGACACAAAAAAGAGAAGGGAAGGAGAAAAGAAGGACACAAAGAAGAGAAGGGAAGGAGAAAAGAAGGACACAAAGAAGAGAAGGGAAGGAGAAAAGAAGGACACAAAGAAGAGAAGGGAAGGAGAAAAGAAGGACACAAAGAAGAGAAGGGAAGGAGAAAAGAAGGACACAAAGAAGAGGAGGAAAGGAGAAAAGAAGGACACAAAGAAGAGAAGGGAAGGAGAAAAGAAGGACACAAAGAAGAGAAGGGAAGGAGAAAAGAAGGACACAAAGAAGAAAAGGGAAGGAGAAAAGAGACGTCAACAGATACTCAGGAAGGCGACGCTGGAGAGACGAACACAGAGCAGTAGAAACCAAACAATTCGGCGACATGACTTTGTTATGACGATAAACGACGACTCTTAGAATACAGTAATACACCAACGAAAGCTGTCAAGCGTGACGATCACTTCGATCACACAATGTCATCAACAGATGCTCAGGTAACGACGACCAACACCCGAAACCTAAGTGTGTATCCGTCTGTATACTACACTGGACGTCCGCATATATGTACGAATCCGTCATGTTACTTTTTGTAGACCTAATTGTATAAACCAACGAAATTAGCTAATAATTAAGCTAGTGGTAACAAAAATATAGGACACGTTTAAGTGCAGTGAATTAACTTTCAAAATTCTAGTGAGTGTTTGCGTTATTGGTATTATATACAAAAATACAGATAACGACATGGAATATTTAGACCTAGTTGCAATTGCCAGATTGTAACATTAAGAAAAAGGTTTAAAACGAAACAGTTACGAGTAAGTCGGACCACATGCTTCCTTGCTTTTGTGATTGCAACTTGGCAAGGCATATACAAGAAAACTCACAAATGCGTATAGAGCGTCTCCCAACTTCCCAATCTATTCCACACTTAGGCGGGCATAATTTACTTCAGATATCGAAATGCGTTTGGTTTTTGCAACAGTTTCGACGTTATCTTGACCCAAAGAGTCGTCGAATTCTTCCTGTTCGCTTCCAGGAACTGTAAATGTCCCCTTAAACCAACTTTGTTTTGTTGCTTTTGGTGTGTCGAGATTACGATTACGATGGTCAACAAAGGGGCAGAACATGGTAATTGATGATCCCTAAGTTTAGTTTACATCGAAAGAGAGCCCATTAACCAAATCTCTCAGCAGTGTTGACCGACTTAACTTATGGTATGCATGAGTACATGCTTTGTAGCAGCTTCTCCAACTGTTTTACTGCAGGCCTCTTCGAGTGCTTTAAGAACGCCTTTGCACCCCGGCTGCAAGGTTCGCTGGTACCGGTACCCAAATTATTGCTCCTCTGTACCAACTTTCGTAATCACTCTCGCCATTAAGTAAATCTTATCAATCTGCGTACGGTCTACAGTTGAACAGTTCCATCGCATCGTACGGATAATGCCAATGCAACACTTGTCAGCCTTTTGGCAAGAATTTCTCAGTGGCTTTGTACAGTACATCGTAAGAGTTATTTGTGAGATGCTGGCGTTAAGCAGGCCTACTTAGGTTACCATTTTACTGCTATTCCATGAGAAAGCAGACGCAACAGTACTGACAACAACTCTTGCCGGAAATAAAAACGAGTTCAGAGTTAATTACTTTGCATCTCCATATCTATATGCACGAAGAGGCTGCCGACTTTATCTGCCATTTTCTCACAGACCTTTGAGATTGCTTTTCCCATGTCATACATCTTCACAGCGTCTACCAGCGATAAGGTTGTCATATTTTTTTGTACAGACGATTTAAACCCACTTGTAGT
Organism: Allolobophora icterica; assembly: GCA_963556255.1. NCBI lineage: Eukaryota > Metazoa > Annelida > Clitellata > Crassiclitellata > Lumbricidae > Allolobophora > Allolobophora icterica. The sequence continues at coordinate 42,810,453 of OY744605.1, forward strand.
CGCCTGCCGCCTTCATTTCCGGGTCTGGAGAATATGTAAAATTTAACCTCAGTGAAATAAATATGTGAAAGTAATAGGTATGTCAGGTTCCTTTCTTATTCCTTAGGGTTTAGGCCAGGATGCCGTTCATGAGTCGTCTTTGAACAGTCTTAATTAATTATGTCCACCCGGTAGCCATAAAATTGAAATATATTAATATGCCCAGAACCATTGCCAAAAATGAGGCGAATTCGCTGTTTGAAATGCCTTATATTTTCACCTTCAGGGGCGAACCCTCTGACTAAGGGCTTTACCCCTGGACCCCGCTGAGGGAACAGCCCCCAGACCCCCTATTCGTCTCTCATGTGCAGTTGAGAAAATTCCTTAGAATAAGCCCTGCTTGAATGAGAAGATGCGCAATTGCACTCGAACGCAGAACCACGCGAGTCAGAGAATTTTGGATGCGTTGAAGCCTGTTGACTTCAAGATCTGATATGTCTGCAAACACAGAGTTGGCATAATCGTTGTGAGAGCAGACAAGACAGCACGCTATGTTCTATGATAATATTTCCTTAGTAAAAGCAGACCTATGTGACGTATTTCTCTGATATAATATAAACAAGATTTGCTACAGTTTGTTATGTTGATTGTAAATAACAAAGAACCGAGAACAAATCCCTGTGGGACAATAGGCAGTGCAGAAAGAAGAAACAGACCGAGCAGTACCAGTAGCCACTTGCTGAGACCGAATAAAGAGGCAGGAAGCTAGCCAGTTTGAGGCAGTACCAGAGACAACGAAACTTTTACCGAGTCCATATAAAAGTAGCTGGTGGTCGACAGTGTCGAAACAAGCACCAAGGCCTAGGCCAGGGGTGGGCAAACTTTTTACACACTGGGCCACATTAAACGCCAAAAACATTCGGAGGGCCGGTCAACATTTTTAAAACTTTTATTAACGGCTAACATGAAAAAGTTTACTTTTTTATAATATGTAAAATATACTTTGGCTGTTACTATAGTGACATGTATGCAACCGTGAGCATGAATTAACAAGTTTCCCATAATCCGGAGTGGTCGCACTGGCTGCAATTCGCAGTTTGAGTTCAAGTTTAGATCAGTTAACTGAGGTCTGTACTTGGAGTTGTTTATTTTCAAAGTTGAAAACCTTTGTTGACAACTGTAACTGGATGCGAATAACAAACATTTTTAAAGCAAAATTATGTAGGCCCCTAGATTTGAGAATTTTTCCTTTCTGAGTGAAGAAATTTTTTTATCAGGTCTGATTCTTTGAGCTGCTCTTTGAGAACGCTGTCACTTTGCGGGTTGGTTAACTACAGTTGAAGCTCCGTATGAACTAATTGTCAATGTGAACGGTTTAGTAAGCAAAGCAAATTCAGTCTCAGTTGATTTAAAATCCGCAAATCGTCTGGAGAATTCTTCTTTCAAATTTTACAACTGAAGGCTATAAGCCTATTTTTCTGCCGACAATTTGCGACTGGAGGATAGGAAAGTGTCCATAGTTTTGTTCTTTCACCTCCTTTGAAAGCAACAGTAGCTTGCTTTACTTGAAAGGATTTTACTTCTGCGTACAGATCATGTGCAAGAACCTCTGCGGGGAAATGGGGCAGATCGGCAGAATTAATGCATAGAGTTTTTTTTTTATAAAGGACGAGATCGGAATAGTAAATAAGAGAGCACCCCCACGTGAGTAAAACGAAGAAACTTCTCGCGGTCTGAATTTTTTTTATTTTCAGAAGAATTGTGGAGGCCGGATAAAAAGTGTTGGCGGGCCGTAGTTTGCCCACCTCTGGCCTAGGCATATTGAGAGGCACGCCTTTCCTTTATCAGTAGATGTTGTAGATGTTGTCTAGCGTAAAGGCGAGAACAGTTTCAGTAGATTCTTCTTTTCTTCATGGTAAGCTGATTGGTCAGGACTGAAATTAGGAGATGAAGTCATGTGTTTCTTGATCCGTATAAGAAAGAGACGTTCAAGAATCTTTGAAATGTTACTAAGTTCGAGATGTGTCTAAAATTCGACAGGCTGTTGATGTCCAGGCAGGGGCGTCTACGCCATAGAAACCTTGCAAATGCTCCATCCAAGAAATAGGGGGAGATCTGTCAGTGTGTGTGCCACCATTTTAGGGGGGGGGGGGAGGAACGAGGAGGGGGAAGAAGAGGGGGGAAAGCGACGTTGCTCCAAGGACTTAGGGGGGCATAGACGCCCCTGTGTCCAGGTCAGGTTTACTAAGTAAAAGGCGTGACTAAGGCACGTTTAAAACATGATGGAAAACAACCTTCAGCAAAAGACAAGTTAGCCAAATTGGCAATAAGGTGGAAAAGAGTGAAGACATCAGAACAAGAAGCAACAGTGACGTAGAGGCTAAAATATGCAGGAAGTTGATCTGTAGCGACATCTCACGAGTAGCACTGAAATTCGCCGGATTTCAAAGATGACACCTGGCGATTATTCGTGACATTCCTCGCGTTGATGGATGACATCAGGTGCTTGACCTTGACACCCGGACGTGACAATCCGCGTGTATCCATGTGCTGTTGGCGATGATTAAAACGAGTTCTTAAAAGATGACAACATTTACACAAAATATAATGAACAAAATAAAGTTAGATTCCAACGAGAACGAAAAGAAGGTATAAGACTGAAAAACGATGATTATGATAGCGGCAGTGACTAAATTTATAAAAAAAAGATGTTAAAAATTATGACGGGGTCAATGTCCCGGAATTCAGAATCCCTACATATATTGAATCTGCGCTTGAAGTGGAATGCAGACTAATGGTTGCTGTGCTGCTCCGTTGCTATGGAATGATTGGGAGAATGGAGCGGAAGAAGACAAAAGAAAGGCAAAAAAGATTCCGGATAATAATAACCGGAAGACAAATGGATGATGGGAAGAATCGAGAAACGACGTCCATCCGCCCGGTTTAAGATTAATGACAACCAAGTGAACAACGATGGAAGAATAGCAATTACAATTAAGACACAGCGAACACCACACAGAGAGAGAAAGAGAGAGAGAGAGAGAGAGAGAGAGAGAGAGAGAGAGAGAGAGAGAGAGAGAGAGAGAGAGAGAGAGAGAGAGAGAGAGAGAGAGAGAGAGAGAGAGAGAGAGAGAGAGAGAGAGAGAGAGAGAGACAACGACAGAGACGATGACAAAGATAAAGACAGATGCAGAGGAGACAAAGATAGACAGAAGCAGTGATAGACACAGGGAGGGAAACAGAGACAGAGACACGGAGACAGCTGGAAATCGGAGCCGGTGTAAAAAATTCAAGATACCCGCTCTTTCAAGTTACCCCCGGACCCTTGTAATCTGAAATCGATTTCGTATTACCCCCGGGGTAGTTTGAACGCTGCGCTGTTCATATTACATCTATCTGATTTAGTCAAAATGGTAAATGCATATGCTTGCAACTCATGATACTTGCACTACGGGGGTAATGAGAGTTTAATGATAAATATTAGTAATTATTATTATTATTATATGAGATAGTCGAAAAATGGACCCATTAATTTGAGGGGGAAATCTAAAATCGTAAGGGGTAATCTGAACGCGATTTCAAGTTACTGGGGGGTGATGTGCAGTGGGGGATAATCTGAAATTGCTACACCGGAGGATAGAGAAAGTGACAGAAAGAGTGTTTATCGATCGATCGATCGATCGATCTATCTATCTATCTATCTATCTATCTATCTATCTATCTATCTATCTATCTATCTATCTATCTATCTATCTATCTATCTATCTATCTATCTATCTATCTATCTATCTATCTATCTATCTATCTATCTATCTATCTATCTATCTATCTATCTATCTATCTATCTATCTATATAGAAAATAGCAGCCGATCCACGTGCACATGCACGCATACATACATGTATGCATACATAGTTACATACATACATACATGCATACATACACACATACTAGGGCTGGTAGGCCTACTGATTAAAAAATTAATCGTTTGGTCTCAAAAATTTAAATTCGATTAATCGATTAAATTCGAATAATTTAGTAGGCCTATCTCTGACGTGAAGCGTGTAAACTGTTAAATATAGTAACTGAGTCAATCACTACTTTCTTTCTACAAAAAAACTTAAAATTGTAGTCAATGGTTACTATGCTTCCTATCTAAAAAAACCTTCTAGGCTATCATTTTTACGTTCTAAAGTTCAAATTGTGCTGAGGATGATACGTCAGCGATGTGTTTGAACCACAGTAAGCGAACTGTTTACTGCAATGAAGACAGTTAATTTTGTCGCCGTTTTCGACTTTTCCATCAGCAATCCAGCATTTACCTTAAAAGCAAAATGATTGCTTAATTTTCCACTAAAACGTTTCGCATTATCATTGGTCGCCATATTGTTTACTCCGAAAATGGGCCGCTCGACATCATGAAATAAGTAAGAAAATTAATCGAAGAAGCCGAAATTAATTGATTACAATTTTTAACGAATAATCGATTAATTAATCGTTAAAATTCGCAGACCTAATACATAGGCCTACATACATAATAGGCCTACATACCTATATTTATGCCTACATATAATTGTGCATACACGCATACATACGTATATACATACATACATACATACATACATACATACATACATACATACATACATACATACATACATACATACATACATACATACATACATACATACATACATACATACATACATACATACATACATACATACATACATACATAACATAACATAACATAACATCTGTCTTTATTGCATCCAATGACAACATTTGACAATCATTTACAACAACCAAATTTTTTATATAATTAGTACAGAATCTGTAAACTCAGTAACTATGAATTACAAGGTAAAAAGAATTAATACTTATGCAACTTCCCATTTCTTCATATCCACTTCTAACAGGTGAGTTTATGCAGTTGATTGAATTCTTGTAGTCTTGTAATACTAATGGCTTAGCTGAGTTTATGCAGTTGATTGAGTTCTTGTAGTCACAAGAGGCAATGGGCGCCCCTAAGGGACCTAGATCCCGCTGAACGGGGATGCCCTGCTAATAACTAATTACAATTTCAAAGGATGGCACAGCATGGTTGCTCGCCTCACAGTAGCACAATCCAGTACCTGGCTCAATCGTCTTACTCCCTCCCCGCTTGGAGGCGCTTAATACTTATGGCTTAAATAAACTTAACTAAACTTAACTAACAAACCTTAAGTAACAACACTCACGAGCCGGGCCCCGTCTCCACCAATCCACTAAAGTCAAAATCACATCGTGCTTTTTGGTTATTTATCCAGTATCGTTACATGCGACAGAAGAAAGCTTTTTATTTGCTTCTTAAACAAATGCCTGTTCTGTAACGAACGAATTTCATACATAATAGAAATACATACATACATACATACATACATACATACATACATACATACATACATACATACATACATACATACATACATACAAACATCTAGTTTAGTTTCAAACATCTAATTTAGTTTCTTCCACCTCTTTGCATAACCTGTTTGTAAGCCACAGTGCGTTTGCAGGTGGTCTAATAAAGGACATACTTACTTACTTATCTATGCATACATACGTCTATGCATACATACAAACATCTATGAATACATACGTCTATACATACATACATACATACATACATACATACATACATACATACATACAAACATCTATGCATACATACGTCTATACATACATACATACATACATACATACATACAAACATCTATGCATACATACGTCTATACATGCATACATACATACATACATATATACATACATACATACATACATACATACATACATACATACATACATACATACATACATACATACATACATACATCTATGCATACATGATATATATATGCGTATAATGTACAGACATTAGAAATGAAGACATTGGAAGGGAACTTTGGAGAAGGGCGATTAGCCAGAGTTGTTCCGTTGAGGCGAAATCACATCAATCATACGCAATCTAGTGCGATATCTATTTGACGTTATTTCCGCATTTTGTCATCCGTTGGTAATGGTATAAACGCCTCTGGTAAGGTAAGATTCCGAACTGGTAAAGTGATAATTTGTTTGAATTGCAGTCCTTTAGATGAGCCTAGGCTTTCGCAGGAGTTTACTTTCGCATTCCATGCTGCCATCATTTGCAACCGAATCTGTCTTCCCACCGGAGGCAGTTTGCCCATTTGACGCTCATTTGGCTTTCGCTTCTCATTAGCGTACATCCACTTCGGTCGATAAAAAGCTGACAAATTACTCGGTAGTTAGATCGGGCTGACAGGCACTGATGACTGAAAGTTGGGTATTTATTTATTTATTTATTTTTTATTTCGGATATTTCTATAGCGCCTCTCGAAGTCAACTACTTCTCAGAGGCGCTCCCGACTACAGCATTTTGATACTGGGCCGGAATTTTCACGCCGAAGCGCCACGGGCAATTGCGAACGAAGGACTTGCCCAAGGTCCGTACGCAGCGGCTAGAGTGGGATTCGAACCTGCAACCCTCCGGTCACAAGGCGCCGAACTTACCACTGAGCCACCACGCCCCACAAAGTTGGGTATATATGAGTAAAGGGAGACAATTTGAATGTATTTTGTGTAAGAATAGAAATCGTGGGCGATGGATGGATGGTCTGGTTGATGGATGTACGTTTCGTTTCCTGTGTTTATTGACATCTTATTGCTGCCAGGACAGTTGACGTCACTCCCCTCCTTTATTCAGGCTGGGGTCTGGCACCACCAGAAAGCGATAATGGTGGTGTTCGGGCGTATAAGTAAATGTAATTGTAATGGTAATCGAACATCTATAAAAGCGCCGCTCACCGATTCAGAGGCGCTCCCGACCAAAGTCAGTGCTATGGCTAATAAATCAAATGGACTTCTGACGTTTCTGGGAGAGAGGAAGAGAAATGTCGAGTAGCTCAAGCAGCAATTCCCGCCGAAAGGCAGTTCTAACCAGAAGGCAAAACTTCTAGACTGATCAGTCGCATGCGGGACCACTGCTTAATCAAAAGTAATGTGTTGGTGGAGGGTGAATGAGTAGCGTTGGGTATAAATAGATGCAATGGATACATTGTGGATGGATTCATGGATGGATTCGGTGATCGATAGATTCATAGATCGATGAATTCATGGATGGATGGATAAATGCATTGGTTGATTGATGAATGAATGAATGAATGAATGGATAGTCGGACGAATAACAGACAGATGGATGGATGGTTAATTTTCCTATATTTGAGCAAATGGATCGATATTTGAGGTTCGACGGAATGCGAGATAAATGAATGAATGATTGAATTGTTGGCCTCAGCGGACAGATTAATCTGTCTATCAAAGCTGGAGAGCTTGAATGACCGGGTCATCCACACGGATACATCATGATCGATGGACAGAATCGAGAGATGTATATATCCATGGATTATATATACGTCCAACGACTTCCTGCATAGATACGAGACCAGATTGTGCTTTTTATTATTTAGCATCGGTTGCTATGGCAACGGAAAGGAGTCTCGTTTAGTTAAGTGGTCGACACGGCAGAAGATGAGTCTGTTTAATTATTGACATGAAATGTACGTTGGACTCGGAGTGTGGTCTTCAAACACTCCATTCTAAAGTAATAAATGCGCCTCTCGTTAGTTTGTTCCTCTGGAGAGGTAGGCTATACATACCTGCTCGTAGGACTCGATGTCCAGCGGGAAGGATACAATAGACGCAAGCGAAGTTTTTGTCATCTGCTTTGTCTTCTCTTTCTCGAATTTATTTGTTCCGTCTGCTAGGAATTCGAGTCTCTCTTTGTCTCTGTATGTCTCGCTTTATCTCTATTTATGACTCTACCTGGACCGCTATTTCCATCTCTATCTCTATCACTTTCTCTACCTCTGTCTCTACCTCTTTCTATTTCTCTATCTGTCTGCCTGTCTGTCTGTATTTGGTGGCCTTAAGCCACAGTATAACAGTAACGCTTGATATGCAGTCTTAATCCATCCTAACAGTGTGTAAACTAAGGATTACCTTAACCATAATTGCTAATTATGTAGACTGCTCTATTCATACTGACTTGATAACAGTTGTTTATATGTTGTATGTACACCGGAGTGCGTCTTGCAGCAGGTAAAAATAAAGAATATACTTACTTACTTAATTATCCTGTCGTCATGTAAGCGATAACTCTCAGTGGCAGACAAAGAATTTTCTATGAGACAGGGATAGGCAGTCAGTATTTAACTAGGCAGATTTGACCATATTGTTGACGGTTTAGTTAGCAGAAAATTTTCGTAATTGTAATAATCTTTTCTCTGTTTTTGTTCCCCAGCATTCCGATTACCATTTTTTTACGTTGAAAGCTTTAATGAGCAACCCTTACCCTAACCAGCTTACCCCATATCAGACCGAGACATGGCGAAATTGCCCCACCCCAAAAGGATCCAACTATGTTTGATAATTACCTTAAAGCTGAATATCCTTAAAAGTGGACTTTTTAAGAGATGGATGGACTCGTCGCGCCATTCTCTGCTAAGCCGATGGCGCATACCCCTGAGACTTTCTCCTAGTCAATGGCCACTGCTATACAGACGATGGGCCACTTTATCACTTAATTAGAAGACATCGTTAGTAGAGAGTAATTGCCTGTCAGACGGATTCGATTTATTTTGTTCTTCGCTGGCTGGCTGCGACGATCTCTTGTCTACGTGACTCTGCTAAGCGGCACGACAAGGGTTACCTAGTGAAACAACGGAAGGAGGAGGAGGACTGCAACAGCCATCGACCGTATATACTGACGACGTTGCGTTGTTCATCGTTTAATTCTCTCGAAAGGAAACTTCGAAGGCTGATTTCAAGTCCGACTTTAGAGGATTATACGATCCGGTATTTCCCATCGGGTGGACGCGAAGTACTTCAGACGATGTTGCTCTCTTCCATCCCTGCCCCCGCCTGCCTTCTGTTATGTCTTTCCTCTTTTCATTCATTGACTGATTTATTTAATAAAATCGTTTGATTCATGAAGTAATAGAACCGATCCTTCGGGATTTAAAAATACACTTTCAGTTCTGACAAATGAAGTCTACCTGAAATTTAAATGTATCATTCTGTGTGCCTGCAGTGTTCTTCTATGTATCATTCTGTGTGCATGCAGTGTTCTTCTATGTATCATTCTGTGTGCCTGCAGTGTCTGTGCATCTGCGTGTTCTGTCTTCCTTCGTGTCTTTGTCTCTCTTTCCAATTATTCATCACCACGAATACGGAAACTGGTTAAAAATACCACGTCGTGTATAGAAAACAAATCGTTGCAGCCAGCGAAGAACAAGGAAATCGAATCCGCCTGACAGGCAATTACTCTCTAGTAACGATGTTTTAGGGTTTTTTTATCAGGGAGTTTGTACATGTTTGTTTGAGGCATTTATGTACACAGAAGTGTGCATATATGCCTCAACTGCCTAATAAGGCAAAAAAATCATCTGCAAATATTGAGAACTAATATCATCAATAAATAAATTAATAGAAGTCCTGTTTGCTACAGCTAAAGTAAAACCGCGGTTGATGGCTCATTAGGTTCTCTTTGATGGCTCATTAGGTTCTCTTTGATGGCTCATTAGGTTCTCTTGGTTGGTTCATTCAATTGACTGAACAAGACATTCATAGAGTTTGTCCTGATTCAGCGTCTGTTCCATTCATTTGGCTTTCAATTTTAAACTGATGGGGGAGGGTGTCACGATTACGATCACAAACAGTTCGGGTAATAAATACGTTTTGCGTTGTTTACGACACTCAACTGAACGTTTGTTAGCCTCTTAAGAACTGATTTTAAGCTATACTGTAGCCTACACATGATTCACATACTATATATATATATATACATCTAAGAATGTTTATACGACGCTTCACAGTTTGAAAGGCTCATATATATTTCATACATTCGCATCACTTCCACGAGTGCACTATACATGAGATCGAGGCGGAATAAGCTTGCTGTCCGGCCAGAGTGTAGGATTGTTTGCTAGAAGAGGTTGTCGTCGGCGTTTTAACGCGTGAAGTAATAACTTCGGAATAATAGTCGTGGCCGGTAACACCTCCTCTTCCGCCGCCACCGCCGCCAGAGAACGGGCGGTTGTTGGTCGTCAGACAGCGGCAGAAGAGACGTGAGAACGTCAGTCGAAACTTGGTGCTGAACGACGAATAGAGGATGAAGTTACACGCACCGTTGATCATGACGAGCAGGTTGAACACGTTTGCGGTGATGCGCAGTAGAAGCTCCTTTTCCGTGGTCCTCGACTCAGTTACGTCCAGGTAGATCCAGTACAGGTTCTGCAGCGACTGCGGAAGTTGACAGAGGATGAAGACGATCACGACGCTGATCAGCATCACGGTTATCTTCTGCTGGTCGCGACTGTGGTGGTCGCCGCCGCCGCCGCCCGCACCTGCGTTCGGCTTCTTCGCCATGCGACGGCGATTCTTGGCCGCCACCATCACCTGTCGAATGAGGAGCGTGTTGAAGATGAGCAGCAGCAGTAATGGAACGAAGGTGAACAGCGCTTGAACGGCATAGCTGTATCCGAAGTAGAAGCGCGTCTGGCCAAACGTCGTTCGGTTGAAATCGATCTCGGTTGTATTCGATTCGCGTCGTAGAATCTCGAACGCTTGCAACTCGAAGAACTCTGGGGCAGTGATGAGAGCGGCCGACAGACACACGGCTCCGATGATGTACTTGGCACGGCGAGGGGTGCACCAGACCTTGCCCCTCATCGGGTGACAGACCCCTATGTAACGCTCCACGGTGAACGTCAGTGTAATCCACACTCCGGTGTTACTACACGTGTCCGTTAGCGGACGCACCAGCAGGCGTCTGTAGCGGACGTAGTCGTTGTTCGCACCGATGAAGTTGTAGTGCGTGGCGCTCATGATGAAGGCCAGGGCCAGGTAGAGGATGTCGTAGAGCGCCAGTGCAGTCAGGTAGTAGTTGGTCGACGACTTCATCCACCGTCTCGTTAAAACGGCGATGTTGACGGAGTTTCCGACGAGACCGAACGCGACGACCATCGGGTTGAGAATGTTCTGAACGACAAAGCGGGTCGTCGTCAGGTGGCGTGAGAGCACTTCCTCCCACGGCTCACTTCCGTCGCCTGTTTCCGGTCCCTTCGTCGTCGTAGTCGTCATCGGATGACCAGTGACGTCATAAGCCACTGCGAGAAATGGATAAATCAACGAATAAAGCAGACCGAACCTACTATAAAAGACTTATTATTTAAAGCTTGTCATATGTAGCCTGACTCTCCTTTATCTTTAGGTTCACAAAAGGCGCTTTTTGCTTGTTAATTAGGCTAATTAAAAAGTGTCCAGCGGTTACTCTATATGTTTCAAGCGCCACTGTCAAGTGACAGAGCATCAATCGATGATGCTGAGGATTTGCTCACGGTCCCTACTCGGTGAAGTCTGTCTTATATACGGGAGATTCGAACCCGATTACTCTGCATAGCAAAGCAAGCGATCAAAGCAATCGGTTGACTAAGTAGGCTTAACTGACTGAAGCACGTGACGAAAATTCTCACCATCTCATGTTCTACTCGAAAAGCCAGTCAGTGATGGTATTTATCATATCAGCCACATGAGCATAAACCCATGAAAATGGATTTCTTCAGGTCTATCATTTATTTTCGTTCATCAGGCTTACTGCTCAGACTAAAAAAGGCAATATTGCAAAACACACAGTTTGGCTCAAAGAAGTGATCTGTTGTCAAAATCTGTGATTTGTGACAACGACATAAAATAACACAGTCGCTGCTTAGATCATTGACCTAATGGCACATAAGAATCGATAAGTCGATGAAATTTCTTAGGGCCAATCAATGCTCGTAGTGTATTGGCTTGTTTCGCGAGCTGATCTATGCCAGTATTTTAATTGCGTATTTTAATGGCGCATAAAATCGATAGGTCGATGTATTTTCCTGTGCCAGTCAATGCCCTGCAATGTATTATTGCCTTGTTTTGGGCAGATCCATATGCGAGTACTTTAGCTGTCTGAAAGACTGCATAGGCTATAATATTTATCCAGAATCCCGGATGCAACTGTCAGAGAAACCGTGCACAGAGTAACGAAGTCTCACCAAATGCATTTAAGATGAACTTGTGTCGGACATATACAATATTCTTAAGTAGGCAAACATAAGGCCCATTTTTTATTAGGCCTATATATGCATTGCTATACATACGGCGTTTAGGCAGTGCTTTTTTCAGCCGGAACGCACCGGAACGGCGTTCCGGCACCTTTTTTCAGCGACTGAAAATACTTTTTTTATTTTAATAATCAAAACTAATTTAGTCATTTTAATTTAATTTCAGTGTTTTGAACTGTTTTCAGTGTTTACTGAGACACGTCCAAACCCCCAATCCCGTTTTTCTCTGGTTTTGCCCTCGATTTTAGCCCTTCCATAATTGTTCAGTTCCCGGATCTATTGTTCAGTTCTGGAACCTTTTTTTCTATACAAAAACACTGCTTTTAGGCATATATATGTGGAATATTGAGTTGTTGTATATTTTATGCCTTCTGTACATTTGGCGGGAAAGCCAATCCAACAAAAGAAACGGCGTTTCATTTGTGTCCCGTCTGGATCTCTGTTGTTTGTCTGCGTGACAGTCTTGTTGCCAGTCTCTCGACTTGTCGCTTTGTCTCTCTTTGTGGATGATGTGTTAGGTTTAAACCAGTCACCAGCTGCTGTCAGTAAGCGGTGTGTTTTTCTTTTTCCTTCGTCAGTCGTTCGCTGATTTTATCGGAGTTCATGCTGACATCTTGTTCGCATATGTAATCGTAAATTTCTAAAGCGCTACTCGAAATCTTAGCGCAGGGCACCAGCTTATTCACGAGGAGTCATATTCGTAAAGGAAATAAATAATTTTTAACCAAACGCTGGTGTATTATTCCATACCTCTAGGCTCTAGCAGTTTCTGAACTGCATAAGATATGTCATGCATAAATAAAACTGTTGACTGGGAATGTCGCACATAAATCCACGGGGGCTTATTGTGAAAGCGGACGTTGATTTAGCTTCCGGTGTGCGATGCGCCCATAGAGATCAGATGATTTCTATGCTTATGGCAAATAAACAGTGATGGATGAGCACAAAAATAATGATGCAATATTGTTCATTACCACCGATAAGCAAAATACCGGAGGTAGAATTGTACAGTTGGCCCACTTCAGCTCCAGCGCGCCACCGTTTGCAAGCCTGCAACTCCTCATTTCACATATATATATGTATGGGTCAGTTGGTTCGGATATGTTGAACCCATCAGTATCTTCAACGGTATCCTCTTTCACTCCTGTTGAGTGTAATTATTATCCATTGAAAAGCAACTAAGTCTGATACAGTGTAACGCAAAGGTTCTAGATACAGAACCAAAACATAAAAAAATAATACAATGCAATTTAATGCAGTACAAGACGATACTAAATAATACAATACAATGCTATTTCTGTGTTTGGGATAACATACGCGCACACATGCATAACATACATACACATATGCACACATATATACATGCATGCGTGCATACATGTACATAGGCCTACATACATTGCCTCAGTCCAGGTCCTTTGCCTGCATAGGTCCCTCACTTTGGAACCGACTTCCTCCTTCTGTCCGCACCACCATTCTCTCTGGTAGCGTTGCTTCTTCCTTTTCTCACCTTAAATCCTGCTTTTTCTCTCGGGGTCTCGCGCACTGGGAGCGCCTCTGAATGGTATATACCGCGAGAGGCTCTTTATAAATGCCCATATACAATACAATACAATATACAATACAATGCATACATACATACATGCATGCATCCATGTATGCATGCATACATGCATACATACATACATACATACATGCATACATGCATACATACATACACACTTACATGCATACATGCATACATATGTACAGTACTTTTTTCTGGCAAAAAAGGTTCCGGAACTGAACAATTATGGAAGGGCTAAATCGAGGACAATTTTATGGAATAATTTTATAACGCACAATATTAAATTAATTTTATATATATAATATATATATATATATCAATAAACACAAAAATGAAATTAAATTAAAACAACTAAATTATTCTTTTATTAAAGTAAAAAAAATTAATAGCTGAAAAAGGTGCTGGAACGCCGTTCCGAAGCGTTCCGGCTGATAAAAGCTCTGCATGCATTTATAAAGACAGACATACATAAATACATATATACAATCATGTTTCCATGCACGTATAAGTACTTACATCTCTTAGTGTATAGGGGCGATGACCTGTTAGGTGCCAGACTAACATCAGAGAGATGATTTGCGTTCATCCAAAGAGATAATGACTAATATATATGAACCGTTCAAAACATACCATAACAAAAGCACAATAACACGTCATGCAGAGCAAAAGAATGAAATCCAATACGTCAGTGTAACTCAAACTGTAGTCCGCGGCCAAGTGCCGGTCCGCGAGTAATTGGGTAGAAATGCTAACCGCGGAATCACAGTTTTGATCGTAATCAAACAAAATATTAAATTAAAAATGAACTGCAACACGTTGTGGAAAAAGTAACGAAGCACAAAGTATACAATAAAACACACGCGAAATTTATGATGCGAACTCAGTCAACATATCCAAGTGCTTCCGACGGTTTCGTATGTAGTGCTAGATCAGGATACACAGGATACACAATATCATGCACATAATCAATGCCAGGATACACATACCCACATATCAATGCCAGGATACACATACCCACATATCAATGCCAGGATACACATACCCACATATCAATGCCAGGATACACATACCCACATATCAATGCCAGGATACACAATTACACATACCCACATATCAATGCCAGAATGCACATAAATACATACATGTACATGCATACAGCGGTACATACATATACACATACATACATATACATGTACAAACAGTTTGGGATGAGGTATACTGTTGCAGTATTTGTGCTGTATTATTTATATTAACATAGGGCGTATACATGTGTGGTTCATAAATCATCCCCCTATTATTATTAATACAAACATTATTGTTATTTCTTCTTTTTCTTTCTTCCCGAGGCAAGGAGATAGCAAATAATCTGGAGGCAATTTGTGGATTCTGGAACGGCTACATTTCAACCGGCTCAGGCAAGGAGAAGGTATTATGACAGGCAACGGTGTTAAGACATCGTCAGAGGCGTTAAAGCAGAGGTCTAGTTTATCTCGCATACCCGGAAATCCGATACTGACCAGTGCAAGTAATGGGGCCAAGGCTTTCAAAGGTTAGATGTATGAAGTCACACGTTGCAAGGAGGGGTTGCAGTTAACATCTTTTCTAGCAGCTGCCATTTTTTCGTGCACAAGGTTTATTGAGCAACAATCAGCTAGTATACATAAAATAGTACCATTTCTGTATAAGCTGGAGCTCTTTTGGCTAATTTGATGCCTCTTCAGCAGCCTATAATATATAACAGTTCATTTCTTATGGAACAGTTAATTTCTTATGAAACAAGAGAGAAAAGTCTACAACCAAATCTTATTTTCCTTAGTTAAAACATCTAACCTCAACAACAATAATTTTAATATATGAACGAATGCATAATACTAGGAGCCTAAATAACATAACCAATATTGCCAAACGGTAATAATATAGGTGCTTGGCGAAAACTATTTATAGCTGTATATAATATACCGGTATTGAGGTGGGGTGCTGTAATAATATACCGGTATTGAGGTGGGGTGGACATCCAGGGACGTAATTTTGGGGCAAGGGGGCATTTGCCCCTCTGATTTTTGGAAAACAGATGTAAAAAATAAAAGGAGGAAAAAGAAAGGAGTAAAATAGGAAAAAAGAGACTCATTTGCAGCACAGGCTTACAGTTTTGCACATGCAGACTACATACAAACATGGGCAGCGACCCAGGGGTCGAGGGGGAGAAGAACCCCACCTTCAATAGCGGGGGACACAGTGTACTGTTGTCCCCCACACTGTGAAAAAAAGGAGCACGAAACAATGTTTCACCTCTTTTTGCCCCCTCCCCCGGAAAAAGCTGAAATTACGTCCCGGGGCACATCGACAGTGTGACATATACTGTTTTCACAATATTGTATGAAACCTTAATTTTTTCCCCAATATATACAGTGTGAGAATTGTAGAAAAAGACTGAGGGTCCATGTGGAGTTGAATATTTTATCCGTATTTTGTAAACTGACGTCAGCGAAATTTGAATGCAGCAGATTTCAACGCTAGCAGTTTTGCAAGTCAGACTCGAATCAAAATCAATTCCTTTGTTGAGAAAATTGAAAAATGCATACATAATGCATCATGGAAATTTCTTCTCTTTGTCAGAGACCCAGAGTCAAATAATGCTAAACCACACTAGCACAACTGAGCGAGTTGGAAACGACCCCATGGGGTGTGCAATGAAGACTTCATTGGAGGGAGTCCTAAGAAAGACTAGGGGGTTGAACCTCCAAACCCCGACAATTCTCACCCTGCTGATATAGTATATTATCTTATTAAGCGGCTATAGATCTAACCTTTACTGATGACGATAAATGGAAAAGATTAAAATGGAACATCAATCATTCTAAATATCTATAGTCCCCTTGAATTGCACCGTTTCAATTGTCCGGATGTTGCTGGTGTATGATTATCAAATGTGGAATCAGGTTAAAGTTCAATTCAAGGTTCTGTAGCGCAAGAATGTTTTAAAGTTTAAAATTAAGATATACGAAGGTATGTAAGGGGAAACTAACGGTTCTGAATGTTCATTATACATCACCCCAAGGGTATGTATTGGCATTGTAATAATTGAAGCTAACCAGTAGGAGCATAACATATATAGCCTACGTACCAGGACTGCAGTCGAGGGTATACGCGGGTAATAGGTATACAGCATATACTCACCTCTAGAGACCGTATGCTCACCTCACAAACTACTTGTACTCACCTCTATTTCGTTTGGGAAAACTAACCGGTAGCGTGTACTCACCTTTATTTTTACGACTACAGCCCTGCTACGTACAAACACAATATACTTAAATACATACGTGACACATACATGTAATCACAGACAATGTTATGCATTGTTAACAGACATTAAAATGGCGCTCTTCAAGTACCCCCCAACAGAGTTGCCTTATCTAAATGATCAAACAAGTTCGACTTGAAGTAAACAAATGTTGTGAATCTGCATTAGTTAAAACCAAAACTGCACAATTGCATGCAACATACATAGCCTACATAGGTGCATACATACATACATACATACATACATACATACATACATACATACATACATACATACATACATACATACATACATAAATACATACATACATACATACATACATACATACATACATACATACATACATACATACATACATACATACATACATACATACATACATACATACATACATGCACACATAAATACGTACGCTACACGTATGCATGTAAAGCATAGGCCTACACACACAGAGAGATAAAACCACTTTTCGTATAAAAGTAATTCATGTTGTTGATCTTTCTCTCTGTGCTTTCTGTTCGGGAATTCTTAGGTCGGAGATTAATGTTGTGCTGACACTCCACTGTCATCCCCATCTGCTCCTGTATCATAATGCAGTATATATGTGACTATGCCATTCGCTATGTGTGTGGTTCCGGATTTTCCAAGTACACGCAGAGAGATAATACATCTGCGGGGAGCGGCACGAAGAAAGATGCCACTCGTTGAAGCACTGGTGTAGGCCCCTACCTATTGTTTACCTTTGACTGACCCTGAGTGATGCAGTGCATTAGTAGAAGATAGCATTTATGTAGCAATGCTTGATTTAAGTACACTATACATTATTACATAAACATTCTTATTATATAAAAGTACTTATCTTGCATCATGTTTTCAGATCATTAAAAATGATTTGAAAATGTAATGGATACTTATAAAAACGAAGGCTGCAAGGTTTTCTAAGTTCAGAAGGCTTCGCGAAGTGTAATGCCATTATCAACATTGTGTATGCTATTGTTAAAATGCACTAGCTTACATTAGTTGTTTTCAAATTTCGTTATACCAATTAACAGCAGACAATGTAAGGTCAATAGGATTCAACAAAAGATATTGAACTAAGCTGTGTAAACTTTAAACGCAAATTGAGCGCATTCACGACACTCGTTTGTGAGGCATAAAAATTGCGTTATATTAAGTGTTCTCATAGACTCATACATACATACATACATACATACATACATACATACATACATACATACATACATACATACATACATACATACATACATACATACATACATACATACATACATACATACATACATACATACATACATACATACATACATACATACATACATACATACATACATACATACATACATACATACATGCACTGCAGGTATGCATACATGCATACATACGTACAAGCGTCGTACATGCATACATGCATACATACATACATACATACATGCATACACGCAAACATACATACATGCGTACATACATACATACATACATTTATACATACATACATACATGCAACCATACAAACAGGCAAACATACATAGCATTTAGTGGTATTGTAGAGTAGTAGTAGTAGTAGTAGTAGTAGTAGAGTCTGTGCTACGTCTACGTCACCTGCTCAGTCGGTCGTCGTTTTGATGCCGCTGTTGATTTTCGGATAATTTATTCATTAGCAGAATTAGGTTTAGTTTTTCGGACACGAGTGAGTTTCCTTGTAAGTAAGTAAGTAAGTAAGTAAGTAAGTAAGTAAGTAAGTAAGTAAGTAAGTAAGCAATGTGCTAGGTACGTGTTCCGGTTTTGTTTACTGGCATGGTTGAGTGATTCGAGAGTTTTGAAGACATTTTGTCTGCGTATCGTCTCTGCGAGCCCATCCCTCCGAAGTAACATCTTTATCGGCCGTGTTCATCGGTTGTTCTGTTTTGGCTGGGATGGACAAAGTGGGTCAATCGAGCGGCTTTCACAGTCTTCCGCGAACCAACCGTTGCCTACGTCACAGGCTACGTGAGACGCACACGAGACTGGTGCAACTTCGAAGTCTTCCTGCCTGAACCAACAATCGCGTCTCGATCGAGTCATCCAGCATCAACGCCCGCCCTGCAGGAGCGCTTCAAGTGTTTCCAACTACTCAAACCAAACTTCCTGGCTTCTGTTCGGCCAGGAACTCAGATAA
Organism: Allolobophora icterica; assembly: GCA_963556255.1. NCBI lineage: Eukaryota > Metazoa > Annelida > Clitellata > Crassiclitellata > Lumbricidae > Allolobophora > Allolobophora icterica. The sequence continues at coordinate 42,829,690 of OY744605.1, forward strand.
CCAGACCAACGTCAGCTTTCAACGAGGAGCCCGCCGGCCGGATCATCGTATGGCCCCGGCTTGCCTCGGCCGTGTCCACTGATTACTGCCCTTTGCTTCCCCTAAAGACTCAAATAGATCCGTTGTAACATCACTTACCTGTACCATCATTTAGGCTGCTGACTTTTAAAGTTAATCAAACAAAATGTTAAATTTAAAATGCACTGCAACACGTTGTGGACAAAAAGTTTTGATAGTTAGGCGCCTCACAGGCAGCCAGAAATGAATATGTGCATTTTCTCTCCCCATCACTCATCTCCTACTTTTATTCACCTAGTCCATTATGTTTATCATCTCTTATTTCCTCATTTTCAGCTGTATACCATGGTGCGGTGTGACACCATGCTTTTATGAATAAACGAATATATATCTACACACACACACACACACACACACACACACACACACACACACACACACACACACACACACACACACACACACACACACACACACATACACACACACACATCTCATCTCATCTCATCTCATCATCATTTATTGTTTTTCAATTCAAGAATGATAAATATTACAAGAATAGTAGAATTGTCCGGGGTACAGAAGGATACATACATAAATGCATGCATACATACAGAGAAATAGTAGGCCTACTAATAAAACGTACGATTGTATGGAACATAAATAATATTTATAAAACGTACGATTCTACGGAACAGAAATTATACTAATAAAACGTACGATTCTATGGAACAGAAAGTTACATGTATATAGTTTGGCGAATATACTCACTGCTCCACTCTGCGTCCATGGCGTGTCGGAAAAGAACAAAGAGGAAACGATGCTTGAGCTCAAACTAGTAGAGTAAGAATGCGCCGCAGTCCTAAGAATTAGCTGTCATTTTATCTTGACATCGTCCGCCAATGTCCTTTTCTTTCTGTTTCTTTTCTATTCAAGTGAACAAAGTGACATCTGTCTCACAAAGTTATTTATTTATTTAAACTTCTCGTATGTTTCAAGTCACGATAGTTTCTTAATCAAATGTCACAGAAGTTGAAGAACTGTAATCACTTCGCGACGTGTTCCGTGTTTCCTATTTTCGTTCCGACTATGATCGTACTGTTGAAAATCATTTCACAGACTGAAACTTTATTCTTGTACCTTTCTGAAAATGGTTTTCGTTAAACGACACACCTTACTCGGTCTACTCCCGTTCTGTGTAAGAGATGACAGTGGCATCCTTTCATCCAAACAACTAGTGGCACTAATGAAACAAACCCTGCGTGGCCAGATGTTAAATCGACTGTCCAGTGCTTGAGCAGTGTGCGCCTGTATTGCCTTCCCACGCAATGCCGGTGACGAACAACGGTGGATGCATATGCTGCTGCTGCTGCTGCTGCTGCTGCTGCTGCTGCTGCTACTGCTACTGTTCGGTCGCTGATGCTCTTTGTCTGTGAGCGATGCGGTGCTATTGCGTTGTACCTCGTTGCTATTTGTCTCAATATCTGGAAGCGGACATCAAGGTCTGACCGCTGCAAGCACGGATAATGCAAACGTATACATATATAAAATTACGAATAATTGTGTGATTCCGAAGGAGGAAAAATACAGTAAGAGAAATGTGGCAGACTAATCAAGGGAAAGATAAAAGGGCAATGGGACAGAGACAGAGCAATTACCAGATTAGAATAGGACAGGCAATCAAGTAAGACAGACGGACAGATATAATGACCGCTAAGCAACCCGACGGATATATGCAGACAAACAGACAGACATGCAGGCATACAGGCAGTAATTATACGAAGAGGCTTCAGCACTTATCTGCATATCCGAACAATACGACGGAGACAATTCAGAGGCCAGCGTTTGACGCAGGTTGTAATCTACATGACCATCTGCGTCATGGAAGTAGGCATATGTCTTACAATTGGACCAATAATAACAAAATATAAACGATTGACCAGATTGACCGACCAGCGATAATGTTCTATAGACAGAGACACGAGTTTCGAAATTAATTTCAATTTCCACAACAATTAAGTAAGTGCGAAGATTTTTAACAGTATGATCACATTTTTGGAAATTGTCTATAGCCTTGGCATGTAGGCCTAATTTTGAACTCTAGTATGTCGACAAAAATGCTATTTCGTGATATCGAAAGAGAACTAATGACGGACAAACAGAACAGAAAGAAATAGGCCCCTAAGTAAAAAAGAAAGAAATTGAATAAGTAGGCCTATATAACAAAAGAACTACACAGGCCAACAAGGTTTGAGTGCTTCAATTTTAACAAGACTTTTGCCTCTATGCATGCTGCTTGCAAAGCGCGGCATCTACCATAGCCAGCTGAATCATTACAGGACACTTAATTAAAGATCTGAACTTTAACGACTCAGCTGGGAAAGCACCAAAAACTTGTTCCAAAGTAAATTATAAGCTTATAGTACCGATAAGTCACTAAACATTTGGCTACTGATAAACTTTCTAATATATAATTGTAAATATATAAATATTTATATACACGTGTGCACGTTTGAGACGCGTACAAAATTTAGACAGAAAAACAAGAAGCACTGTGTCATTCGTATACTGGCATAAACATCGTATACATTTTACATTTGAAGACTGCATTATTTGGCAAGCCGAAAACGAACCCGAGCAAACTGATTATCAATTTCTGCATAAAATATCTGCATGAACGAACACAGCGTGAAAATATTTATGTTCACAGTCCTTTAGGACTCAGAATGGCAGTGGAAATCGCATTGGCATGCGTAGAAGGCTTTCAGCTTGTCCCAAGATGCACCTGCCTCTGTGATAGCCTGTTGAGACGGTCACACACCTGTCAATCACCTCCATTCCTCGTTCGCCGTAAATGCATTCCATATTATTATTGAGGCCATTGTTCCTTGCCTTCTGCATGATTTGCGTCCTAATTCTGTATTCAGCCGGAAGTCTCTCGACGCTGTTAACGACAGCCCAAGGTGCAAGAGAATTATCAGAATTTCCAGTTTCTCTCGGGGTCTCTAAATCTATCTGTAGAATGGATCGAAGTAATAACACTGGCTCTCTGACGGAAATCTAACACTTGCGGAGGATAAACTCGTTGTGTTGCTTTTCTGGTACACGTCATCAGTTCTCGTGCTATTAATTTATCTGGAGTTTCATAAATTCCTGTTGATCCATGGCTCTTCGACATAAATGTGTTTGCACAACTGTTGCGAAGTATGAAAGTCAATGCGATTGTGAATTGTCAGCAATTAAACCGTGTATATTGCTGTACATATTTCAGTGTTTTCTCTGCTATCTCTCATCGGCGTTTATTATTGGCCCGAAGGCCATCCGTTGCCTTCGCCCACAGGTCACGTGAGCTTTTGTATGAATTTAAGTATACATGTGTATACATAACTGTGACGTACCGAAGCGATGAACTGACTGATATGTAGTCAACTATTTTAAAAAATGAAGCGGGTTGATGACCAGTCTTGAACGACGTCATTGTCCTGTCTCCACAGTGTTAGCCTAAACTGGCAGAAGTCTACATCGACCAGAGCATACTTTTATAGGAAAAGCCGGATCCCAGTGGGACGTCATTAGCCTAGAATTGTTATGGCAAAGAGCGGTCGATTTTCTTGATGTCAGCTGATGTTGATTGGGGCCAACGTAGCAGAATCAACGGTTGTTCGTTAGGACGCTAACAACACATATATTTCGTATATATATTAGGGTGGTCCTTATTTTTGAAAGTCTGATTTCACAATGAGGCACCCTGTGCTTTTGTTTCTACTGATGAAGAAAAAATTCAGAACAAATTTGAAGAGGATCTGACAATATTTAGAGGTTGCTACCAGATGCTAAAGTTTAAGCCTATGCCACGAGGAATTAATTTAAACTAGCCATTGCAATTTTCTTAATTGAACTGATGTTAGCAGGTGAGAAAATTGCAAAGTGACATACAGTTGTGGGTGTAATTCATTATTGAACACTATAAATGACTTCTAGCAATTAGTATACCCTAATAGTACTCATGTTTATTTATTTCTTTATTTATTTGATAAACAAACGTAGAAATAAATTATTTATTTTTTCAAACTCAGTGGTCTTTTAGTGTTTTTCTTTGACTAACAAAGTAAGCCGTATACTTTTTAAGAAACCCAATATGAAACAAAATGGTTGCCAAATGCATTATGGAAAAGATGTCAATAAGTAAGCAAGCACAGTAAGTAGTTATTAATCAAATTATAGTTATGTCATTGTGTTGGAGCATAGGCTGGACAAGGATATGTTGTGGCGTGCATGTCGCCATCACATACTAAAAATAATGTTGGAGGCAGTGGTCATGCTTTCTCTTGGTCCATCCCAAGGTCCAGACATAATGATTATCAGAGATTCCAGAGAAACTGGCGACTTATAGACCGATCAAAATAGAACACAATGACATCCGATGAGTTTTTACAAGAAGCAATTTCCTGTCACAAACTTTTGGAGCTGACCATCACTTTCTTCGGCGGCGTTTATTCCAGGGGTATATCATTCAGAGCACCAGCTGGGCTGCATAGAACAAAGTGGATGGCCAAGAGTATTTATAGTCTTAAGATTTGGATGTTCAAGAGACAGTTCAAGTTGACAAGAAGAAAAGAAAAGGGGATAGCTGACATCTGCTTGTTCACAGTAATGCCATATGTCAAAGTCTGGTTTCAAGCATCATATGCACCATTGGCTCCTCGAATAGACCTGGAACTCTTGAAGGACATTGACAGATTGATAAACAAGGAGAAAAATTGTGCAGATGCAGAGGTTCCAATGAAGACATTTCCGGGTCACCTCTGGTATCTGTCGGAGGAATTGGAGACTTTTGCGTTCTTTGATGACGGGGTCTCCATTGATTTATCAAGCGCCATATGGCTGCTCCTCTGGACAAAACTGGCATCGAACATCCAATAAAGAGAATACCAGGTAACCTCTGATCAGCTGCAAGAAACTGGAAAATTTTATCACGGAAAACACTAGAAGATTCTTCAGCTTTACATGCATTCCAGCAAGTTTCATCCAACAAGATGTTGATACTTGGCCAAACGATGAGAACTACAAGTTAGCCAAGGCCACTGCCACCTCAGTAAGAGATGTGAAATACATAGCAGAGCGTGGAGTGGCACTCATGGACGAGTATAACAAGCTTCAAACAAATAATGAGGATCATAAGCAGTTTCTGGAATATCGTTACAGATATCCAGACAGGAACAAAGACACTGATTCATTAATACATTAAGTAGTAACTGGAACTAAACATTTTAATGTTCACTTGTGTGTCTTGACCCAAATAGTAAATACTACCGTCCACCACTGCCCACCAGAATTTGTTTTGAATTTGTGCATAAGAATAGTAGGCCTATACAATATTCTATGTATTGTGTGCGTTTTTACAATATATTTGATATAATTATGTTATGTCCGGTAGCAACCTCTAAAACTCATAAAATCTCCACAAACTTTTCAGTATTATTATTTTTGTACCTGAAACTAAAAGTCTGGAGGGTGCCTCGTTTAAAATTCCCCCAACAAATTTTTTACATGGAGCTAAGGACCACCCTAATATATATATATCATTTTGCACGGCGCCAAATGATCGAATCTCATGTCGCATTGTTTCCGTCAATTCATGTGGAACAATCTCGCAGGAAACACATACAAAAACCATTATTTCGTTCCATGCGTGGCCGACAGCTGAGGACAATAGCACTGGTCAACAAGTCTCAACCATTTTTTTTATCTTGTTAATTTTTATTTTTACCTCTCCTTTTCCATGCTGTGATTTAAAAAAATGACTTTTAAAAATCAGTTAGCTACAGGTATCAGATTTTATTGCTTATGACACGTTAAGTTCGATAGTTAAAAGGAAATGTTAAAGCAGAATTTGACGAGAAATTTTCTTAGAACTTTATTTTAATTTAAAAGTAAGAGTTCTAAGTATTATTTTATATAATAGTTTGAACTAATGATAAATGATATTATTATTTGGCTGAAAAATATCTACCCAAGACTCCCAAGTGGCATTAGACAGTATGTTTTCGTTTTTCTTTGTCTTGCACTTATACCCTACACCTGGAGTATCTCTCTCCACAGTCGAGCAGCAGTCTGCTAACATAGCAGAATTCCACTTCCTCGATAACTGCGCTCCATCGCTGAGATGTCCTGGTGGAATAGTTCACCGTCTTCATCGCTTACTGCACCACAGTAATCAAGGAAAAAGTCTAAATGCGAATTTCTGGTTGGCTGAGAGAAGGTTACTGAAATTTTCCCTCTGGCGGTCATTGTATACTGAGATTTCACATTCTCCTCAAGCAGATTCCACTGCTGTAGTCTGGAGGCCAAATGCTATGCCTTATTTTTGACAAATCTACAGGCGTCTGATCACACTGCTCAAATCATTCTACGTAATTCTATATGGCTCAGCAGAAGGTATATCGGGAACAGAATCAGAATATTTTTATGTTGATGGCTCAGGAGATATATCTCGATCATCATCTGATTCTTTCTTTTCAGATTCCAGTAAATATTCTGCTCTTCACCACGCACGCACGCACGCACGCACGCACACAGAGCAAAACTTATCTACGCTGTATGCATTATTCGTTAATTTTCATGGTATTTTGAAGTAACAACGATTACTGACACGAACACTTAAAGAACAAAATCATGCGAATAAAGCATTCGGAGACTTTGGCTCTGAGTGATTCATAACAGAAGAAGAGGTTAATCCTCTTAGCGTGATGACTCAGCACAAAATATTTGCAGAGCTGTCATAAAAACTGCACCTCATACGAAAATATACCCAAATATTAAAAATTCTCTTTATTAAGTGAAACTAACTCTATTGTATGAACTAGAACTAAAATCAGTTTTAACTGTCATGTTCTTATTCCACAGAGTGATATTGGTCACAATTTATTAATTTCATCACCGATTAATGTAGGCTGTTTCCCAAGGTAATTATAATAGGCCAATGGTTCAGTGATCAAGCTAACGACGACTGGCGAAGTTTTCGGCTTTCTGCACATGCTCTCTGACTGAATTGCGAGTTATGAGACGTAGCCAGACTTAAATTCAAGAGGAGGCAACTCCAGGAGACATCCAGGTGTAGTGGGGCTTGAGGAAGGGGGTAGCCTACATGGGAGTGCGGGGGTATGACCCAGGGAAATGTTTGAAATCGCAGTCGCTAGTACATACATTTAGTGTAGTTTGAAGCCCTTTAACTGCAGTCTAAATCCATGTGTTTCATCTTTCACGTCTGTATCACTTACTCTTTCAGCCTGACTGATACTAACAGTGGCGAAGCCCCACCCGCCAACGGTTTTTAAGCGTAGGCTACAGAACATCAATATTGCACCTTGTCATTGGTCAATCGAAAAGCAAGAGGAGAAAACCTGCCTCCTCTTGCCTTATACTGGCTACGCCTACGCATTACGTAGGCAGAGCCTTCTATAATTGAAGGCTCCGCGCCTACGTATTTGAGATCTCTTGGCCTCAATTGCAAAAACCAGACTGTCTGCCCCAATAACAGTGACACTTGGAGGCATTAAATATAAATGACATTCCTGTTGACACAGTCGGGATACAATAGTCAAACAATTTGCCCAATGCATTGAAATAGTTTGCAATAAGACTCGATGTGACAAATATTTTGAACCCGAGTGCTTTCAATGTTCACACCTGGCAAACATCCAAAAAGAACGCAGTGAATTAAGTCAATCCAAAGAAATTAAAGGAAAATTGAAACAGGCAGCCGAGACGACGGCGCATAATGTGACGTCACAGACGAATCATTACGAAAACAAAACTGGCGATTTGAACACGGTTCAAAACGTCATTCGGACGTCACAGAGGGGTAGTTTGTGAAATATTAATGCGACAGGAATTATGTCTATACTTTCTGCTCAACACGGAGAACTGCGTTTGTATGCAAGACGTGGTTATGACGTCAGCACAGACGCATTAATGTTTTACAAACTACCCCTTTGTGACGTGCGAATGACGTTTTGAACCATATATATGTGTTGCCTGTGCTGACGTCATAACTACGTCGTGCATACAAGCAGAGTTCTCCGTCATATAAATAATCACCGATGTTCTGTAGTCTTAACTGCTAACGGTTGCTAATCAGTGACTTTGGATGATTTACAGTGGGCTGTTTGTCACTTGTTAGCTGTAAATTCACTCGCCGGCGTCTTTCATTGTCTTCGACGACTCATATTCATTAAGCCCAATTTGTCATAGCCATAAAACATCATTTAGCAACGGAACTTGTTTACTGAGAGAACGACGTAGCCAACGGGTCTGTATTATATAGACCTATGTAAATGTTTAGGCCTACAATAATATTAAGTTACTAAGCTATTATGTTATATTAAGTTATAAACATGTTCATGTAGGCCTAACTTGTAACAGTTAACAAAATCTCCAGGTCTTCGCTACTTAGGCGGCTTAGGCCTATATCATATTAATATAAGACAGACCTTAATTTACACAACTTTGTTCTATACAACTTATGTGCAGTTTTTATGCATCTGAGCATCTTCTTTTAGAAGCAGTTCTACGTTATCACCGATTCAGTGTTCGGTTTCTTCGTTGTCGAGTGGTTGGGAAATAGACAAGCTCAACCCATTCGACTGACGAAGCGATCTCTAGGCTGGCTGATGCAGTGGTTTAGTTCCGGAGGGGGAGGCCCAAGTCCCTAGCTCTTCTTCTAACCTTCTCAGAGAAGTAACTGAAGTCTTGTTGAAGGCGAGGCAACTCAAATATCTCATAAGTCGTCAGTTGTTTTTCGTGCAACATGTTAACAGAGTTATGCGCCTCACAGGCAGCCAGAATGCGTATGTACATTTTCTCTCCACATCACACATCACACATCTCTCATTGTTATTCACCTAGTCCATTATGTTTATCATCTCTCATTCCCTCATTCTCGGCTGTACCATGGTGCGGTGTGACGCTATGCAGTTATGAATAAAGGAATTATATATCATCAACAGCATTAGATTTTGACATGCGTTCGTTTACTTTGGTAATCTATAAAATTTTCTACTCCAGCTCTTTTTTGACGAATAAAACACTTGGCAGAGGACAGAGCATTGTGAAATCCTATCAAAGCCCTTGCACGTTTTGTAATTTTTTGTGTAATTTCGTATTTTCAATTGTAATCATAAACCTGTTGAGCGACTTTTCAACAGAAGCTAATTAATGGCATTTACTCCAACTGTATAACATTTGGAGAGAGCACAGAATGACGTTCTGCACGGTTAGATCCAAGTGGTATTGGGTCTTTTGGACGTCCGCAGAAAAAGCAATAAAAACAGGAAACGTTGCTTCTTATCCAGGGCTGTGATTAGTATCATTCGACAAGAGGTTTTAACATTATCGCATTCTTCAACTTGTCTTGTTTATTATCTCTGGATGCATTACCGTACACTCCACAAAGCTTCTAAATTCACATTAATTCCACTTCTTCACCGACTCTCTGCCTTTCCCTTCCATCCTTCTATCTCCTTGATATACGGTAGCCTATCTGCACCAATCCTATAATCTTCATCTCACGTCACTGCTCTCATGTTCACCGCATGCATCTTCAGCTCTCTATCCTCTTCCACTCAGTCACAGTAAGCTGAAAAACAACACAAACCCTTCAAATTAAAAATTTATAGCATTACAGATATTTTGGGTCTACTAAGTGACGACTCCTCCCTATCTGAGACTATTGGCGTCAACAACTGAATAAATTATAAAGGTTATATGTAGATATTTGTAGTATATGCCATGCCGATCAATAAGCAACTATGGGCCTTAAGGAGACTCCTTACCCGTTCACCAACGCCCGAGCGAGCCCAGTGCAGTACGTGTGATTCTCGTTAACGTTAATTATACCGAAAATGTTCGTTAACGAACCAAAAATGACTTCGTTAACGATAACTATAACTGTAACTAAAAATATCATTAACTATAACTATAACTATAACTATAACGAAAATAACATTAACGAAAATTCATCGCTATTTTCGTTAATGAAATAAAAAAAAGTGCAATATCGATAAACATGACGAATTTAATCAAACGCGATATTTTATTCGTTTTAAGCTATCCTGTTTATTGTTCGGAGATAAAATGAGAAAATGTGCTGCATATTCTCCTTCTGAATATTCTGGTTTCTTTTCGAAAATCTAATATTTCGAGTTTCTTTTTGATGGAAAGATAATTTTTTCTTTCGATTGCTAATTTTAGAGTGAGAAACTTGTTTTGATTTTAATTTTCTATGTTAAAAGGAATATTATAAAAAGTTATCATGTTCAAATTAGAAATGTTCATACTAAAAAATCAAACTGAATACACATTTAACAGAAAACGAGATTGTATTTTTTAATGGGAAAAATCCATTAAATATCTGTGACAGACAGTGATTACACAAGTACTGTAGCAATTATGTATCAAATTAAAATCTGAATAACAACGTTTTGTTTTTTGGCAATTTCAGTTTTTTGCATGTTAGAGTCATAGAAATATTCTGAGGATGGGGTAATTTTCTTTGACATAATTTTGTTAGGGGGTCCTTGAATGTTTGACAGTTGATGACAAGGGAGGAGATCAAAAACTGCCTAAAATTTGCTGACATAATTAATCGATGACCCCATAATGGACCAGGAGGAGTGACATTGAGGTCACTTGTAATTATATATGTACTAACTAAAATTAACTAAAATAAAAGTCCAGTAACTATAACTATAACTATAACTAAAAAATAATACTAACTATGACTGTAACTATAACTAAAATAAAAAACCATTAACTATAACTGTAACTATAACTAAAATAAAATCTGTAAGGAGAATCACACTGGCCCAGTGCATCCCTCGACGCCTTGAGGAGGTGGGAAAGATGAATATGGTAACACTTTAGCCTGAAGAGCTTTAGATCTTGAAAAGTCGTGCGGTTCGATATCCGTGAGCCCCCTCTAGGTCGACTCAGACTTCCACTCCCTGGGGGCAGGAGTAAAAATGAGCGGACGTCTTACAGGCTGCCAAGACGTGTTAATTAAGATCTTAAATAAATGTACCATCGTGTTTCAATTGTTTCAATGTAACTTACTGTGGTTTGTCAGTAAACACGAATATTATTATTATTGAATAAAATCTCTTTTCTCGTTGCACAAGGAAAGACTCCAAATACGCGGAACAGAGAAGAGAGTGGAGAAAACGATATAAAACGCTTGTTTGAGAAAATAGGTTTACTTCCTTGTAGCCAGAATTTCAATGCACTTTCATCATGTCTAATCACGAGATTAAATTCTGTCCCAGAAAGCTGTATATTACTTATGTTTGTGCGTGTGTTTGTATTGTATGCATGTATTTATCGTATCGTATCGTATATGGGCATTTATAAAGCGTCTCTCGCGGTATAAATCATTCAGTGGCGCTCCCAGTGCGCGAGACTCCGAGAGAAAAAGCAGCATTTAAGGTGAGAAAAAGAAGAAGCAACGCTACCAGAGAGAATGGTGTTGCGGACAGGAGGAGGAAATCGGTTCCAAAGCGAGGGACCTATGCAGACAAAGGACCTGGATTGAGCCAAAGTAGTTCTCACACGAGGAACTAAGAGGTCAAGGCGATCAGAAGATCGGAGAAGACGCAGCGAAGCAGCAGAACGAGGACGAAGAATTAGATCACACAAGTACTGTGGAGCAAGACCCAATTGAGATTTGAGCACAAGAATAAGTACTTTGAATTGTATACGAGCAGAGAGAGAGAGGGAGCCAGTGGAGTTGTTCAACCATGAAGGTGGAGATATGAGAGAACCGAGGAAGACGGGCAATTAGTCTAGCAGCAGCATTGAGTACCGACTCGAGAGGGAAAAGGCGGATCTTGGGGGAGGCCAATAAGGAGAGAGATTTATGTATGTATACACGTAGGCCTATGCATGTATGTATATAGATTATATACGCATGTATGCATGCAAGTAAGTAGGCACTGGCGTTAACTTGTCCAAAATATTGGGGGGGGGGACATTTGATTATTCATTCTACACTTGTTGCATTGAGTGTACAGTCCATCTCAATTATTAGGGGGCACGTGCCCCGGCTGCCCCCTCCTCCCAAAGTCTACGCCTATGCAAGCAGGTACCTTTATAAACGGAGTGATGCATAAACATGTTTTGCTAAATAACAGATGCTGAGAAATTTCGCAAATATATTATACGGGCCTTTGCATTTCCTTAACTTTTCTTGCATGACACCGCATATTTTACAGTTTATTGGATTTAAATAAGGGCTATTAGGTGGCCACAAAGTAGGCGATATGAAATCAGGTGTTTCAGTTTGCAGTAACTCAACAGTCTCCAGAGCTCTGTTCGCAAGAGAGATAGCCTATCCTGCTGGAAGATGAAATACTCCGTTATCTCAGAAATGTCTGGTAAAAGGCCCTGAGGCCCTGCATTAGTAGAACATCTCGGTAATATTGTCCATTGACACCCGGTTCGATGATAATGGATGTTCGTACGACTGAGTGCAGATACCATAAGAGATAGCTGAAAGTTGGTCGAGTGCGTAAAAAATGATTTGCTGTAACGTCCTCTTCCGTGTACCGACGGTAAATGCGATCATTCTGATTGCTATTCTGATTGTTGCTGGGTGCTGCTATAGTAAAGAGTTTTTCATCAGTAAACCAGATGAGATTGACTAGGCTTGCAGGATACAATCTCCATAGCTGGCTGGAACGTTGGAATCCCGCTTGTTTGTTAGCGTTTGTGAGCTCTTGGGCGCGTCGTTTCTTTAAACATTGCAAATGCAAATCACTCTTAATGATTCTCTTAACTGATGACTGGCTGATCCCTATTTCTCGAGCTATTTATCTCTGCGTACGATGCGTTTGCGGCATTTATTCCTGGCTGAACACCAATGATTCAAACTGTTCAACATTGTCGACCGTTCTGGCCGTTCGCGGGCGGCCGCTACCTGGTTGATAATGAAAAGACCCAATTTTATCGATCTTTGAAAAGAGAGCATTTAATCCACCACGAGTCCACCATCTATCTGAAAATTCCTTAAAAAACGTTTCGTACCCTAATTTTTCTTCTTTCTTAATTGTTTTGACATGATTATCTTCTTCGGTTAACACCATTTTGTCGGGCTTGTGGTGACGTGATTATAGGCCTAGTTTACGCTGGTCCAGCTTTTTATAAAACAAAATAACTTATATAGCACTTGGCTAGACCATCAAACATCATTAGTCTGAAATTTCATTAAAATTGATTGTTATCTGCATGAATTATGTTGACATATGTAGGGAAATGTTTTTTAATGATTCACCGTGAATATATTCGTTTATTTCTATAAATCAACGGAAGATGACACATCGCATCACAGCTTACAACAGTCTAAAGTGATAGCAATAATGATGATAATAATGCATATATTTCCAGTGCTATACGACAACAAAATGCATAGAGCATATAGGCCTACAAATGTATGTAGCGAGATTTGAGAATCAGCCAGATGGACTGAAGATGCTCCTATACAAAAGTCGAGGAATGACGTAGCTAAATCCTATTGTAAAGCAGTCCATGGCCAATCACGTGGACGGTCAATCATGTAAATAATAAAGTACTATAGTGCGCATAAAATAAAAGGTTAGGCTATCAACGCCTAGTTTTCTATAGGCCTACGTTGCTGCAACTACAACATCGTTCGCCAAAACAATGATTTGGCTGCTCACATTTTTGGGGCATATCGTTTCCTCTGACAAAAATATTGTTTCGCATATCATTTTGAAAATACGTTAATGCGATGCATCAAACGTCATCTAACGTTGGTCCGGACATCATTTACTCGGATAATATCTCGCGCCTGTCGTACCGATTGCTGGCTTGGCAACGGAAATTGGCGGAATATGAAACATCTCGACGCCGAAGACAAAGTGGGAATGGTTCAAGAAGGTCAGCCGACAAAAATTGAGGTCGTAGTGAAAAAAGAAAGATCGTGCAATGGAAGGTGGACTGGCCCCAGAAGAACAGACGACGGATGGTATCCCCAAGTTAGGCTAATCGATCATCCTGTTATCAATGAAATTCTCTCTACAAAACGAAGAGTTGTGTATAATTTATATTAAAATTTGACCCAGTGTCTCATTTTATTGTGAAAAAATTGATATCAAAGTTCGAAATAAATGCTGCACAATGAGTTGCAAAAATTATTAAACTACACATAAATGTGACTTAAATAAAATGTATTGTAATGTAATCATAATGAATTACAAGATTAAAGTGGATGGATATTTGATGGTAATTTACGACTCTGTGACAGATTTACAACTCCGTACCTCTGTTTTTTTTAAATGAAATTATTTGATGGTACAGATAAATAATTTATCATCAGATTAATTTGGGTTGCTGTGTAATATTTTAATTCACAGGGCCTACTTAATACTAATTAATCACTAATTATAAATAGTGGCGGTGTTTTGAACTGTGCATTCATAAATAAAATAATGGAGATGTAAATATTTTTGAACCAAAGTAACGGTGTTGTATTTTTCTTCAAAATATTATAAAAAATAAAATTAAGACTTAGGCCAACTCTGTCAAATTTAAGCTCTGCTCAAAATGAAGTTTGTTTCACCAGTGCCATAAATATTTGTTTAAAAAAAAGTTTATTTGCATCATTTTCATAATCTCTAATATTATTTATGATATTTGCTCCTGTTGTGAAAAATACCCATATGTATATTTGGCTTCGCTAAATCGGTGAGGCGTCTTGACGCTTTGGATGTGAAGCTGGCGAGTACAGGATAGTTAAGCACCACCGAAGGCGATTTTGGTACTCTATTATTTATATGATTAACCGTCCATGAGATTGGCCATGGATTGCTTTACAATAGCACTTGAGCTGACAATCCAGTTTAGTTTCTCAAGTTTCATTTTCATTTCAGTTGGCCTATGCATTTCTTTAACTAAAATCTATTTGCAATAATTTTCTTTGTTTATTTATTTATTTATTGCGAACATTTTAACGCGCGCAGTCACACAGAAATGCGAAACTAAGGCGCGAGATGTAGAGCAAATAGATATTCAGATGTTTGAAAGCCAGTAAGAAGTAGTGTTTTGAGGCGTTTCTTGAAAGAAGAAACGGCCGAGCAACGGATAAACAGTGGTAGTTGATTCCATTCCTTGGGGGCTGCAACACGATATGTACGAGAGCCCATGGCAGTGCTACATCTAAGCTCAACCAAAACACCCATAACAGGGTCTTCTGCGTGGCGGGATGTAAGGAGAGAGTAGTGATTGACGGTTGGAAGGAGCGCACAATGTGAGGGTTTTATAGGTAAAACAGGCCAGTTTAAATCTTATTCTTATCTGAAGTCTACAGGAAACCAGTGCAGCTGATGGAGCAGAGTCAGAGGCGTAACTTTAGTCTAAAAAGTGGGGGGTACCAATACTTTGGGCAAAAAAGTGGGGGGTACCAATTTCTTCTCCATTTTAGCTTTTCGCATGGCGCCCATTTTGAACATAATTCCCTGCCAGTATTCTCATTAATTTTGGCTCTCGGTTTACCTGTGTATCGAAGTATTTTCGTACTTATGGTGGTGACTGCGTTCTCTGACAAGGCATACTAATAAAATATTGATTGGCATTGTTAAAAAGTGGGGGGTACAGTACCCCCCAGTCCAAAAAGTGGGGGGTACGGGTACCCCTCGTACCCCCCACAAATTACGCCTATGAGCAGAGTTAATGAGGTTTAACGAGAAGATGCGTTGAAGCCTGATGAGTGGAAGAGCTGACATACCTGCAAACACAGAGTTGGCATAATCAGTCAGTATCTGGACATTTTAATGTTTGTATGTATGTGTTTATGGGTTCAATTAAAACTACACGTTAGAATTTAATGTGTGATTTCACCTCAATGATGAAAAGTTGTTTTATCTGTGAAGATTCCTGTACATGCATGCACTCAAACCCCTTTTTAGTATTATATCGCTTGGATTAATTATTTAGAACCTACCGTGGTTCTGTTTAGCAGATATTTGAAATGTATATGTATAGAGTTTAGATGTTGATGTAGTATTATCATATAGTTGTCCAAGTATTGAAGAAACAATAAAATTCCATGCATTTCAAATCAGTAATGCCGAATTATAAAAAGAAATCGTTCGGGCAAATCCTCGAGTAGAGTTACCATTACAAAGCATATTATAGGCTATCGTATTTTCCTTTCGAACCGAGTGATTTCGTAGAAGGACTGCGAGACACAAAGTATGTTTCACAGTTTTATGCTATCGAATCAATGCCTTGTTAGGTTTCGGCAACTATCTGGGATGAAATCTATTATAATATTCCCATGAGACAACTGCACGAAGGAGACAAATGTTCGTGTCCTGGCTTGCTAAGGTACTTATGTTTCTCTCTTGACGACATTTATGATGCAATTAAGTCTAATTCAATCCAATCAGTTTGAAGATATATGGAGCGACAACCGTGTTGGGCAATATAAATCGCCGTGGATTATTGAAGCCTTGCGAACAGACAATCATACTGGTAGTAAATGTTAGCGAGTTTTTAAAGTAATCATTGAACCTTTGTCCAGTGTGGGAATTGTAGAAAAAAGATTGGGGGGTTGAACATTTTATCCTTATTTTACAAACTGATGTCAACGAAACTTGAAAGCAGCTGATTTCAACGCTAGCAGTTCTGCAAGTCAGACTCGAATCAAAATCAATTCCATTGTAGAGAAAATTGAAAATTGCATACATCATACACCATTGAAATTAATTCTCTTTGTCAGAAACTCAGAGTAAACTAATGCTAAATCACACTGGCACAACTGACGGGGTTGGAAACGACCCCCGGGTTGTGCAATGAAGACTTAACTGTGGGGGTCCTAAGAAAGTCTAGGACCCGCCCGACAATTCCCACCTTGCCTTTGTCGCTGAAAGCTTGGCTCCTGCGGAATGCTAACGATCCTGCTTGTGAAAATATTGGAGCGTGTTACTGAAAGTGATTTCAGACGGAACGGATGAATTACAACTCGAATCAATACAAAACGATTCAGAACGTACAGCGAATATTCGTAAAAAAGGTTTGAACGAGGGATGATGTTTTCTATTAACCGCTACAAGACTCTTAAATAGGCCTACAACCCTGAATTCCGGTGGCTGTGTGTCTGCGTATGCTAACTGGAAAGGTGCAATTGCTATAGGACTTCGAATCTCTGCGTGGTCGCAAAATTCTGCGCTTCGATGCTAAATTGAATGACTTGGGTACAGTGTGGTCGGTGGTCTTATTACAGTGTCAGACATTTAAACACGCCGAAGTGCATCAGCGTACAATTGGAGATGGAGCAAAGTACTTACCCGTGCATGGTTTATGGACGCTAAATCCGCACGCACGAACTCCCTCATTCGCACTCCCTTCATTCCACGTAAGCACGCGTGCACTAAGTAAGCCGCTGTTTTACTATGTTCTCTTTCAGTCAATTTTAATAATTCGGTTAGAAACAAGTTTACTTCCAACTCGGGGATGAGTTGGCGTCTGTGCCCGTATAGGTCAGTGAGTACAGAGTTCACTGTCCGTCAAATAGATTACTTGGAAGGTTTATGGGACGCAATATAAATGTTCTGTTACGAATACGGTTATAAAGTCTTTTTGGTTAGCCTACTATTTCTGCATTTTAAGTTGACGTCGAACGTGAAGGACTTTCTCAACGTCCCTGCAGAGTATCAGAAAAGGCTATAATAATTAAGCTTATATCCTGCAAACTCCGCGCTTCAAAAGGAGAGCACTGAACCCAGTCGACTCGTGTGCTTGATCATTTTCAGCAGAGTCAGGGTGACTCTTTCAATTTTATGGGTTTCTTCGCGACGACCTGTCCTTCGATACAGGCAATAGATCATTGCCATTTCAGGACTTTGACAAATGGACCTCTCAGGCGAAGAGCGAAAGAAAGGAGCCGAACACTGCTGTCATGTTCGATTACACAGTTATGCAACACGGGGTATTCGTCCAGTCGCAATATGGTTTATGAGTGCCTATATATGTGCCTCTGAAGCATTATAGAAAGACGTTTAAATCATACAATACTTATGAACTAAGCGAATCGATTGGCGGTCCGCTGTGGTTCATTAATTCCGCACAGTTTAAATCAAACCCGAGCGGCCGTGCTACTAAACGGGGTACTGCATGGTCTGGCAAGGAGGCCTCTGTCGTTGTGGCCATCGCCGATAACCCGCTGCAGCTGCTATATGCAGCGCATGCTTGTACATGACCAATTGCGTCCACTAACCGTATCTGGAGAACCGTTCGAGATCGGACGACAATAAAGGACGATAAAATTGATTTACCTCATGGTCGTTCTGATGGATTGTCAACCAATGCAGCAGGAGAAGGATGAAGCGATATTCAATTCGCAATAGGCCTAGATGCAGCCGCGAAGCTGCAGCCATGGTGACCGAAGTGCAATCGTTGCCATGCAGTAGATCTCTACGACAACGATTCGATCGGAACCGGGTTCACTGTTTGGTCGATGAATAGCCGAATAAGCTATAATTATGGCTGTCATCGAGTCCGATCAATGCTTAAATCTCCCATTCTGCAATCTGGTGGAGTGATGAGTGATTGGGTGTTGTTCGCTTACTGAAGAACGCTTGCTCCTGATGAACTTTAACCGTTTAGGCTAGCGCAGCCAACACTTCTTTCACGTGCTTAAATTGCTTTATACGAAATGTCAAGGTCCTTACTTATTCTGACGCGAACATTTCCCTGATCATATTGGGGTTGTGCGATCTGACTTTGGATTCCAATAATCTCCCCCTCCAAAGATACACGAGTTCGCTTAAATGACGAAGTGTTCGACCCTCTTTTCTTGTCTAATCTATATTCTTTTATAGTTGTATTATTAAAATGACCAGAAGGGCGTCAGTCGGTAGTACTAAGCTGTTGTGGCCTAAAAGGTGTTCATAGGGGAGGACGGGGCAAAAAGGGTCAAGGGGCAAAACGGGAATTGATGTTTTTGGGCGAATCTAAAGGTGTCATAGATGTCGCCATGGTTGAGAATGAATCTGTTGGCTCTTGGAGTGATATGTCTTCCGCGAGGTAGTTATAAGTTGCGTCGGTGCACATTATTCGAAGAAAACCAATAATTTTAAATATACAAATAATTAAGATCATCACGGAAATCTTTAATATTTCACTGTTATCCCTATGGCAACATTTTATATTAAATTTTTGTAGAGTACGTGGACATTTAGACAGCTTATTTTATCGCAATAATGTGTTCCTGCTTTCCTTTAAGTATAGATGAAGCGATAGAGAAACATGGTGGTAGTGAGGCAAAATGGGACGTGTTTGGTGGGGCAAAAAGGGACATATCTGAAAGCGGGAAACATAGGCCTAAAAAGTTCACCATTCAAGATGAGCCTTATGGATATCTAAAATTCAAGATTGAAGAAATCCACGAAGTCACAAGAGGCAGTTGTTGAGTCAAAGGAGAAAGAAGCAAACAAAAAGAAGAAAAAACAAGTCAGTGACAGGTATGAGAAGGAACTGCAAAGAAATCAGGGAATCGAAAGACTAACAGTCAATGACAAGAAACAACAAGAAATTATAGATCAAAAATCAGAAAAGAAAACAATCAGAATGATTAGGCCTAGGCCTAAGTCTGAAAGTATGACAAAGAAACCAACCAAGTATTACTGCTTTATGTGCAATGTACTTTCGTTGAACCGGTGACTGAAGATTGGATGCAATGTTCAAAGTGTAGACCATGGTGCCATGAACAGTGCTCTGATTATAGTGGCTTTAATGAGTTCATTTGTGATATTTACAGACCATAATAATAAGGCATGGCAATCAGAGCATTGTTCCTTTGAATAGGAACATGCTCCAGTGACAAACAAACTTAAGCTTAAGCTAGATCAAAAAGGGACTGAGCATCCCATTATGCCCCGACATTGGGGTAAAACGGGATGTTCAACTGCTAATAGTTTTCAATTTACCAACATTTAAAATACAGATTTCTAACAAAAATTGTTTCTTCATTAAATCAACCATACTTTCGCTTGTTCTCACAAATTTTTTCAGATTATTATGTTGAATAGGTAGCATGCGATGCGACGGACACTAAAACTGGGTCCGTTTTGCCCCGTCCTCCCCTATATGCTTCGAAACTGGACATTGTACGTTAGAATACAAGCGCTTAACTAATAAACCAATTCAACTAAGAAGGTAATTGGTAAAAAATATCAGAGTAGCTTAACTAGGACAATCTTTGTGCGTAAATAATTGGAACCGTTAGAAGTTTATGCTTCTGGGTGGAGATTTATAAGTGCGGCAATTTATTCTGCCGGTAACCATTACATTAACTGTGGACATGTCCATCAGACTGGAGTGATTGAGCGAAATCTTATTGGATTCTGGTTGATTGTTGTATATTCGGCGAACATTGATAGAGCCGACTAAGACGCCCTCAGTTTCCTTTGTTACCTCTTTCTTTAGATTATCCACGGTTCTCGGTCGTTGACTGGCTGTGATTTCCGGCGGAAGCATCGAGAAGGCGCCTCTGTCGATAAACAGGAAGCGTCATGGGAGGTGCGAAGGTGCCTGATCTCTTTCCTCGAAGGTCACTTCCGGTCAAACTGCAGAAGCGTCGCGACGCCACAATGACTAGTTGTCAGCTGCTATTGTAGAAAAGTATCCGGTGTTTATGTAAAAGGAATGACCCGCTGATGAATAGCCCTTCTTCACGTCGGCGTCTGACTAATTACAGAAGATATGGACAAACAGAAGTTCCTGTTTTGCTCTAAAAGGAAATCAAGTAAACATCCACAGACTACTTGCAGTAACTAAATTATGTACTCGGGTAACCTGTAGCTTCGGCAAATCGATTCTTCAGTCTGAGTAATAGGCTAATAGCCTTCCTGAACAGGATCAGTAGACCAATTTGTATGTTTTCTTGAATCTTAGAAATACGTTTAATCGATTTCTGCATAGTTATTCTACTTTAAGACAGAGGCGTCTGACCTATGTTGGAATAATAAAAATAATAATAATAATAATAATAATAATAATAATAATAATAATAATAATAATAATAATAATAATAATAATAATAATAATATTCGTTTATTGATTCAAACTGACAAGTACGCAGTAAGATTAATGACATGATAGCCAGCCAAGTCTCGATAGCAATGCTGCATAAGTACTATTCGAACGTAACATCAACTATTGTAGTAAAGAATACGGTTATCAAATTCCTTTCCAACAAAGCAGAAAAATTTGCTGCCTATACGCTCAAGCTATAATAGCGGCTTATTAGATAGGAAAGAAGGGCCCAAATGTACATCATCACATTGCAGTAGTGGGAAGGAAATAGGCCTAGATAAATGATCGAAGAACATAAGATCTTGAAAACGCGGTTCGATACCCGTAAGCTCCCTATAGGTCGACTCAGCTTTCCACTCCCTAGGGGCACCTGTAAAATGAGTGGGCGCCTAACAGGCTGCCAAGACGTTTGTTCTATTAGATCATGATAATTGTACTGTCATATGTTTCAATGTTACTTACTGCGGTTTGTCAGTGAGCTTGTCAGTAAACACGAATATAATAAAAAAAAAGGTATTACTTAACAATAAAATGTAGTTAAAGCGCATAATCTCCAGTCATTATAGTTGTTAACACCAGTGTTAACTAGTCCGATTTTTTCATCCTATAACTAGTATTGTTGTCAGACCTTAAACATCAGGACCAAGAGCAAGGCCAAGACTTTGAACCTCAAGACCAAGACTTTGAACCTCAAGTCTGTCTTGGTCTCGGTCTCGGTCTTGAGGCTCAAGACCGAGACCGAGACCAAGACTTTTAACCCCAAGCCCAAGACCGAGACCAAGACCCAGTAAATCACAATTATATGCTGACTTCTATTTCTTACTAAAAAAATCGTCAAGTCGGACTACTCTCTATTTTAATGAAAACATGAGTCTTTTATTTTACTTAAGCAAAACAGCTCTAAATGCAGACTGCAGAGAATTCCGAATTCGTTTTTGACAAAAGTCCTTCATGCAAAATGTTATCCAAATGCCTGTTCCATTTTATAAAAACCCAATTCGCTTAGAATTTTCTGACCAACACTTGCCGTGTGTCCTCATAAAAATTCCGTCATGTGAAAAAAATACGTTCTACAGATACTGAAGTCGCTGGAACACACAGCAGATTTTCAAGTACCGGTACTTGATGTAAATGTACAAATCATGAGTATTTTTTAAAATCATCTCATGGTTTATCAGTCGAGTCTTGGTCTTGGTCTTGCAAGACTGTGGCGGCCCTCCCAGGATTTTCTTTCTTTTCATTTTGGCTATTGACATTTTGGCAATTATCGTTTGGCCATTGGCGTTGGCTATCGACATTTGGCTATGAAAGACATTTGGGTATAAAAGACATTTGGTTATTTGGCTATGAAAGACATTTGGCTATTTGGCTGTTAAAGACATTTGGCTATTTGGCTACGTATGAAAGACAGTTTGGCTATGAAAGACATTTGGCTATGAAATTTGGCTGTTTGGCTATGAGGGACATTTTGGCTATTACCATTTGGCCATTGGCGTTGATTATCGACATTTGGCTATGAAAAACATTTGGGTATAAAAGACATTTGGTTATTTGGCTATGAAAGACATTTGCTATTTGGCTACGTATGAAAGACAGTTTGGCTATGACAGACATTTGGCTATGAAAGAAATTATAGGCTATTTGGCTATTAGGGACATTTTGGCTATTACCGTTTGGCTATGACAACCATTTGGCTATGAAAGATATTTGGTTATTTTACTATGAAAGGCATTTGGCTATTTGGCCATGAAAGAAATTTGGCTAGGAAATACATTTGGCTAGGAAAGACATTTGCTATTTGGCTATGAAATAAATTTTTTGGCTATGAAAGACATTTGGCTATGAAAGACATTTGGCTATTTGGCTATGAAAGGCATTTGGCTATTTGGCTATGAAAAACATTTGGCTATTTGGCTACTGACGTTACCTGTCGACGTTGGCAATGGACAATGAGTTGTCCATCATCGCCTATATATAGGACGATGATCGTTCCAGCAAGGAGGAGGAGAATCGACTTATACGCTAGAGGAGAGACACGTCATTATAGGGAGGTACCGGAGGTTCAGGTCTCTGGATCATTAGTTCTCGGATCGGCGGTTTTTGAGGAATTATATTCGTAACCTCAAGGAGAGGTTTTATCGATTCTGTTGCTTCTTCAATATGAAATATAGCAACGTGGATTCTTATTCGAAACCTCAAGGAGAGGTCTTTATATTCACATTCTCAACGTCCGCACTGTGTGGTTTTAGTCTGACAAGTCGGCGAATTTCCTTTAATCATTTCTCTGCCCGCGGTAGCCGGATCGTTATTGAAAGACCAAGACTTTTGAAAACAAACTCGAGCGCAAAAAGACTGCATGTAACTTAATATGTAACTTAATATCAACTGTGAGGCCTTCAAACCCCTGCAGTCGCATGGTCACTCGTGCTCGTGTGGCCGATACCCGTTTATACCATATCAGACTAAACCACCAGCCTTCTTGCCTCTGACTGTTTAATTCTAGGTTACTTTGAAGTCTAGTACACATGTAAATATTTGAACTCTTATCACGTGTGCATGAAGCCTACTTCATTATAACTAGATGACATCAGAGCTATTTACTTTTCACTGTGTAACGTTTCTTAAAAATCAAAATGGAGTTTCAAGGTAGGGTGCGTTGCTTTCAATAGCTGGCACACAGGGTTGATGGTAGACGGCGATGAGTCCGAAACCTCTCGACCTTCAGCGCTAAAGTCATAGCACAGCCCACGTCAGTGACCGTGCGAAGTGAACGGTTGCTGCCACTCCAGAGAGACCGTGGCTCGATCGCTCTATAGGCCTCACCGAATAGGCCTACGTCAGCTTTCCCTTACAGACGGTAGTCATCGTAGTCGGGCTCGACATTGAAGAAGAATGCATTCAGTGCAACAGACAATTGTTTGAACACGCGATATATTTGACAGTTCCGATTGAAATTTGCATATTCTACAAAACGAGCGTTGTTCTGTTAGTGATTGGCCTGCATATTCACTGTGTCAAGGCACGTTTCACGTTTGTAACTAAATGTTGTGGTATTCCTTCCAATAAAGGAGGGATAGGCCTAGCAGCAAAAACAAGGGGCCGCTGTATAATTGGCCTTAGATGGAGGGGACAAACGCCGTTGCAGTTAGGTTACTTATTAAGTTATTTATCTGTTTGCGCACTCTCAGCTCTTGCCGGTTGTAATTAAGAGAAATGTGTGCGGACATGTATGTCCATTTTCATGCGCGTGGCGTTCACCTGCTTCGTCTGTGGCGATGGTCTGGTCGCTTCACGTACGCTGTTTCTGTTGCCACGACTACGGCAATAGGAGCCCGCTGCATCCATTAAGTCGGTCGTAGATTCATCTGAAGATGGGTTGCTGCTATAGAGCTGCGTTGTTCTCGCCTTTATGGCTGTTGAACGCCATCGAAAAGCCAGATTGTCTGAGTTGGATGCTTTGGCAGATGCAGTAGACCACTATATTGACGACGTTGAAAATAATGGCAAAGACCGGAAAAGAACTTCCAGACCATGTATACAGCCATCGTGCATTGATTGGCCTGGATCTGAGGAATTCCACTATCGTCATTATGTCTTCACATTAGCATTTGAGATGGAGCTGTTAACTGTGTAAACAATTAGAAACTACGAACGGCAAATAGTTCTTACTAGGCCTATAGAAGCCACTTCCCACGCTTTTGGGGTGGGGTGGGGATAGATAAATGGTAATACACTTGCATGAATAGCAAGATCTTGAAATACGCGGTTCGATACCTGCAAGCCGCCGTTAGATCGACTCAGCCTTCCACTCCCTTGAGGGCAGCAGTAAAATGAGCGGACACCTAACAGTCTGCCAAGACGTGTGTTCAATAAGACCTTGATAATTGTACCGTCATGTTTCAATGTAACTTACTTAGGTTTGTCAGTGAGCTTGTGAATAAACACGAATATATAGGCCTATTATTTTAGTCCGATAAAATAAATTATTTAAAGGGTCAACTGCTAAGGCCTAAAACCTCTTGTATGATCAAATACAAACTGATCTAGGCTCATCATCTAATTCATTCTAGTCTTGAAATAACACTAAGCACTTAAATTAACGTTCAGTTTTGGTGCCTACAAGTAATTTATCAGATGTAGAAAATAGGCCTACACGTTTTCAAATCAGAATTAATTGGAATATAAGTGGGCGTGTACACGTATATCTGAGCGACAGAAATGGCCATATCCCAAAACATGCAACTTTTACAAAACGTAGACCTATTGTGTATTCTGTAGTTAAATTTAGCTGGATCCGAGATCTGGCACCTCTGATTTGAGATCCGCTACAAATAAAATTAAAATATTAAGTGCAGGCCCGTCACCTAGAGGTGTTTTTGGCTACAATATAATCACATTTCATGGATTGTCCGAATAGTAAATAGCGAGTCCATACTTTCTAAGTTAAATAACCAAAAGACCTGCTCCTCTACGTACGTTTACAAATGAGAAGTGACCACTGCCTTCTGCTAGTTCAGTGCCAACACCATTCTTTGTGGATGTGTTTGTATAGGCCCTACTAATGGTTATGTCATTTATCCTTCACGGACTCGAAATTATTGCAAGGCCAAAAGTTAATAATAGGCCCACTGTGATTACATCGATTTATATATTAATTTATTTGTGTATATATGAATTTATTCATTATATATATTTATGTAGGCTATTTAGTACTAGAAGAACTTTGAACATATTATATGCCTGATGTTAGTTTATAAAGTGGAAGTTAAATTAAAATCACCTCGGATCGATCTTGACATAATTGCAGCGCATCGTTGAAATCTGTTTATATATATATAGGCTAAAATATTAATATGTGGGTGCCAAAGGGACTTCTGGACCAAGAGTTTACGAGTTCCCACTTGGGCCCCTTGGCCCCTCGACGACATAATAATGTTGTCCATCTAAATTGAAATCTCGAAGCTAAAATGCGAGACTAAACGACCTTCTGGATCATGTCAAGTTTGCGAGCCATAGTACATCAATTCCCTTCTGGCTTCTGGGTATAACATTTTCAATTGAAATGTGGAAATATCGAGGCTGTTTTATAGGACAAAGAACTTGTTTCTGCCTGATTTATCTCTTCAGTTTACCGAAAGACTTGATTATCCTGGCTTGTCGCCGTGCTTGTATAGGCCTACTAGGCCCATGTTTTATGACATTATTTTTTTGTAGGCTATCTAACCAAAATCTTTATTTACCATTAAGATTCTGATTAGATGCTATCCTGGTTTGCAGATGATCGATAAACTCTGGCACCTGAAGGTTATGACATTAATTTGGCGCATCTAATCTTAAGTAAAATTGAACGTGCCAAGTTCGCGATGTGAGTCATGGATTTCTGGTAGCCTAACCAGCATTTAATATTGATTCTGTCAGGTCAGCGATCATACCTTCGTTGTCCCATGTCTTAATTGATCTGTAATGTAATTATTTTGTATTAGTAGGCCCTATATGGCATTTTCCCCTGCTGACTATGTTTTAGTGTTAGTGGCTATAGACATAGGCCTAATTATAATATTTTAGCAAGGTTTACTATAGTTTCTCAAAGGTAATTAATTGTTTTGTTTCATCAGCTCCAGAGTAGGCATGCATTTCTGAATATTCAAATTTCAATATTTTAATTGATTAAAAGATTGGTCGTATTTGGACCTTAGTAATAAAAATTATTTACTAGTGTCAGTTGTATCGTACATTGTTATTATATAGCCTAAGGGTAATTCGGAATTTCAATACTTTATTGAATTACTTGAACTTTATAGTACGAAAATGACTAGAAACTGTTGTCACTTTAGGTTTAGCTGCTATATGATTAAGCAAACTTGATAGAACTCAGCATGGTTTCTCAGTTTCTCGGCACAGTTTAAAGTGATATGCACTGTGTCTCAACTGAACTGATGCCATTTTTGTTTTGGCAATACATCCACTGGCGTAAACTTGTCCAAAATATTGGTGGGGCAAAATATTGGTGGGGCAAAATATTGGTGGGGCATGGGGTCTGGACCAGTGGTGCAAAAAAGTTTTTTCAAGATGAAACGTTGTTTGTTGTTGTTTTGTCGGTTTTTTGGCTTTATGGTTTTTGTTGTTTTGGTTGTTTTTAAGTTTTTCTGATTTCGGATCATAAAAATCATGAAAAATGGCATGAACAAGAGCTCCACCTCAGTAAATTTAGTTGCGATTTCCGAAAATTTAAAATCATTTAATCAATGCTATTAAAATAACTTCTAAAAAAATAAGAAATTAATTTTTTTAAACAAAAACAAATTTTGTGGTTTTCTTTTTGTTGTTGTTTAAAGCAAAATCCGAAAAAGCTTTTTTCACCTCTGGTCTGGACAGTCAGCAAAGGCTTCCGGTGTTAGCCTACGTTAATGCGTATGAAATGGGTGTTTTGTTTACATGTAAGTCTGTTTCACATTGAAGATATTGAAGATAAAAATAAATCTTTGTTTCCATTATGGATTTCTAATAGTATTTCAGTTCTGTGTCTCTGTTTTTCTGTTTCTGAAGAAATTTTTCTGTATTGAAACATAACATTTTAATATTTGAAGAAATTCTCCTTTCGATTTTGGGGGGGGGCATTGCCCCGGCTCCTCAATTATTGGGGGGGCACGTGCCCCGGCTGACCCCCCAGAGTCTACGCCTATGAATACATCTGTCAATTCTGAAAATAATTCAATAACATTTTATATTTTGAAAGAGGGATAATTAAATTATCAATATTTTTCGAAAATTTCATCTAATTCTATCAACAGGGTCCAAAGTTATGTATTTGTGTATTTATATATATATATATATAATATTTCTATATAAATACAAGTGCTATGTTAGAGAAGTTAATTTTAAAATAATATGTTCCATATTGTTATTATTGGGACCTGGTTTAATTGCTCCACAGTTGTTGTATGTCACTCTCTGTGATAGGATGGATGTTGTTCACATTTCATGTACTAGCTATATTTAGAGTTGTTGACTTCAATCTCATAAGTTCATAGTTTAGGACTCTAGGCGAGACTAGGCGCTTTGAATTTTGGAGCATCGTAGTACTTCAAAAACTTCACCTGAAAGAACCGCCTGTGCCTTACAACCACATTCACTGAGCTCACATCTGGAGCTAAAATTTGCAACTATTGTGGCACTCTGAGGACCGGCCATATGGGGTCAATGAATATGATTGATTGTATATTTAGGCCTACTTTAATTTAGCCACATAAGCGTAATTTTCTGGGGTTACGATGGGTACTGATACACCCACTTTTTGGACTGGAGGGTACCGTACCTCCAATTTTCATACCTAGAAGAAACAATGTCAGTTATTATATAGGCTACTCGGGAGGACTCAACACAATCATCAACATCATCATCACCATCGTGATCACTATCATCATCGTCATCTTGAGTGTTGTTGTTGTTGTCATTATTATTATTATTATTAATATTATTATTATTATTATTATTATTATTATTATTATTATTATTATTATTATTATTATTACTATTATCATTATTATTATAATTTTATTTCTAAGCAACGTTAATAAAAACCAGATCACAAAATGCCAATCCAATCTTGACTTCATTTCTATTTTGACCCATGACAATATCAATCGGCCTTTTTCAATAATCGGATCTATCCATCTATTTTGACAGAAGCGAAACTTCATATATGCCTGTTATTTGGGACGCCGCAGATTAGGTAAATGACTCTCTGGTAAATTTCATAGTTTTAAAGATACTTAACGGACTCCACCCTGCAGCCCATAGACCCTATTTAAGCCACAGATAGTAAGTGCAGGGCTCTCGGTTTCAGCGTAACAGCCTAGAACGAAATTTGGCGCGCCATCTTCCATTAAACAGATATATCAGTAAACTTGAGTAAAGTTGCAAGTCACTTAGTAAAACCTAAGATTTTAAAATAGTTATTTCTTAAATGCTTTGATTTAATCCGCATTTTCTACCAATCGTAATAATGACGTTGACAAAAATATGACGTCATAAGCATTAAAGCGTATATTAATCAAGAAGTAAAAAATCGTCACTATGGTAACAGTGCACAGATGAAATTTCTAGTTTCGGAAGAAGTTTGATGTGAAAATGTTAAAATTTCACAAAAACAAACGATTTTTCCAGCTATATGGACTGAAACTGGCAGTTGAATCATCTTTTGGCGATCGAACGTGAGAGAACTGAGTGAAAAAACTTCAGGCGATCGAAAGCACGACAGGTTCATCGAAAGAAACCCATCCAAGCAGCCTAATCGATAGAGGGACCACAATGAGAAGTCGATGATCATGATGCACGGACAGCTCCACACCATTCAGCTGCTGCACGATGTCTATACCGAGGTCTAATTTAATCTAATCTATATCTTATCTATTCTGGTATAATTTTAATATTTAATCTAATTTCAAATGTGACCTCATACAATCTGATCTAATCTTATATAATTTTTGCTAATTTGACATGACCTCATTTTATGTGACTAATCTGTTCGGATCTAAGCACATTTATTCTAAATAAAATCATGTCGACTCTGATCTTAGCCATCTGATCTGATTTGACAAGATCTTATGTTATCTGGCTAAGTTCGCCCCAGTCCAAACTAATCTACAGACTCTGAAAATCCAGAAGAGAAACACATATTAACACTTAGGCATAGGGATATACAGGCTCCGCGCAGGGCCGCCGACAGAAATTCCGGGCCCCCTGCAACTCCGAAAGAAGGCGAAGCGTGTTGGGGCGAAATCAATAAAGTAAAATAATCGATTCCAATATAAAACGAAGGGGTTCTGCCACTGCAGCAATCTTCATCAGTGAAGAACCCCCCCCGCGAAGTACCTCGTGGCACATATCGTATCGCAGAGAGTCAAAGTTCGGAGGAGGGTGATCTATGGGGTTAAACTGGCTCTGATCAACAGTCGATTGGTGCCGATCTTTAAGGATAGGACTCGTAAGGCGAAACAAAGGGCTGAGGAAAAAGCAAGACTACAAAGATTAAGTTGAGCAACTTGTAGTCCGCACTCGTGCGCTTAAATGGCAATCCGAGTCCGATGATTGATCTAGCGAGTCCTCCACGGGAGAGTGTCCCCGTTGGAATTGGAGAAGAGAGGTCCTCTCAACTATCAATGAGGGCCTCCAGCAAGCGCGGCAGGACAGAGATCTACTTGTAGAGACGCTCCTTTAAGCCGCTGATCGAGTCTCAGACGAGACAAATGCAGGAATTGCTGGTGTAAGAACGCTCCTTGACCGATCTGCAGAGTCACACCCGAAGAGGACCGAAGGAAGCAAGCCTAGACGAGGTCCCAGCGGCGAAAGGCCTCCAAGCCCTGGCAAACTGCGTCTAGTCAAGTTGGGGTCATGACGGATGCTGAACCCGAAACGTCTTTCCAAAGTCGTGGTATACGCTATGGTTCAGAAAGCCTTCCGACGGAACCGAAAGAGGTGCGCTGAGATGGTCCTGGAGGAGACAAGGGAGCAGGAGGAAGAGGAATTGGCCTTGGAGGACCAGGGGCCATTCTTCTCCGCAGAAACCGAGGTTGATGAGAGACCGGTCCCGAAGGCTTGAGATGACTGGTCCATCGTGGAACCTGTAACCCACGAGAAAGTGGTGAAAGCGATCGCAGATTCGGAGGATAGTGCGCCAGGTCCTGATGGAATAACCCTTGGGGAAATGAAGTTGGACTCGCTCGCAGTGCTAGCTAGCTACTTTAGCTTTTGGCTCCTGCTGGGCAACGTGTGACGAAGGTCTTTCATAAGATCGTGGCCGCTTGTCTGATTGCGAAGGTCCCACTGGATCCGAGGCAGAAGGCCTGGCCTTCTTGGATGTTGCAAAGCCTTCGATTGTGTCTCTCACGATTCACTGGCGAGGTCACTGAAGAGGCTGGGTGTGCCATCGCCGCTGGTGCAGTACGTTTCGAGGATGTGCGCCAACACATCAACCGACCTCAAAGTAGGCGGTCGAAGTAGCGGCCCAATTAGGTGCGGCCGCAGCGTACGTCAAGGCGATCCCCTGTCGGCCATCCTGTTCAACTTTGTAATAGACGAGGTCTTAGCGTAGCTGAACCCGGCCAACAGATACTTCCTGAATAAGGAGGTTATGGTCCGGTCTTTGTGTTTTGCTGATGACCTTGTCCTGATCGCCTCTACTGCAGACGGTCTGAGGGAACAGGTGGACAGAGTACAGTGCGCGCTGAGGTTGGGCGGGCTTCGACTGAATCCGGCTATGAGTGCCTCCCTCAGAACAGACATTGACGGGAAGGCTAAACGCTGGGTGGTAAAGCCCTCGCCGGTTTTGACCACCGCCGGTGAGTCGGTCAAGTCGCTCATCATAGCGCAAACGTACAAATACCTGGGACTGCAGGCCGGACCACTCGGTGTGAGAAGGGCCCTGCCCATCCCTGCTTTTCCCGTCCCGCCCTACTGCCATCCTCTTTAGTTAAGATATGTCCTTTACTTTCGATGTGTTCTCTAGTTAAGATAGTCCTTTAGTTTAGATGAGTTCTTTACTTAAGACGGTTCTTTAGTTTTGATGTGTTTCTTAGTTCATAGTTCTTTAGTTAAGATGTGTTTTTTTTGTTAAGATGTGTTCCTTAGTTTGGATGTGTTCTTTAGTTAAGAGTTCTTTAGTTTAGATGTGATCTTTGGTTAAGATAGTTCTTAAGTTTAAATGTGTTTTTAGTTAAGGTAGTTCTTTAGTTAAAATGCGTTCGTTAGTGAATAAAATGATAGTTATTTTGTTAAGACGTGTTCTTTAGTTAAGAGAGTTTTTTTTATATAAGATAGTTCTTTAGTTAAGATATGCTCTTTAATTAAGATTTGTTCTTTAGTTAAGATAGTTCTTTAGTTAAGATGTGTTCTTTAAATAAGATAGTCCTTCAGTTTAGATGTGTTCTTTAGTTAAGATGGTTCTTTAGTTTAAATGTATTTTTAGTTAAGATAGTTCTTTAGTTAAGATGTATTCTCTAGTTAAGAAATGTTCCCTAGTTAAGAGAGTTCCTTAGTTAAGATGTGTTTGTCAGATAAGGTATGTTCTTTATTTAAGATGTGTTCTTTAATTAAGATAGTTCCTTAGTTTAGAAGTGTTCTTTAGTTAATATGGTTCTTTTGTTAATTTGTATTCTTTAGTTAAAAACCTGAGTTAAGAGAGTTTACCTGTGTACCTGAGTTAAGAGTGTTTTTTTATAGTTTAGTTGTGTTCCTTAGTTAAGGTAGTTCTTTAGCTATGATGTGCTCTTTAGTTACGATCGATCTTTAGATGTGTTCTTTAGCTAAGATGGTTCCTTAGTTTAGATGTGTTCTTTAATTAAGATACGGTAGTAAGTTAAAATGGTTCTTTAGTGTAGACGTGTTCCCTAGTTAAGTTACGTAGTTCTTTAGTTAAGCTGTTTTCTTTAGTTAAGATGTGCTCTCTAGTTAAGATATTTCTTTAGATGTGTAGGCCTACTTTAGTTAAAATGGGTCTTCAGTTTAGATGCGTTATTTAGTTAACATGGTTCTATGGTTAATTTGTGTTCGTTAGTTAAGATAGTTCTTCAGCTGAGATTCGTTCCTTAGTTAAGGTGTTTCTTTAGATGTGTTTTTTAAGTTAAGATAGTTTTTTTTAAGTTAAGATGGTTCTTTTAGTGAAGATGTGTTCTTTAATCAATCAATCAATCAATCAATATATCTTTATTGCAATCAATAATAACAATCAGTCATAAGAATACAGATCATATACGAACAGAAACTTCTGTATATCTAGATTTAATAAAATAAGTAGTATTCCGTCTTATCTGACCGCTGTTATCGATGACAATGGGTGGCCCAAAGGGATGGAAGTCCCGCTAAGGAGGGATACTCGACCAAACAAATTATCATCTTCTTGTAAATGACTGTTCGAATAGAATCTTGAGTAAATTATAATGTTTAACACAGAAGAAAGAAAATGAATTAATAATTGCCTTAACTAATTCTTAATTAATGGGAGGAGAGGAAAGAAGGTGAA
>OY744605.1:42867834-42917834 GCA_963556255.1 Allolobophora icterica
CTGCTAGTAAATATTATATGGCAAATTGGCAATGCATGTTTTTCTGTATGGTTGAGGGTCAAAACCGCTGAAGTAACCATAACTAGGGCCCAGGTAAGTACTGCGTTGTTTCCAAAAGCGATCAAGTCCTACCTGGTTTCGTTTCCAAAACCTGTTATATACCAAAACTTCTGCGTTTAATATTTTCAAACTGACAATTACGCAATATGATTACAAATCAGTATGAACGGATGATCACAAGTTATTACAGGAGTCGAATTTTAACTGTATACGGCAGCTATGCAAGGCGCCCATCACGTCCTACATCTCATTTTAACAACGCGCCATCGCGCGAATGATAGGCTGAGTGGACCTTTGCACGTCCTACATCTCATTTTAACAACGCGCCATCTCGCGAATGATAGGCTGAGTGGACCTTTGAGAGGGTAGAGGGAGGCGATCCCGCTACCTATTGCTCTTCACGCCAGTGATTTTACCACTACTCTATGGACCCCCACCCCAATAAAGAATATATGATAATTCTTAACTAGTTCTTAACTACACGACAAGACCTGGGCCTATTGTGTGTGCACGCACAAGTTGTTTGAATTGCAAAAAGCTTAACGCAGTTCGGATTTCTAGGCAAACTATTCCATGCTTTTGGACCTTGATATTTGATGGAGTATTTGAGGGTAGGCCCTAATGTCAAACAAGACGCCGAAACATGGAAAATAAGGATGATGAAAAAGTGAGCCTCGCATCTGTTGACTCCCCACGCGACAATTATAGTGGGTGGGTACACGTACGCCCTACTGCAGTTTTTATTCGACGCCGCCAAGTCCCACTGGGACGCTTATATATAAAATATGTCCAATTTTGAATTCCCACAAGTTCCACAACACCCGACTAGGGACAAGCCGTAGATGCTCGCATGAGTCATGCACATTCAGCCTTTGCCAAGCAACCGTTGTGGGCTCTGCCAGGCTCAGCAGCAACTGGTGCGATCGTTGCAGTCGCGCGTTCCATGCATGAATGACCAATCCTCCTCCTCCTCCTCCTCCTTCTCCTCCTCCTCCTCCTCTCTACCTCCGCTACACCGCCTTCCATACAATGCCTTCTTCCCTCATCCGCGCAGAACTGCCACAGCCGAACACAGCAACTCTTTAGTCATTCCATGTCATAATTATACTTGATTGTAGGACTGTCTGCCCCCATTACCCACCCCTATTTGTTCACTCTACACTCGACTACTGAAACGTAGGCCTACTGTCTTTACTATAATATCGAATCATCTTAAATATTCCGGCTACAAACAATCCAGAATGATTTGCCCTTGCATAAACCAAAACTCATTAAAAACACCAGAGGCTATAACCCCATTTTTCAAATTACTTAATTGCCTAATCCTTTAACGACGAGAAGGATTAGTTTTCCATGAATTTTAGTCAGTACCGGATTTAGGCATAAGCTATACCTACAGCTTACTAAGCTCAGGGTCCCACAATCCGCAGGGGCTTCAAAATCAGATATAGGCTATATATATAATTTTTCATGGTTTGTGTTGTAAATTCCATCTCTCATGAGTAAATGCATTCATTTGAAAGTATTTTGAATTTTCACTTTAAATGCCTCGCTATTAAATAATTAAAAGGCATATATGAATGGGCGGCGATCCCGGGTCGAAGGGGACAAGACCCCTACCTTTAACAGTGTGGGGCAGTCTTGTTGTCCTCGAGACCAAGGTCTTGGTCTCGAGTGCACTCGAGTTCGTTTTTAAAAGTCTTGGTCTTGATCTTGGTCTTGAGACCAAAAGTCTTGGTCTTGGTCTTGAGGTTCAAGGTCTTGGTCTTGGTCTTGAGATTCAAAGTCTTGGTCTTGGTCTCGCAAGACCAAGACCAAGACCGGCTGTCAATATGAACAGTCATTTAACAGAACTCAAGAATTCTGTATTAAGCCTGCTTGCATCATACGACCAATATCTATGGATGGATACAAGTCTTGTTGGTCAGGAAAACCCATTGGCAGCAGCAACAGTTATTCTGTATCGGACGGTATGATAAACCATGGGAAGATTTCAAAAGGACTCACTATCTGTACATTTACATGTACATCCAGTGCTTGAAAAGCTACTGTTTGTGTCAACGACTTCAGCACCTGTAGAACGTATACTTTTTCACATGGCGAAATTTTTATGAGGCCCACCAGGCACGTCTTGGTCATAAAATTCTGAGCGAATTGGTTTTTATAAAATACAAACGGCATTTGGAATAATAGTTTGCATGAAGGACTTTTGAATACAAATTCGGATTTCTCTGCAGTTTGCATTTAAAGTTAATTTGCTTGAATAAAATAAAAGACTCATGTTTTCATTAAAATAACGAATATTCCGACTTGACAATTTTTAGAAGTCTTGCAACCTGATTGTGATTTTTTGGGTCTTGGTCTTGGTCTTGGTCTTGAGGTTCAAGGTCTTGGTCTTGGTCTCGAGGTTCAAAGTCTTGGTCTTGGTCTTGGTCTTGAGGTTCAAGGTCTTGGTCTTGGTCTTGAGGTTCAAGGTCTTGGTCTTGGTCTTGAGGTTTAAGGTCTTGACAACAAGACTGGCATATAGTTGTCCCCACCCCCCACATTTGAAGAAACACCAAAAAAGTTCAACAAATTTTGTCCTCTTTTGTGACCAGATGAGTTAAAAAGTGTTCCGTGCCCCCCACCTGTCAAACAAGATCGCTGCCGCTGCATATTATGTTTTCAAGTTTTGTGAGACTATAGTTTCTGGTGTAATTTTTAACAAGGGCCTCCAGTTAAGCTTTATAAAGACCTATAGCTATATAGTGCCTCACTCATTTTAGTACACGCTGGTCGTCACTGGCGTAAACTTGTTCAAAGTATTGGGGGGGCATAGGGTCTGGACCAGAGGTGCAAAAAAACAAGTTTTTCAAGATGAAAAGTGGGGTTTTTGCTGTTTTTTCGTTTCTTTTCTCGATTTTTTTGGTTTTTATGGTTTTTGTTGGTTTTGTTGTTTTTTAAATTTTCGGATTTCAGATCATAAAAATCACGAAAAATGGCATGAACAACAGCTCCAAATCAGTTTAATTCATTGCGATTTCAAAAAATTAAAAATCATTAGATCAATGTTATTAAAATAACTTCTACAAAAATAAGAAATTTATTTTAAAAAACCAAAAAAACACAATTTTGTGGTTTTCTTTTTTTTGGGTTTAAACCAAATCCGAAAAAACTTTTTTCACCTCTGGTCTGGACAGTCTGCAGAGGCTTCCGGTGTTTTACCTTAACGCGTATGAAATGGGGCGCTTTGTTTACATGTAGGCCTAAATTTGTTTCATATTGAAGATATTGAAGATAAAAATAAATCTTTGTTTTCATTATGAATTTCTGATAGTATTTCAGTTCTGTGCCTCTGTTTTTGTGTTTCTGAGGATATTTGTCTATATCGAAACATAATATTTTAATATTTGAAGAAATTCTCCTCTCGATTTTGGGGGGTATTGCCCCGGCTCCTCAATTGGGGGCACGTGCCCCGGCTCCCCCCCCCAGAGTCTACGCCTATGCTGGTCGTTACAGGGTTAAAAAACCTCCGCAGCACGTTCGTCTTAAATTGTTTCTTGTACCGACATGCAATTCCTTCTCAACTCTCGATAGGCCTATATCTATGCTATTCGACAGGCTGCTATTCACCACTATCCAATCGCATAGGGCCTATCACTTTCATCACATGTAGGCCCTACAGATATACCTTTCTTTCAGTGTCTCCATGCAGTCTCCTCTCTCAAATTCTGCGACTTTTCCTACATTGTGCCTGCTCTTTAGAGCGTTCATCCCTTCCATTTCTCGCTTGTCAAGTTCAGTATCTCTCAATATTGTGCCTTTGAGAAATATAAGAGATTTACATTACATGCAGTGCATTACAGATTAGAATTAGATGTTAGATAATAATAATAATAATAATAATAATAATAATAATAATAATAATAATAATAATAATATTTATTCTTTAATTAAGCGCCTGCAAACACACTGCGCTGTACATGTACATGTTATGCGATAAACCTTAACTACTAACAGAACAGACAGCCTGCAGTATACACGGCGCAAATTGCAGCCTACAAAGCATGTCCGCCTATGGGACTCGATCTCTGTACCTCTCGCACTCTACGCCAGATGTTATCCAATGCGCTATCGGATAATATTATGCTGTTGAGCAGCACTTTAGAAAACCTGCTTGTATACATATTTACAGAATGTGAATTAGATAGTATTTTCTTCACATGTGATGCTTCAAACAAGATACATTTGAAGCCATTCGTGTGGGAATCTTTTAATGTCTCATTTGATCGAACTCTCCACCGAACATTCCGTAGGCCTAGTTCACATTCAGCTTCTCCAGATGACATTGAACGTGATGCGGTTTAGACTAGAGTACAGAATTAAGGCGCATTCCAAGTCGTCCCCGAGCCCACACCGAGAGTTACTTCCGCTTATATGATTTCATTTTAAATTTTAATCTGCCTTTCGAAATCATCGTTATTGTAATCGTAATCTCGAGATTTCTACAGCGCCCAAAAATCAATGTAGCTGAAAGCCTAAAACCAGATTATTGACAGGCGATCAGTCAAAGCAAAGTCGATAGGCAGGCAAGATCAAAATCGCTTCCACGTCAAGATCCAAAGGATCAGGCAGACATAGTCAGATGGTGATTAGAATATAGAGGCGAAAGAGGTAATGGGAAGTGATGAAATCGGGGTAGGATTTGGTGGAAAAGGATTGTTTTAAGTTTTGAGTGACAGACTGGTGCAGAGATAGCGCGATCGAAGCGCCTCTTTTCTTCCTTTCTAATTTATTTACATGCAAATGACGATAATATACTTTTTGCTTTAGTTTGTAATTCCAATTAATGCAGCTACCATATTTGTACTGTGAAGAAATGGAGATTTATAATTCCAATTGCTGCTACAAATTATTTATACTGTGTACAAGTTAAGAAGCACAGGACGCGAGTGTTCTAGACGCTCGGAGATTGATTAAAGTCATCCATAGCAGATGATCTTCGATGGGTAAGTCCAAACGAATGTAGTTTATGCTTCCGGTGTATGATACGGTGTTTACAAGTTGAATGGGTGTTGATTTCTCTACTCTATTATTGTAATTTAATCGTGTAACTAGTATACATCGATATTTGACTATCACATATAGGAAGAAGTGAGCTTTTAATTTTATTTGTTTCATAACCAGTAATTTTAGGCGATTCGTCAGGATAGTAAGCGGGCAGACGTGCTTGAATGACTAACTATCGAGTAATCGTAATCTAATACTGTATTTCCTGTTTAGTTCCTGTATATCAAAGAAGCCGCTTAGGTTTATATCTGTTGATTATTTTCAAAATAGTCTTATCAGCACATCATTTCTCTCTGTATATCACAATATCAGGACTACGCATTTTTAATCTTATGATGTGCTCTGATCCTGAAATGGTGTTTTTTTTATTTTAAATATGATTACTTTTGTATTATTTTCATATCGTTCATCTCGGACATTTATATAGCGCCTCTTCAAGGAGAACTACTCAGAGGCGAAGGTATTAACAGTTAGAAATTCTCAATAAAAACTCATGCTTATACACACACAGGTAAACCTAACAAGAACAACTCGGAAACACGGAAAACACAAAAGGATAAAAACTTATAGTTATTTTTAGCAGAGTTAAAATGTTAAACATGAGTAAAAAGTGTGCACTGAAATAAAAGGAATTCAAATACTTGCGAAAATTTCCCAATAATTTGTTGGAACTTGTCATTTGATATAAAAAACCTACAAGTGATCAATTGGTAACATATGACAGCGACAGAGAGAGAGAGAGAGAGAGAGAGAGAGAAAGAAAGCGACAGAGACAGCGACAGAAAGAGACAGAGAGAGAGAGAAACAGACAGACAGACAGACTGATGGACTGAGTTAGACACAGAGAAGGCCTGCCAGGAACTTTCACTCGAACAGTCACATGTCCGCTTATTAGGTGGGTCTGGATGCAATGCTCTTGATAGTCCAATTCTCAGTATGCAACAGGGATGGACATGCTTTAATAGGGACGGACGTGCTTTATGTGTTCTGGAATCTCCTATTGATAGGATCTCTGATAATACAGACCTTGAATCAAGAGTGTAAAGTTCGACTCCCCACCGAACCTGAAAATTTTATCTGGAGATCTGCTTGTTGCAAAGATTCTAGCTGAGTGAGATTTGATGGATACATTACGTTGTAGTCGGACATATGGGTCCGCGATGTGAGACAGACACGCACAGACAGACAGAGGGCTGGACACCTGCTATGATAAGCAGGGAAGTGTTAAACATGCTAAAACTGATAAAGGACAGTTTTACCTATCATTTTCGGAACTC
The DNA here is from genome assembly GCA_963556255.1 of Allolobophora icterica. Taxonomy (NCBI): domain Eukaryota; kingdom Metazoa; phylum Annelida; class Clitellata; order Crassiclitellata; family Lumbricidae; genus Allolobophora; species Allolobophora icterica. The sequence continues at coordinate 42,874,221 of OY744605.1, forward strand.
TCTTTACTTTGTGTTTTATGCTTATACATTGTACATTATATCTCTGTACATTGCCCCATTGTATCACATTTGCACTTAGCTCATTCCCTCTGTTTTCAGTTTTTAATTAATCTGCCATGCCTATCTGTGGAATTGGTCAATCAAAAAGCAGGCATAACATTAAGAGACTTGATGGCATCAGGCAGATCAGTAACAGTATAATGAATTATCCCATATACAGGGCTTCAACAAGTCTCAACAAATGCAGATGAGTAACAATATAATGAATTATCCTATAGATACAAGGCTTCAACAGATCTCAACAAATGTATCACAACTTACGCTTATGTGAAGTGTATGTTGTGATAAATTTGTTGAGACATGTATTACATCTTGCAGTCAACGGCCTTTCAAAGTTTGTCTGGACTTTAACGGCTTTTGAGTGTCGACTGTGGTTTAGTTTGAAGAGCTCTACTATCATTCAATGCCTTTGTATTAGGATAAGTGCTTAGATTAGATTATATTTTCACAGTGGCTTGCCTCAGTTATTATATTAAATGAAAGTGCAGTCAGAACACCATGAAAAGTTAATGAGAATCTGAAGCATCTGTCCATATGGACTCAGAGCCAGTTTACTTGTTAACTCATCTGAAAAAGACAGCCTGGTCTTTCTTCTTAGCATATAAAATTTGAATCAATCTGTGATCTTGATTCAGTAAACATGACTGAGCATTCCCAGAGTGGGTTTGATACTGACCCAGATGATTCTAGAAAATTATAGGTAGTAAGAAAATATGACTGAAAGATTTGAAGTTAACATATCTTTCCAGAGCGTTGAAGTTTGACACGTGTTTCTATCAGTTGCCGCAATGTCGCTGTTTGGCCGACTGAAGAATATCTTCTCGAGTAATTCCAACACCAACAATGACAACAAAAAGAAACAGAAACATTCCTGCATCAATTTTGATGCTGACCCAAATGAAATTTGGGAGATAGTTGGTGAACTTGGAGATGGTGCTTTTGGAAAAGTTTACAAGGTATGATGTTAAAAACTGTGATATGTAAACAGTTTTATAAAGTTGAGCCACTCATTCTTGCTGCGATTCAGTACAGCTATAATATGCCACTAATGTAGAATTTGAGATTTTTACGTTTAGAAAAGTAAAATTAGAGACCATTTCAAATTTTTTTTGTATGTGTATGTACTATTTCTGGAGAAGAAGTAATTGTTGACTCTTATCTAATAAACCCTCGTCAGGAAATGACCTAATCTTTGAAGTGCCCAGAAATCTGAAATCAGTTTCTGTTCTTGATAGAGACTGCCTTTATAGCTTTGTGGTGCAAAAAAACTGCAGACAGTTGATAGTTTTCTGCATGTGTTAAAGTTTGGTGATTCTGCACTCGTATTATTTTTGTTTTAATATGTTTTAAGGCAAGGCACAAAGTTCAGCAGATCTTTGCAGCTCTGAAGCAAGTTGACATCAATGATGAAACAGAACTCGACGACTATAGTGTCGAAATCGACATACTTAACCAGTGTCGACACAAAAATATTGTTGGACTGCATGAATCATACTTCTTTGGAGGAAAACTCTGGGTAAATTCTTAAAAGAACATCATTTTTTCTCTGTGTTCTTTCTGCATGCATATATTTGTTGCTTGTCTATCAGCTTCGTAATAGAAGCTTTTGACAAATGCTACCCACATCCATCTGACTGACCATTCATGAGTTGCACACGTGCTACATTTGTTATAAGCTGAAGTACAGACTGGGAAATGACTAACAGGCCATCTGCTCATTACATGTGACAACTTCTCTGTGTACACTCGCTAGTACAGTGTGGATCCAATAATGCAAAGTTCTTGGTGAAAACTGAAAAGCCATTTGAAACCATGTGTAAACCAGGATTCATGTAAAACGGACTTATGCTGAAATAACCTAAAATATTCTCTAAACAACAGCTATGTTTCAAGTTTTATCCAGAGTTGTAGAATATTTCTGCAATACCAAAATCTCTAATAATTTTGGTTTGCATTTATCACAATGTAACGAATTTAGAAGAGTTAGTTCTTCCTCAACAATTTGTGAACACCAACAGTTGACTCTACAAAATAAGGCTTATTAAAATATCAAAATATATATAGCATGATAATGTGCAATATGTCATGTCGCCATCGTCGCTTTGCGATGGTAGGCTACAGGAATGGGTCAACATTGTCCAGCATTTCCTATCTCGTATTGCAACCATTAGGCTGGTCCCAGATAGTCCAATCCATTCTGCAATGTTGTCAATCCAGGATATCCTTGGTGTACCGCGATTGCGAACCCCTTCTACGAGGCCCGTCATCAGGCTGCCTTCGATGTTGTGCTTTGATTGTCTCATGATGTGTCCGAAGTACATTAGCTTGCGAGTTTGGACGTGGTTCAGCAGTGCGCTTTTGGTCCTCGCCAGCGTGTATATTTGTTCTGTGGTCATCCTTTTTGTCCAGGGAATTCTTAACAACTTTCTGATGCACTTGTTCTCGAAAGCTTGGATGCGTTTCTCAATTTGCGATATGTTTTGTCAAAAAGGCAGTGAAAAGGAAAAGAAATAAAACTTGCAGAGTATGTTCATGTGATTTAATTGAACCCACTTCCTACATTTAGATATTTAGCATTATGCTACAGTTCTTTTGTACTATGCATTATGGCACTAGTTTTTTGGTACATTATGTCACTTCATATTATCAAGAATCATGCACGTACACCAGTAGTACTTCTATACAATCACATTGTGGCTATGGAATGTTCTGTTGGAGACTACAAGAGTAAGTGACACACAAGAAATACATTGCTGTATTTTAAACTTAGGAAAAGGTATTTACTTGAATTCTGGAATAACTAGCCTGCATTTAAACTGCTATTGTTTCAGATGTTCATAGAATTCTGTGGTGGAGGTGCATTGGATGGCATTATGTTAGAATTGGAAAAGCCGTTGACTGAACCTCAGATCCGTTACGTCTGTCGTGAAATGTGTGAAGCGCTGGAATTCCTGCATGAGCATTTTGTCATTCATCGAGACTTGAAGGCCGGCAATGTTCTCCTTACTTGTGAAGGAGAAGTTAAACTTGGTTAGTGCTGCCATATATCTGTTGCAATTCACTGTCACAATTATCCGGCTGTGTTAATTACTGTCACATGTATTTTGGCCTGATTTATTTGCAAGTCGGCGGACAGGCTGACGTGTTACTGGCGTTGTTTCTTACTTGTGAAGGAGATGTTGAACTAGGCACTGCCATATATCTTTCAGTTCACTGTCACTAGTAGTGTTGTTGACTGGTGTATTTCAGTGTCATGATTGATTTACAAGTCTGCAGATGAACAGATTTCTTGCTGCTCATGCTTTCATTGGTAGCCTTTGTTATTGCGTGAGATATGCCCACACTTGACAGTGAACAATACAAAAGTGATTACATTGCACGGAAATATAGCAGTTCACTAAGTAAATATCAACATATGTGCAGGAAGCAGTTATATGTAACACGAAGCAATTATAAGTATTTAGTAAGTAGGTTTTGCCTTTTTATGTTTAAGTGACATTGTGCGTGGAGAAATTTATTGTAGGATGTTGATTCACAATCTTGTCTCTTACCTCTATGTGACCTCGGCCGAGAGAATGGAGCACTTGTCGCATACTAGATTAGCCGGAAAATGTGTTTTTACGCTATACCATGAATGTTGATTTTTGCGTCTAATTAATCAGTCTGCAGCTAGGACTCGCTGTACTACAAGTAATCTTATGCTACTTGATGCGTTAAGTGGCCATCCATATATTACGTATATGCATGGATGGGAGGGGGTAACCAAATGCATGTGCTTGCGAGTGGGGGGGTTTGGGGTGCGTATGCTTGCAAGTGGGGGATGGGGGTTTACTGATAATGTATGTACGCATAGGAAATGGGCCTTCAAATTGATTGGCCTTCAAGTGAGCTAGAGTTCAGTCTTTCCAGCTATCCGGTACTACCAGAGAAAGTAGAACTGTGGGAGAGGGTCACTTGTATGCCACCTTACCTCTGAACGCTATTATTAAACTATCACACAACTTGGCAGAGAGTCCATGGATTACTCATCCTTCAATCTGGCCTAAAGTGCAGACAGTCACTGCGTGGACCTATGGTACTGACACATTCTGCAGCTGGTCTTGGGTAGGTTGCATCAATCGTACGTATGCAGGTGGGGGTGGTGGAAAAAAGTGCGTACAGGGAGGAGGAGGGGTCCAATTTTCCCGGATTTTTGTGTACGTAATATATGGATGGCCCATAAGGCTATATAATATCATTAATGCATTGGGTAGAGACACATTAAATTTTTGTGTGTGATTTCCTGCCAAATGATATTTTGTGTTTTTGTGAAAAAGTGCATAAATTATGGGCCAATTGCTCTGAAATCTTTTCCTTATTTTACCTAAGGTGTAAGCATGTGGAAAATGCTAATAAGTCCATTTGCGACAAGCAGGGCTGTAGTGGTAAAATTAGCGGTGAGTACACGCTACCGGTTAGTTTTCCGAAGCAATTTCGAGGTGAGTATACGCTACAGTATTTTAATGTAAATAAATTAAAATATTTTGTGAGGCGAGTATACGGTCTCTAGAGGTGAGTATACGCTGTATACCCGCGTATACCCTCGACTACAGCCCTGGCGACAAGTGGTCCCTTCTCTCGGCTGAGGTCACATATATAGATTGAATCTATTAGACTGATGTGCTCTGATTTATTATGTGTTTTAAGTAAGTGTTTAGAGGACAGAATACAAGTTTCAGAAATGCAATTTCAAAATTGTAAATTAATTTTTTTAAATGTTGCCAAATATGCATCATATTCACTCAAGAAGCCAGTACACGTATTCAGGAAAGAAATGAATCAATTGTCACTTGTGATAAATCTATGAGGAGCTACATCAAGTTCTGAAGGCATTCTATTGAAACTGCAGCTGCAGAGTGTTACCATAATACTGCTTGCATTGAACTTAAGTGATTTTTCTGCAGTATACTATTTGAGCATAGTTTCATGTGAGTAAGCTTAACTTACACTGGCAGCTGGTTCACCAGCTTCAGTAATCTGATGTATTTTAGCTGCACTGAACTTTGCCCTGTAACCTTTTGTTATTCCTGTTTAGTAATTTTTTATGCAAAAACAAAGTTTACTTTCATGATATGTGCAACTTAATTTAATGCAAGTGAAACTAAAATTTGGATTGAAATTAACTGCTTTGGGTCCTGGTACCTCAGTGTAAGGTTATATGTTATATATGAACAATTTTGCACTACTGTGCCGTATTATTAGCTGTTAGGATTTGCTTGGCATGTTTTAAATTAGTTTTCTTACTGAGATATTTAAATTGATAGTGACCATGTTGACTACAAGTTGAGTTTTGTTCAGTGATGGAGCAGTTAGGAGTAGGTTTCTGTAATATTTGTTGAATGAAAATGTCTGCACTTTGACAGCTGACTTTGGAGTATCTGCTCGAAACAGCAGTTACAGACAGAAGCGGGATACTTTCATTGGCACTCCTTACTGGTAATACCATTTTATCATTTAAAATGTTTTGTTAATATACTTGTACTTGTATGTATTGGCTGTTCTTCCAAACTATCATTCCTGCTTCATTTGTATGTCTCACAAAAAATGTGCAATAAGTTTGGGAATGTAAAAACATTTTATGTCCTAAAGAGTGATGCATTTGGGAGGATAACAGGGACCACAGTTTTCTTTAAAAACTGCATGGAAGGTTTTAATTTAGAAACTTAAAAGAATGTTTACTGATTGGGTTTTTCTTAAAATTTGATGGAGATAATATGAGTACAAAATTTATATTAGTTGAAATGTTAGTCTAACGTTGAAATATTGTTCATTATGCTGCTTATGGATAAACAGAAGGATCTTTGTTTGGTAGATGAATTGACTCATTAATTAAAAAATGAGTTATTGGTTTGTTGATTGACTTACTGTTGGATCACTGACTGGGTGATCAATAGATTGGTCAACCAGTGATGTATTGACTAATGCTTGATCAATATGAAAACCTTTCCAACAGAGAAAATAATTCAGTTGTTTTGGAATGTGTAGGATGGCTCCAGAGGTGATCTTGTGTGAGACAATCAAAGACAGCCCGTATGATTTCAAAGCTGACATTTGGTCATTTGGTTTGTGTTTAAATACTTCTCATATTTATCATCTGTGTTGGTTTAAAGAGGTTTAGGTTTAGTTCAAGAAGAAGAAGAAGAAGAAGAAGAAGAGCAGTCCCTTAAGCTATCCCTGAGGCAGCCATGGGTATGAAGTGTTAGTGACTTCATTTTCTTTGCCTCGGCCTCTCCCTCGCCATCTCATCTTCCCACTGATAGTGTATGGTCACTTGGTTATAGCCTATGCTTATTCATATTGGTTCTTAAGTTTGAAGCTTTAAAGTACAGGTAGGCTAACATATACCACATTTTGTGCACCATTTATCTGATTCTGGGTTATTCTCATTGAGAATCAATGTGTCTCTGTATCTTTGTGTAATTGATCCAACGAAATCATCTTCCTATTCGAATGAATCTTAATGAACAATAATTTTGTGCATTATAGGTAAGATCATGGCTGAAATAAAAGATGTAAGTAGATGAATAATTTTGTTTCAGTAAAAAGATATCTTCTGTGTTTGTAGGCATAACGCTGATCGAATTTGCTCAGATTGAGCCTCCCAATCATGAAATGCATCCGATGAGAGTTCTTGTAAAGATACAGAAGTCTGATCCACCAACTCTGAATTATCCTTCAAGATGGTGAGTTTTGATAAGCATCCTTATTTGGAAGACACTTAACCATCCAAGTGGCATTTTTCTTGTGTTTTGAAGTGATATCACTTAGTTTAACTAATTTTTTAACTTTAATTTTTATTTTCTTTGTACTTTGGAGAGAGTTGAGGGAAAGTGGATCTGGAACTTAGCATGAGGATTTGGATTTCCTTGATTTTGCAAATTTAATATACCGTAAGTGTAAAAGGTATTGTGGACACTAATGTGGTTAAAATGCTTGTAGACAGTTTATATCTAGCAATGAAGCACAACTACTGGGACCAGCAAAAGACTTCTGATTACAATGAAAAAGTCACTTGTTTCCTGGCTGTTAGCCATGATAGTGAAGTCTCCTGTTTCTCATACTGAGACTTAGTGGGATTATATATATTCTCTCCTGAGGCCAATGAGCTAGCAATAGACAAATCTCATGGTCCTGGAGATGGGGCCACTGGAATCCAGTGCATCAGAGGCTTGCCTTTTAGTTTCAGACTTCCTCATTGCTGGTGTCAAATTATACGGCTTGGTGATGCACCTGTGCACAAACAACTTGCTGAGTCTTTAAATGGGATTAATCCAGCAGGTTGAAGCCCACTTGTGCTATTGCAGGTCTACTAAACTTGCAAACAATTAGACCACTGTGTTACTCACTTAAGCCACTATGGTGACAAGAGCTTTCATGCCAAATCAATGCCTGCTTATGGCATACATTACTTTTGACTCTTTTAAGATTGTAATTGGACAGTTTTTAAACCAGCCCATTCACTCAGTTGTCTTCAGTAGTGGCTTTGTTTGAAATCTTATAACTAACTGGGTTATGAATTTGCATCAGTAGAATCCCAAAACAGGGATAAGCTGGTTAAAGAAAAATTATATATATATATATATATATATATATAAGATAGGAAGATTTAGCTTTGTACTAATTCCTTCTACTTTGTACTGATTCTTGGGCATTGATTTGGATAATCATTCTGGTGCAACCACAGACATTGATTCAGGTTCCATCTCCACTGTTCTGTGAGCAACTGTACATTCTTACTGTTGCCAGGTCAAAGGATTTTAATGATTTCATAAGAAAATGCTTGGCAAGAGATCCGGAGCAAAGGCCTACAGCCAGTGATCTCCTTCAGGTTTGACAATTCCACTTTTAGTAGTACCAGTAAGCATTTTTAAATGAGAGGCATTAAATTAGTACTGAGATTAGACAATTCCACTTTTAGTAGTACCAGTAAGCATTTATAAATGAGAGGCATTAAAGTAGTATTGAGATTAGACAATTCCACTTTTAGTAGTACCAGTAAGCATTTATAAATGAGAGGAATTAAATTGGTATTGAGATTAAATTTTTTTATTTCATTTTTTAATGCCACTCTATAAGAATAATCAGAGGCACTGTCTACATTAGTGAGAACTTCATTAAGAGCAAAACATTTATTAGCTGGCAAGCATTGCTCATGTGTTTGTGTATATTGTTTTAAATGCATGGTAAGTAAGTAAGTAGTCTTTATTTGCATCTGACAAGTGCACGTGTATGTGGATCTCGTCGTAATTTTGTTGGTCGTGGTGGTCGTGGTTATGTTAACATTAGATAAGCATTGACAATTCCTGTTTGTATAACTTCTGTTTGTTTTGTATATTCACCAGCATCCTTTTATTCGAGATGTTAAAGACAGTCAGTCTATTATGGAACTTGTAAGCGAAGCTAATGCTGAAATAATCCTGGAAGAGAAGGACTTGGATGATGTGAGAGCTTTTTCTTTAATTACACTTATTGAAGTTAGATCAAATGCTTATGCTTAGGCATGAGCATTTTTTAAATGGAGCTGTTTAATAAGTTTAGGTTTGTCCATATTCACTCTACTTGTTAGATATGTTTACTAAGTCATATTTACCTCTGATTTGTTAATGTATGGCTTTGGGACGAATTAGAAGAAAAATGATAATACCAGGCTTATTTAAAATTGTTTATGGTACATTTTTTAGTTATTATGATCTTGGTTACTTTTCCTTTGAAAGGATCTAGATGAAGGCATTGATTTGGATAGTCGTTCTGGAGCAACCACAGACATTGATTCTGATTCCATTTCCACTGCTTCTGGAAGCAACATCCTTAAGCCGAATGGTGCAGAAGAGGACAACATCTCAGATGTGTGTTCAGTTTCTTTGTCGTTCTAACTGTGCTTGTAGGAAATTAGAATTTAATTTTTCAGTTGAATCTTTCTTGTTTCCCGTTGTGAAAAGCGCAGACTTAGAATTGTAATGCTAAGTGTTTTGTTGACTGTTTGGTTTTAAGTGTTGTGTATATTAATATGTAATGTTGGAAGCTATAAATAGTTAGTAAGACACTAAGTTAATGTCTTTGCACAAGTCTCTGTAGATGGAATTTAGCGCATATATGTATTTAGATAAGTTGTGGACATTTCGCTGGGAACAATGGGAAAGCGCTGATTTTAAACGTACTCGTTGTCCAATTAGATCACCTAATTCATTCTTGATAAGTAAGCATATGTTGGAACTTGAACTCTTCCAACAGAAATTTGCTATTTCAGCCAGATGCTGATGAGATAATGAACAGATGCAATGGTAAAGTGTTAAGGTGAAACACTTATTGACTATCCTCCGTAGAAGCTCTTTAGAAGTTTGGCGTTAGAGTTGCAGTGTCTATCAGTTTAAATACGACTCCACTGCAGTCTAAATAGATGGCCTCATATTCCATGAATGAGTACTCATTCAAGCACCATATTTTCCATACTAAAGTTGCTCCTTTGTAGAGGGCACTGTGACCCAAAGGCGACAAAATTTTGTAAAATCAATACATACGTCGCAATGGCAGGCAGATATGGCGCACCCATACACACAGATGGTCATATGCATATAAGCGCGAATGCTGTTGGGGGCCGTAAACATATGGCCGTTATTAGCAAATACTTGCTAAAAATAGTCATTTGTTAAAATTAGATATCATGCACTTTTGTAATAATATTTTTTTCAACATTTGGTGTTTGTTGTGGTTTTATGATAATTTTATTTATTTTGAAATTAAAGATTATAACGTTTGCTCTTGGTTATAATTTTACAATGATAAGTACTTGGTTTTATACCTCACATAGTTGAAGGGATCCAAAGATAATATATTTACTGACAGAGAGGCAGTTAGATATTAAACACATTAATCAGTTCACTCTACATAAGTCGCTTTCTGCGACTCTCATGTAAAATCCGTGACTTATAGTCTGGAAAATACAATAATGACAGCCGACATATTTGGCCGATCTGACTTGTCATAGCCCTTTACAACAGATGTTATTTAAAATTTTACAAATGACTTTAGGTATTGGTAATTACATTTTTGTATTTGTTTCAATCAGTTTCTGTAATTTTTAGACTTCTCCTGCTGCTGGTGACACAGGCAAGGCACCATTGCCTTCAATTGTTGTTGGTGGGGGTGGGGAAGATATTCCCAAAAGTCAGCCATCCAAAGAACCACAGAAGCAGCCAGTGGCTGCTGCAGCTGATAATGAGAAGGGTTTAAAGCCAGCAGAACCACAACAGGGCACCCTGGCAGAGGTTACGTCACCAGACGGTGAGGAACCCGTGATTCTGAGGAAGAAGAAGCCACCTCCTCCTGCAGAAATAGACAAGACACCAAGCCCAGAAGACGCAGCAGACAGTCCCACGGTCAGTAATAAAAACCTCTGAAAGGGGATAATAAATTTAAAATGCCAATTTCTTGTTAAATCAATGTTTTCTTTGAGGTCCAGTATCATCCTGGATTGCCAAAATAGATGGTTTCTGGGATTGCATAAAAAATGAATGCATAAATTTTGCACCGGAGTGAGATATGTATTTTTACAAACTGTGGAGAATTGTTAACCCTTAAATGACGAGAAGAATTTTTAACTCCTAGGGCCTGATGATGAGATATTTTATTGTGAAATGACCTATAAAGTAAACAATTTTGAACTTGCGATATCTTAGTCAGTTCTTGACCTAAAGACATAATGCAAAAATCATTGTTTAACATTTATCTCCTATTCCTGTTCATCCATTTAGAGTTTTTTAAATTTCTCTTGGGATACCCAAACCACTTTCCTATGTTCAAGCCCGTATATAAAACTAATTTTAGTGACAAACTGTGTAATATGAAATATGTGCCGAAATTAATGCCCAACAAGGCACACAAGAAATTTTGAAAATACTTTCATAAATGAAGGAGATATAATTTCTTTAGTTATAAGACTGCAGTCGTAAAATGTGAAGGAAAGGATTTATAAGGAAATATATGAAATATTGGCAATTTATATTTATCATATCTTGGTCAGTTTTTGACATAAAGACGTTACCATCAATCTTTAGTGTTTCATTTTTATCTCTTCCCATCCACCTGTCCAGAGTTAGAAAAAAAATTGGGGTATCCAAAGTTGCCTCAAACTATACCTAGGACCCAATTTTTTTAAATTTTGTTATTGTCAAGCCCCTATATACTCACACTGATTTATAAAATCAGCACCTTTCATTCTTCTCTTTGTGCCCGTGCATATCTTTATCGATATCTGGGTAGCTCTTAGAAAAAACGAGTTTAGCAACACTGAAGCTTTTCGTCAACATTTTTTTCATATTTGAACTTGTGATATCTCAATCTGTTCTTGACCTAGAGACATAATGTCAAAATTATTTTTTAACATTTATCTTTATCCCATTTATCATTTATTTATTTACCATTGTACCTTTAGGAATGATTAGATTGTCACTTTTGTTGCAGTGGTATTTGTAAAATGCTTTATTCTTATCAGCTGCAGTAAGTATTTAAAATAAATTTTTCCTCAAGATTTTGATTAACATCACTGGCCTTGTAGAACTTTGAACTTGAAAGGAAACACAAAGGATCTTCTGTTAAGTTGTTATATTGTTGACCGAAATCTTATTTAACCAGAGGTTTTAATAATTATAATCAGGCATTAATCAATGGTCAGTGTTTAATCTAGTCCCCCTCTTCTGGGAGGGGAAACAAGGTTTCTGGGGGGACCAAAAAATTTACACAAGATTTTTTTCATCCATCTTGAAAAAGTTTCTGACTTCCTAATTTCATCTTCAAAAAAGTTGATGACTTTTTTTTAGTCCTTCGTCCGATTTCTTTAACTTTTTACTCTCTCAAAAAGGTTGATGACCTTTTTTAGGAATTCATCTCTCTGGGGGGGAACCATGTATCCAAATGTTTCCTGGGGGAATTTTCCTCCCCTAAAGGTCTTTACATTGTAATATTGCTGGCCTCTGGTGGAAACATAAATCCTGGGGGGACATTTCCCCCCCCCAAAGACGTCTAGATTAAACACTGATCAATGGTCACTTCTAGGTAAACGGCACTGTATTTGATCATAAATCTACTTGAGACATACAGCCAAAGTCCAAGAAATCTGGAAACCAAAAGGCACGCCACAGTTGATGAAGATGGTGAAGCAGAAATATATTTAGATGTGACATTTTTGCTACCTCTGAATGTCAGAAGATGAATGCTTTTTCTGTGCGTTTTTTTAGGGTCAGAAGAAATATCGTACGCTAACTAAGACTCGCAGATACATGGTAAATGGCGAGGTAGTGATGTCTAAAGTGTCCAAGATTATCGTTCCAGGTTCAGCAACTGATAAAAAACAACAGGAACATCTGCTGTGGTATGTGGATAAGTTGGATCGAAATTGTTATAAGCTTTCCTATTTTGTACAGCTAACAAAACTGATAAATGTCAACGTTTTGGTTAATACTCTAGGAGTCATAATACATGATAATGCTCTCTACGAAAGTGATTGTACACTTTCGTGGATAGTACGTGAATGGAGATGATTGTAGTTACATCATATCAGTGGTTAGAGTTTTGTTTATAACTTCAGTTGTCTATTGGTGATTAGTTTCCCGTTGTCTTGTGTGTGATTCGGTCAGAAGAACTGGCTAGTTAGTTAGCATGAATGTAATGTGAATACGTATGCAGTGGCCTCATTACTGTTGTTTGTGATCGTTACTAGGAAAGCAGATCTGCGTGAATTGAAGCTGCTTCACAAGCAGGAGAAGAAGCTGCTGCAGGATATGGAGTTGAAGTCCCTTGCAGCCATTGATGAACAGACACGAAAGTTTGAACAAGACAATTCAGTGAGTTTCCTTGCCACAGTCCATCTGGCTTGGATGTATGTATGTATGTCTATATATATGTATGTCTGAATGTGTGTGAGGGCCTTTTAAAGAACACTCAAAGCACTGGGAGCATGATTGTCTAAGGAGTTTAAATAGGTGCACCTTAACATAACTAAATTTGGGAGGAACATATGGTTACAGGAAAATTGTTCCAAAGGGATGAACATTGGACTGGATTGCATGGTTTTCTCATGCTGTTACATGGAAAAGAGTAACTGGAAGAGCTTTGCAGGCACCTGAACGAGGGATTGGTACCCCTCGTGAAACTGGACACTGCTGAATTGACAATGCAGTTGTGGTGAAAGTTGGATGCATTACATTTGGTCGCATTTGGCATCTCCACTTGTTAATGAAAAACTATCAAGTAATTAAGTGCACACTAGATCCTCTTTATAGCAGACGCCTACTGCTTCTTTTGGGTGGTGACATTCAAATGAACCCTGGTCCATTTAGAGTTCAGAGTCTGGTTAGTAGACAATTAAATATTTGTTGTCTTTGCAATGGATGCAGTTTTGCATAAGTTTCTTTGTGAACATTACTTACGTATACTGGCTCTGCATGAGACCTGGCTTCAGTCGAATCCAGTTGTCTGTTTGTAACTGTCAATTGTGCCTTTGGTTTACATGTTTTTCATAGATGATATTAGATGGCCAATTGATTGCAAGTATTGTAGAACACATTGCAGATCTGCAGTGTGTTCTAAAATACCTCTGGGAGTCGTCTGTGATGTTTTTAAAGTCTTCTAACATAGTAAAGTATTGGCTTTGATTTGTGTTGTAGATTTTGCTACGCACTGCAGAGTATAACTTGGATCAGATGTCTAAGCAGCATAAACAGCAGATGGACAGAATGACCGTGAATCATGCATCAGAGATGAAGAATGTGCAGAAGAAAACCAGACAGGAACAGGTATTTGAGCAAAGCCTTGTGGATATTTGTGAAGACTTTAGAAGATATTTTATCATAAAGAAACAATCGCTGTACAGAAGCAGTGGTGTCTATGCCAGTTTATTCGGTTGGTAAAGGTTTGACGAGGCAGAATTTTCTTAGAATTCAGGAGTGAAATTACTGGCATTTTTGACTGTCCACGAAAACCCTCACAAAGTCAGAAAGTTAATTAGTGAGAAATGTGCTCTGGAGAGAAATATGCCTAAATTGGACAACAAGTTCTTTTGTCTGTTTGTATAGTTCTTGCTATTTAGCTACAAAGCTTTAAATAGTTATGTAGAGTTTCTCTGTATAATATTTTTATTTTCAGTTTTATTGCAAGGCATGTATCAATTATTATGCTAGTGATAAATAGCTGAACATTGTGTTCACTTGGAAGTTGGATCTTAATTGGCAGTTCACCCTTAACACCTGCAGTGCCCTGCACATAGGTGTTTCAGGGTGTATGTTGCACCTACCGGTAGTTTAATTGGCATGTAAATTTAAAGACTACTTTACTTGGGATACTTCACCTTCATAATTTTGAAGTACTGGTTGTTTGCGAGTATATTCTTATTATTTGGATGTTCTACAAGTACTCTGTCATTTATTGAGTGTTCTTCTGTGTCATTTATTTATTTATTTATTAAGTGATTCATGCTGGCTATTCGCATCTGTTTAAAAATTTCACTTAAGCTAGTAGTATTAAAAGAGAGGTTTCACGAAAACTTTCTGGCTTTAGAGAACTGAGTATTGAAACTTTTCCAGTTCACTGTCAGTAAGTATGGCAAATGTAACGACAGTGTTGAATTGCAATCCCATTTATACTTGTGCTTTACAATGTTAACAATGGCTTTTGAACATTTGGAAGTCATTCCAATTGTATTTTGTCTCTTTTCATGACAAGCAGATGTTTAAGGTTTAGAAGTCACTGAGATTTTCAGCTGAAGTGTTATCATGTTTCTGGTCATTTGTGTTGCTTCAAAAGGACAAGGACCTGAGGTCATTCAATGAAAGTCTGAAGCAGGAGTTGAAGCTTTTGAAGCAGGAAGTCGATCTAATGCCGAAGGAGGTTCGGAAAGATAATTTCCAGCAGAAGAAAAAGACAAAAGAAATTGAACATGCAGAAAAGGTTTTTAAAAGTCACTAAATGATTTTAAGTTTGTAATCTAGTAGTAATCTAGTTTGTAATCTAGTAGTAATCTAGTTTGTAATCTCTGTAAATTTTTTTTATATTTCTGGAATAGTGTGCCTAGCTAACCTACAACATGAGCTTGTTGGTTGAAGACGAGGAACTATACAAATGGGTCATTATGATTATGCTAAATAAGTTAATGCATTGCCTTCAAAATTTCAGCAAGTCAGTGTCTTCCTTAAGATGATCACTGCATAAGGATGTTGAACAAGTCCTCCACACACAATTGCTTAGCACTGGTGATTGTGACACACTCATTAATTAGATAGTGGTGCTGCATTAATACTGATATGATATCAACGATGCATCTTATGTCAATGTTTGAAAATTGCATGCCTTCTTCAGGTCTCAGAACACGTCTTAGAAGATGTTGTAAAGAGTTGGTATATATATATATTGATATGATGTGGTAGCTGACTGGTTTGAGCATGCACCTTGTAAGTTTGAGTGTTCGGGTTAGAGTCTTATATGTGTAATAGTTACTGTATAGGTATCATGACCAAGTCCTTCATGCACAGTTGCTTGGCACCATCCGTTGATGTTTAATTATTAGAAGGTGATGTTTAACAGATACAGAAATAATAAATTTAATAAATGTAGAATATGCTACTGTGTATGCTAGGAACGGAAATTCATTGAGCAGCAGAAGGAGAGCATGGTCAGAGCGTTGAAGCGTGTCGAAGACCAACAGAAAGATCAGGTTGCACTTGCAGAAAGGCAGTTCCTGCAGCTGAAGCAGCAGACTATTAGAGGTATTGGTTTTCAGATTTAACTACTATTCTAGAGATTTCAAGTTCATTTGTTCT
This sequence comes from Allolobophora icterica, assembly GCA_963556255.1. Lineage (NCBI taxonomy): Eukaryota > Metazoa > Annelida > Clitellata > Crassiclitellata > Lumbricidae > Allolobophora > Allolobophora icterica. Next base: position 42,890,129 of record OY744605.1, read on the forward strand.
AGGGCACTGTCAGCCTTTTACCTTGTGTCTGTAATTTGAATCCAAAAGTTTCACGTCAGAATTGAGTGGTGCATAGTTCTATGAAGGAGAGTTTTGAGCTGCGTCTGCAGTTTACTACAGTTTTCCGTCATTCTTGTGCTGTTGGTGGCAAGTGGACGTCATCGTCACCTGGAAGTAATAGTGTGGATGCATTTACGTACTACTGGTTTACCCATGTTCCACATCGCAGTCCGTGGTGTCATGTCTCTAGAGCAATTAATATGCTGTTATTTAACTCAGAATGCAAAGAACTGCAGAGAAGTGCTAAATATCTAAACGTAAGAAGGAAGTTTAATTAAATTACATGAACATGCTTTATAAGGCTGTTTCATTTTCCTTTTCATTGCTCTTTTGGTAAGTCACATTACTGTTAGATATTTTTAGTGTGACTTCTTGAAAGTGATGCAACCATTGGCATTCATAAATTGTTGAGGAAAAACTAGCTGCTGAAGTCAGTTATATAGTGGTGAACTGCGAGGTAAAATTTCTAGAGATCTTGATATTGCAGAGGTAGTAGTTCTATGAGGTTGGGTAAAATGCAAAACAAAGATGTGTGAATTTGTTAAGAATGCAGTGAGTAAACTATGGGCAGAGATTGCCCAAGCAGAAGCTAAAATGGAGACCCTTTTACACGTGAATCTGCTTAGTGCACGATTATACCATGGCTCCCAACAACGCCTGTTTAATATGTGAACCCGTTAGCATGCAGTATAAGATCGTGCTGTGTAGCAGTTGGTATAAGCTGTGCACAGCTGCCTGCTTATGAGCGGGGCAACTGTTGCTAGTAGCGCATGTCTGTTTTCCTCACACGTAGATACAGCTGTAACTGAGATAATGATTTCTGGTAATTGTTTGATTGATGTGTAGTTGCGACAAAATGCAATTCATCCAGTTTTCATTCATACCAGATCAAGCACAGCATTATTACCAGTGCCATTTCCACTGACACTGAACCATTTTGAACCAGGTGCACCATTAACACCCATCCGTGACAGCACTTGAGTTTGCATATCTTTACCTGTGAGTTGTTGTTCTTCAGCACGAGAAACGTCTCTGTGGGAAGCAGACGTGTCTCAGTTGAAAGATCGCAACCGACTGAATGTCCAGCAACTTGATAGCAAGTTCATGCTGAAGAAGCAGCTCATGATGACAAGACATGCGAAGGTCGGTATTTGATTTAGTCAGGTTTTACTGACTGCTTTGCTCTGGTCTTTACATGCAGTTTTTTGCTCACTTTTCCACCAGTTTAAACTAATCTATTTTGATATGACTTTAATCGCACTATGATGTGTGGTCATGAGACTCTAAATGTACAGTAGACAAGTGTTTAAAATGTTTGCATGTGTAAATGTACTTATTTAAGTATGAGTGTGTCTTTACAGTTCAGTCTTCTACTGAAAATGTGGGTGTGGCAACAGTGGGTTGGTGTATTGGGGAACAGAATCTCAGTTCACACTGTTTTATAAGAAACATCTTGTAAAACATATTCAGTTTCTCTTATACTGCACCGGTTTCGATCTGTTAGCCATGTTTAAGCATCTTAGGTAGATCCGTAAAGGTGCTATTTGTTGTATAAATATTCGGATGCTTGTATGTCATCGAAGAACATCCCTAAAGTGCTTCTCACTTGCCTGAATGATATCGCAGTTTATTAAGAATAAGAATAACAAAGGTTACATATAATCATATTTAATATAAACATTTATGATAGAGAAGTGACCATACAGCATGAATGGTGGTTATGATGATGATGATGATGTTTATGATCATGATGATGTTGATGATGGTGATGTGATAATGATGATGACGATGACGATGCTGACAAATTTGTTGTTGACTTGGAAACAGGAGATGGAGCAGGTCCAGCGCATCAATGCATCAAAGGAAGATGAGCTGTTGCAGTGCCATCTGCTGGAGAACAAGCGTCTGCCAAAGATCATGAAAAATGAAGGCAAAACACGTGCACTCATGTTCAAGCAGAGCCTTCGCATCAGCGTCATGGGCATAACAGCCGAACAGGAAAAGGAGAGAATCAAACAGGTTCACGTGGTTTCTTATTGCTTTTTTTCTCCATTGCTCTTATAGCGTCTGTAATAAATAAAGAAAATCGGGTACATGTGAATGAACTTACATTCCTTATTTTGAATCTTTTTACATAAATTTAAATATTGATTTATCTGAACAGAAATGTGTCAATACTTGTGTGACTGATTTACGCAAGAAGATGGAAGTAAAGAATATCTCTGATGTGGATCTTTTTGGATGTTAGTTTGAAGAGACGGAGAAGCGTCGTCTAAAGGAGGAAGAAGCAAGGCTGCGTAAGAAGCACAAGAGGCAGAGGGATGAACTCAAAGCAAAGAATGATGCAGTTGTTAAAGAACTGGAACAAGTGCATGTAAGCAATCAATTATCTTAGTGTAAAATCTTGCCGCTAATCAAAGACCTGCTACAGCACAGCTCTAAAGTATATATCTTGCACTTATGTACGACCCTTTTTGAAGCACTGGTGCTTCTGAGTAAAACTGGTTCAAAAACTTTGGTCATTGCAGTCAATATCCTGCATTTTAGTTAAAGCAGTTGCTGTAATTAGGGGTCCACCGGAAATCGCCTCGGACATTTGTCTCGGCCAGAAATCCCGTTTCCGGAACTATTCGCATCGGCAAATACTGTAGACGCAAATAGTTCCCAAAAATTTCTCTTTAAAAAATTGTTTTCTTTAAAAACTTATTCAATGAACTTACGTATATCAAATTATAAATGTTCAGCCTTAAAACAATTACACACCCATTGAATTCAATTCCATTTTCTTGAAATTATGTCAATTTATTGAATTTAATGCAATTTTAGAAAACTTCACAAATGCACAGAAATGACTAAAATTCAACATGTATCAGTCACTTATTACAAGTACACAAATTTATTTCGATAATTGTTTATTACATGAAAATGTGAAGCTTCGAATATGGAACAATTGGTACCCGGTTCGTTTCCAGATCCGGCAAATAGTACATCCAAATACTCGGATTCGGTACTCGGTGGAAAATGTCTTTTCGGTGGACCCCTGGCTGTAATTGTTAATTGTGTGATTTGCTACTGGCTCAGTTAGAGGCAGTCTGTGAGCATCCTAGTGTAACACGGCATTTGATAATTTCATGTGAGATCACATTTTATTAGTTCATGTACAAATTATACAAACTTTGCATAATTTTCTGACTCCTTGTTATTTGAATTAAATTTATGTCATGTGTTGATCTTAAAATCTGCACTCTGAGTAGCCAATACAGAAAACTGATTTTGTTATGAAATGTAATGTATTGCTTTCAGGGATTTTGACTGAAGTCAGACTGAGGTTAATGTGTTCAGTAGGGTGCAACTGTCAATTGATGCATTATTACAGTGGCTCTGTACTTGTAATTTTAAGCACACCTTTGCTTAAAGACTCTTTGGAATGATTTAGTCACACAAAGTTCTGTATTTATTGTTTTATATGCTAATAGTGGTGTATTCACATTTTTATATCCCTTGAGAGGGTCAGTGTGGGGACTTTAAGCAAATCATCCATGTACAACAGCTTAATGCCATCAATTGATGAGCAGTTGTTAGCAATCAGCATAAAAGCATTGGAATTAAATAAATTGTAAACCTATAATTTAAAAAAAAGTAGACGAGAGTAATTCTCAAGTTTTTGTTTTTCTGAAAGAATGATAGGCTGCAATGTGAATGTTTGACTGTACTTTGGAAATGCTTCCTAAACAGGCAGAGAAACGAAAAATGTTGGAGGACAATGAAGCACAGAAACGAAAGGAACTGGAAGATCAGTTTCAGACAGACCTGAACAACATGCAACAGGGTCAGATCCCAAAGAAGGAGGTCAGTTCAGCTATATTCATATCAAGTCTTTTTCATTTAGTCTCAGCTACCTCTCTCCCCCACTTGACCACCGTGATCTTCTTGTCCCACAAGCAAGGACTATATGACTTTTGCTTGCATTGGCCCAGCACTTTGGAATCGGCTTTCTCCACTGAACTTCTCTTCTCCAGTAACTGGTGGCACAAGTGCCTCTTTCCGCTACCTCAAATCACTTTCTGTCCATTGGGTCTTTTGCATTGAGAGCGCATCTGATTGGTGAGCACTGTGAGAGGCACTTTATAAATTTATAGATACTATACGATTTAGAAATGGCACATCAGTGAAAACTAATATGTTATTGCATTTTAGGAGTTATAATTTACGATTTTATTTCATACCCTCTAAATGACCACAATATGCAGAATTAATTAGAAGACCAATGATTGTTATGAGTATTCTATTTAATGTTGTAATAACATTTATGTTACATGAAATTTGATTGTTGCTAGCATGTGTGTATTTAGTTTTAAGCAGTTATTTGCCTTGCACTTAAACTTATCCTGTTGTTAAGGTAATGATGGCATTTTTAATAAAACTCTAATTATAATTTCTGTAACTGTTTCCTTAATCTTAGATGTGAAATAAACACATTATCGTGACTATTTAACAATTATTAGAATGGCTGAATAAAGCCAGTTAACTTGATATGAACTATTATAAATGTCATAACAAAAGTGGTTTAAGAAAGTGACATAATTCTTTAAAATCATTGTCAATGTTCTATGAAATTAGGGAAATTGAGAATCAGAAAATATAGGTTTGATTGTTAGATTGAGTGTTGTTAATGCTTGTGTGTATGATGTTTGTTTGTTGTGGCTAGGCCCTTGAGGCTGCATTTGTCCAGGAGGTTGCTGATAATGAGAAATTCTACGCAAATGGCAGCAGCGTTGACCGAGATTCAGGCAAAGGGGTAAAGTCTGGAGTTTCACAAATCGTCTTACCTAACATCAGCCAAGTTCCAGCCACATCTGCAGCAAAGCCACCAGCCAAAGACTCACCAGACAGCAGGAAAAAGTTGCCAGCTTCAGGAGCACCTAAGGAATTGACTCTGCCAGTTGTGACCTGCAGCAAAACGCCAGCTGAACATGGGCCTGTTTCCAAAGCCTCTGAGGAGAAATTACCTGTTCACACTGCCAAAGTACCTGAAGAGAAATTGCCTGTTCCTGTTGCCAAAGTACATGAGGCAACAATACCTGCTCCCACTACCAAAGTACCTGAGGAGAAATTGCCTGTTCCTGTTGCCAAAGTACCTGAGGCAACAATACCTGCTCCCACTACCAAAGTACCTCAGGAGAAATTCCCTGTACCTGATGAGATAATACTTGTTCCCACTGTCAAAGTATCTGAGGAGAAAGTACATGTTCCTGTTGCCAAAGTATCTGAGGAGAAAGTACCTGTTCCTGTTGACAAAGTACCTGAGGAGACAGTACCTGTTCCTGCTGCCAAAGTACCTGATGAGAAATTACCTGCCTCTGTTGGTGATTCATCTGTTGTAGTAGGTGATACTTTGGATGGTCCAACTGTTGATGGTTGTCATGGAGATATAAGTGCTGTGTCAGCAGTTAGTGAAGTGTCTGACGAGAACAACGAGAAATCAAGTCTTCTGACTGCCATTCCAGTTTCCCTGTCTGGAGAAGAACAGGTTTCCTGTGGTGTTGCAGCCACAGCAATCGATATCCAGCCCACTGATGGTGGTACTAGTGAGTCTAAGGTTTCCGAGCCCATTGTGCCTTGTCCTACCTCTGCTGACGCTATAGCTCTTATTAGTTTGCATGAGCACGAGGAAATTCCTCCTTCGATGCCGCAGTCATCCAATGAACAAAGTAACAATGCACATTCGGAGGTAACAGTTGATTTGTTGCAGGCAGATACCATTACCTCAGATGTTCTGCCAGCCACAAAGGTCTCTTCACAGCATGAAGGTCTTGTTGAGAAAACGGCCGAAATTTGTAGCAAATTGGAGACGGAAGAGGAAGGTGTATTGTCTGCTTATCCTGATATCAAAATCAAGGCCTCTTCAGTGTCTATGGAAGAGACATCGGGTGAAAAGTTGCCAATTATTCCATCTTCAACTGCCAGTCTTTCTTCAGAGAGTTCAACCGAGAAATTTGCAGAAGTTAGTGGTTCACAAAGGCAAGATGAAAATGCTGTTGAAGAGAAAGCAGCTGTTTTGAAATGCCAAACGGAAGTGTTGCCGCCATGTCCCAGTGATTTTTCTCAAGATGTAATCGCTACAGAACCACACTTTGAGATGCCAGCCACTGACGTAACAGACGAAGGACGCAGTCAGGGTAGCGCTGACCTTGATGAAACTGCAAAGACTAAAAAAGTGTCTCTTGAGGTAGGCGATGACCATCAGGCAAGGAACGACAGTAAGTTACATGAAACCAGTGACTCTGATGTTAAAGCACATTGTGTTTCACTTGAGAGTAGTCATCCTCATCATGAAACAAAAGACACGGCTCTTGAGGATAATTGCAGTCATCCAGAGAAGAGTGATATTGATTATAAGCGTGATGACCCGTATCAGGAGGAGAAGTCTTCTGTGCAAATTGAGGCTCATCCTGAGAATAGTGAGACAGCTAATGAGGATAATTTAGAGAAAAGTAAAGAAGCTTTTGAGCGAGGAGGCACAGTTCATCATGGGGAAAGTGATACAGCTCATGAGGCTTGTGATTCAAGTGATGAGAAGAAAAATTCTCCCAGTGAGATAAGTAGTCATTCACATGACCATTCTGACCATCCTGAGAAGAGTGATACTTTGATTGAGTTCATAAAACCTAATCCTGAAGTAACTGAATCGTCGCACAAGCACGACGATGGGCATCATGACAAGTGTAGTGAAATACAAGAAGAGAAGAGCTCTTCTGCAAAGACAGGTGATAATGAGGAGAGTTTGATTGACTTGTCTACAGATGAAAACCTTGATGCTTCTCGTGAACACACTGATGCTCGGGATGAGCAAAATGTGTTCAGCACCCATCAGCAGAAAGATAGCAACAATTTACACGAGCGTTCAGAGCCGTGTCTTGAGAAGGATGATGGCTCACATGACAAGGAGACTGGCTCCGCCAGTGGCCCACTCACATTGCTGGTTGAAGTGACTGGAGCAGCGGAAGAGAAGGAAGGAAGTCTGCATGTAAAGAGTGAATCTTCTGATGAGAAGAATGACGAATATTTTGGAAATACTATTGCAGCATCACCAGATAAAAAAGAATCAAGTGTATTGCCAGAGAAAAAGAGTGAATCACCTGATTAGAAGAGGGACATTGGGAAACAAGAGAGTGACATATCTACGATGACCCTCGATGAAACTTAAGAGAGAGCGGCATATGAGGGAAGGTTGATGGATGCATTCTGCTTGTCCTTCTTTGACCCTTCTGCTCATCCCCACACTTTCACATATAACGGACTTCTTTACACGAGAAATTGATTTGCTTTGTGATATAAATGCATCAGTAAATTCATCTGCCAGAACTGAAGATGACTTTTAAGGATTTTTACTTCTTTATTCTTGGGCTAAGGTACTTCATTTCTCTTCCAAGAGTCTATGTCGCACTAAATGTGGTGCTGTTCAGATTGGCAGATGTTTGTACTGACTACTTGTAGTTTTCATTTAAATGTGTTGTAGCATGTTAGATATTAAAGTTTAAATATTTTTAATACTATGGGAATGAAAGGCATTCAACAATGATGTTTATTTAATTTCACCAGTTTTGCTGAGTTTTTGAAACTCAAGTTAAGAGAGTTTATATAGCTATGCAATGATTCGTGCTAAAAGCTTAAATGAAACTTTTCAGTAGGTCTCTTTCTTATTGGTCTATATTTTCTGCTTTTGATTCGGGTTTATAAGCAAAGTTAGTTAGAAACTTGTACATCAAAATAGGAAAACTCCTATGTAATCCTATTCTTTGCATTTGGTACACTTGTATCAAGTCTGTTTCGTTATGGGTGTCATGTGTTGACGTGTTACTGAAGTGGAAATCTTTACTAAGGTGAAGATTTGCACTGTTGTGTTTTTGTTTATGTTCTGCTATCATCAGACCTTTCAAAGGATCACCATTCAGATGACAATTCATCTATGACCAATTACACATGCATTGTTACTGTTTGAATATTCTTCTGCTGAAAATTCATTTTGTGTGACTGAAGAGCAAGAAGCACTTTCAGCTAATCATAAGATGAAGCTTTTTAGATCTGTTAGGTTGCCATGTTCCAGCTTCTTTGAGAAGTGCTTAGAGATGCTAAAGGTGCTATAAAATTGTTCAGATACACACATACACATACATACACACACAAATACATTCATACTGCACACACATTGCAAAAACTGTTTTATGTAACAGTTTCTAGTAAACGGTGTCTTTGAATTTGTAATTCAGACACTTGGGTTTGATTTCTATACCTGCTGTGGCAGTGTAATTGTAATTTAGAACTTCTGTTGCACCAGTGTCTGGTGCACAAGGCATCAACCAATGGTGCACCAAGACCAAGCCATAATCAGGTCAATATCTTGAAGATCAGTTCGTAAGACAGAGTGACAGTGATTTTTGTTGTGGTTTGATCATTTTCTAAAGTGTATTGGCTTTCAAATTTATTAAAATGTTTTTAAGTTGAAACCTTGTTACTACGGAAATTTTTATTGTGTACAAATTTTTGATCTGCTAAAAGTTGAGTTCTAAAACTGATTGGATATGAAAGGGATTTGCGTGTGAATTTTATCTCAAGTGCAGTAATTGTAGAAAATAAAGTGTCAAATTTTAGGATTGGATTGGCTACAGTCTAGTGCCAATTCATCACAAATGGTACACATGTTCTCCCCAAGTGTTGGAACACTTGTGTCTATGGTTTACGCTAAGCATCTGGTAACTGTAGCTTTTGATTGTGTGTTGCCTACCTATTTGATGTTAATGTGATGTGTTTCCTATTCATGCTTCTGTTTTATTACATAGTTAATTTTACTTTAATATGCCTCATGAATATATTAATTTGCTCAGCTAATTTACATAGTGCTGCATAAAGGAAGCATCTCATGGCAGACGACATTAAACAGAAAGCATTTAGCTGCTACTGCAATGACAGCAGGCAGAGAGGTTAAGAGGTTGTGTTTAGGTTGAATGATAAACGTTTTCATGGTTATTGGCTGTGCATAGATTTAGTGTGGCATGGTGGTCTGTTGGACAGGAAGCCAATGATTGAGGGTTCAAAGTTGCTGAGTGGACTGCTTGTGGTGACTCTTTAGAGGTGTTCATATTACACAGTTATCTCTGTCACCAAGCAGTATAACTGGGTAGCGGTCAGAAGCTGGGAAGTAAAAGTAAGACCTGCTGTGCAGTGGTTTGAGGATGCTGAAATTCATCCTTTGCTGGCTCAAGGGCCAATGAGAAGAAAATGAGGTCCTCCATTACGTTCCAGCACGAGATGTTGGAACTTTACAGATTACTTTGTATAGATACGAGGTAAGGCAATGTTAACACCAATGGTGTAACTGTCTTACGATGTCCTAGAGCATTGACAGACTATCTGAGCACAGCAGATTCCCATGTTTAGAATAAAGGAACAATCAGGTCATCCGGTGCGCAGTTTTCTTTTCGACAGCCTGCAGTAATTGCAATGTTTACTAACATCCACGCGGTTTTCCCATGAAAGCATTTTCCTTGAGGTGTAACAAATGATAATAGTAATTACAGCAGGCAGTAATATAATTTTCAGTTAGATGTATATATAGGAAACATATGGTAACTTTATACTGTTTCTTCAATTGTCATTGCTTTTGTAGTTAAGTAAATACATACTCATTTATTTTGAAATAGCCAACATCCACTGCTTACCACAAACATGGTTTGTCCGCAGAAATGGTTTGAAAGATCTTCACACGTGGTGTACTTGTTTTGACGTAGCTTTTGTTAAGCATGAAACATCTGATAGCATTTAACTTTTCTATGAATTTCATTTATCTTTCGAGGTAGCAGGACATCTAATCTGGTGTGGGTTGTCATAACAATCATTTTGGTGCTAAGTGGTGTGGGTACTGGAAACCTGTAGCACTCCTGTGTAAGGCTGTCACACGTCTATACGAAGGTATTTGCTTGTATCACATGTATTGAATGATTTCTGGGCATAGGTTCCATGCAGGGTCCTTGTAAAAGGTTCCTGATGACTGGGCATCGTAATGTTGCTGAGATTGGACACTGTTCAGTAGAATTGGCCTCAATGTTTGTGCAGTGTCTACTGTAATTAACGGTGTCTTTGAGAGATCATTTAAAGGCCATAAATGTCCACATATTTACATTTGCATGCATACAAAATGATGGTCACTATGATTTTGCATGTAGACCACTTAAATTTCACATGGTTTGCCCTGAGTCAAAGCTACATAGGAGGTAAGAAACCACTATATTTGTCGTATAGTCATAAGTGGTTTAATAACTCGTCTGTTTTGAGAAATCAGATCATTTTGCCATCCAGCTTCTGCAGTTTTACAGCATAATCAAATTCTTGTGTGAAATGCTTGTTAAATTTCCTTGTTATGCATTCATATTAAGCATTTTGGTTTTAGTGCAGTTGTTATTGCATGACCTTGTAGCATAGAGGAATATGTAAACTGCTTGCTAAATAATACAGCCGTTTCTGATTTAAGCATATATAAATTTGATATACCCTATGTATCGGCTGATGAATAAATGTGCATATGATATTGCGCCTCTGATATTATTGTGTCTATCTCATTTAGTTTTGGTTTTGTACTTGTACTTCATACTTCACTATTGCAACAAATCTTTAGATGGTTAGAAATTGTAATTCATAGCCAGTTTATTGGTTGCCGAGAGGTTTGGTTAATTGTTTCATGGCCGTCTCATTTTCATCGTCCTACCAACCTTGGATCTCTTTCTAAATTCACGATCTCTACAACTGTGTTTCTGAGGCCTAATTGTCACATTTGTTTTTTGGATTTTGGCCAGATCTGTTTTTTCTACTTTTAGATCAGGAGTGATTGCAAGTACTGTTAGAAATGACTAGGTTAGAATTGGGTTCATGGAGTTCATAGTCCCCGACCGTTTTTACTTTTTTAACGTAAACCATTTGGTGAACAAGCAGGTTATTGATATTTTTCAAGCAGTTGAAGACTTAGTTTTGTTGTGTGTTTTTTCTGCTGTGTGCAATTTTTATTATAATTAAATCATCATCAACTTCTTTTGAGTATGTTTGGTAATAATAATGACAGAAGAAAGTGACCTAAGAATGGTACAACGTGCACTGATTCCTACATGTATGTGTGTACTTATATCCAGCTAGGCAGGAACTACTCCGTATTATGCTTTACTTGCCATCTGTGGCAAACGGTTCAACAGAGGTCCAACGAATCCCACGATTCAAAGAAGGCCAAGTGGCAATAAATAGATGTTTTAAGAGTGTCGTTGGCTGTTCAAATGTACCCGGATGGAGGTGGTAGTTTGTGCTTTTAACGCAGATGCTATCTTTTTCACATGTTGATGAAAGCACATTAATGCACTAACCCACAAGGTGTTAAATGCCTGTAACATTAAACAAAATATTACTTATTAAATATTGAAAGATAATTTCTTCCTTTGATGAATATAGGTAATACTAACTAGCCTCTCCCACATAGAATATTCTGTCTGCATGGTGCTGTCCTTCAGCCAGTGTTCTCTTGCTCCCTATATGAACCTTGAAAGCAGTTGCCAAAAACTGTCCAGTGAACTTTATCCCAGCATCCTGCCTTTTCTAAAAATTTTGTTCTCATATTAACAGCCAGGTAGCTGTCATCATTGCACACACTTTTGTTCTCATTGAATTCACCAGATTGCGCCAGCATACACCTTTGTGTAGAGCCGGACTATGCACACGTCTAATGCTGTCATTACATAGATGATAACATTAGTGTTTCAATTGTGGTTGAGGAATCTAACTACATCATTCATCCTATACTGACTTTGTTAGACCTGATAGATCATTTCTTATTTGAATAACAAATTTTGTATAAGAATGGTCTGTATTAATGTTGATGACGGTTACTATGCATGCAAATGCATAACAATTGTAGTTATTTGTTGCATTCACATAATGAACTAATTTCTCCTCTGGTCATTGTTGACTACATTTGGCGATGTTCAGCACAGAAAGAGTTGTGGCCCAGTCCTCTTAATTGTCACAAGGTGCTGTTGTGTTAGAACATGCTTTTTCTCTTTCTGTTTGTGTGCTGCAGTTTCCTAACAGCATGTTTAATTATAGCATTGACCAGTTAATAACTAACACGTTCGTGTGTTTCCAAACAGGATTAGCTGCAAAGTCAGTTCATGTATGTTGTAATTATAACTAAAGTCACAGAATAATTAGTTCATTTGGTTATGTTAAATAACCAGTAACATCTTAAAGACGTTGTGACGCTTTATATAAGTAGCTCACAATGCAAGGGTACATAAGCAGTCCATTACAACAAGTTCTCTTGAAGAGTTTGCGTCTTGTCCTCATGTTTTGTGCATTCATTTAGCATTTTCTTTTTGTGTAATATGAAAAAGCTGTTCACTGAACATCATCTGTAAAAAAATTGTCTCAGTTGAGGCCAGTTTTAAGTTAAGCTTACCTCAGCTACAAAGCAAAATACTTTGGCATTTGGTTAAAATTAATTAAACCAGTCCTTACAAATATTAAGTGTAACCTGCACTCTTTAATGTGCAAAAATAGCATCCATTTTTATACAGTAAAAATCAGTCCATAAAACCAAGATGTGCATATGAAGTGTAATTTTCATTGCATCAGCTCATAGAGTTGTGGCCAGTCCTCTTACCGACACATCAATGTCTTACCCTCCATCAAGCTTAATATAAGTATTGCAGGCTGTCTGTTCTGTTAGTAGTTAAGGTTTATCGCATAACATGTACATGTACAGCGCAGTGCGTTTGCAGGCGCTTAATTAAAGAATAAATATTATTATTATTATTATTATTATTATTATTATAATCTTAATATAATGCACCAGTTTTTACGCAGCTTTTAGTGGAACAGGAGTGTGAATTATCTTCTTTTCTCTGCAGTGAGCTCCCAGCAGACTTCTAACTAGATTACTGCACTAAATCACAAAAGGTGTAGGTAATATGTGTAGTAGATTTGCAAAGCTAAAAGCAGATAGTCCTATTTTATGTTGGTATATTACATGTCTGTGGATGTGATGCCAGAGTACAACTTAAATTAATATGAAACATTTGGATGTTTGGAAAATGAGTTAAATTACTCATAAAAGTTTGAGACCTTTCAAAAGTGAGTCTTAAATCTCAATATGCAAACACAGGATCGAGTTCAGACTGAACTGGTGTTCATGTGTGTCTGTTGAACCAGTGAACTGGTTTTGCTGGTCTGTCTAGGAATATGTTTTCCAGTAGTTGCCTTGAGATGGAACAAATCGAGGGCCATCGGAATACTTATCCTAATCATTTTTCAGTCTTTTATTGAATGTGGCTGCATCAAACATTTTGCTTTTACTTTTGTATTATTTGTAGAAGTTGTAAAATACCTAATACTGCTTGTAAACTTGGCATTCATAAGGGGCCGTCCACATATTACGTACGCACTGAGGGGGGTCGGATTTTGGCGATTTTGCGTACGGGTGCGAACGGGGGGGGGTGAGGGGGGACAAAAGTGTACGTACGCAAAATAAATTTCTAATTATGACGTCCACATTAGCCTATTTATAACTCTGTATTGTCCTATAGTCGTCCGATGGCATTTTATTACATTATTATTATTATTATTAAAGTAGTTTTATATAGCGCCCCTTCAAGATTGCCTACTCAGGAGCACTCCCAGCCCAACCACGGTCAAATAACGCAGTTTTGAGGACAGTAAGAAACAGGGTGAAATGACCAATCGGTAATTGACGGAGCTTGGTAGGAAGCCCATTCCAGGTCATGGGGGCAGCCACAGAGAAGGCACGGCGCTGCCGTATGGTTGTCCGCACGCGGGGAACAACAAGTTCAGCCTGCGCAGCTGAGCGGAGAGAGGAACGGCGCTGCGAGCATGAGGTGGGACAGCAGAGCTCCCGCAGGTATGGAGGGGCCAAACCTTCAAAGCACCGCCGGACCAAGGCAGAGATTCGGTAAGTGATGCGCTGTGGGTAGGGGAGCCAGTGGAGGACATCCCTCATATACGCAGACACTCTGCCAAACTTGGGGATGCGGCCTACATTATATAAAAGCCATGTGCAGTTATTCTGTGCTGTGAACGAGACACCTATTATTTGTCTATATTGGCCCTCACTCATCCTTCAATCTGGCCTAAAGTGCAGATTTTCGAGACACTTTCTGCAGCTGGTCTTCGGGGGGGGGGTGCGTCAAGTGTACGTACGCGGGGGGGGGGTGTGGAAGAAAGTACGCTTGCGAACAGGGGGGAGGGGGTCCAATTTTCCCGGATTTTTGCGTACGTAATATATGGATGGCCCCTAAGGACTAGTTTTACCTATGCCAATGTTTGGTTTAAGTTTCAACCTCTTTGTGTCATAAATCTTGCCACTTTGTATTGCTTGGACCAAATGTAGGCCAAAAACAGAATTTGATTAGTGTTTATGATCATTGAGTCTTCCCAACAACGTACCATCTCTGGACACAATCAAATCACAGCTCAAGACCTATTATCTTTGTAAAGTATCATGACTGTCATTGATTTTTTTAAAGAGAATATACAGTGCCCTCTCCTTCGGCCTTGACTGTGCTATGACACTATACAAATCGGCTTCTTCTGATTATTATTATTATTGGTTGCCAGATGGGAGGATTAATGTCAGAGGATGGGTTGACAGCACTAGGAAGCGTAAGCCCTTTATCGATTATTCTGATAACTTAATACCATTTCACACTGAATAAATCTGTTGCTGTATTGGCTTGCTGGTTTAAATAAAATTCCTTGGTGTTCCCGTTAAATTGTGTCCTGTGTGCGGTTCAGCTTCTGTTGTATTTTATTGTTTTAATATATTGCTGCCATTTTTAGTTTTAAGAAATGTTTGTGGCTCTAACCCCAAGGTGTAGTTTGTTGTAGTTCCTTCTGTTTTTCTTCTGTATTCCTTCCTAGCCCTTTATTCATAATAAACGGGGAGATGTCATAGATAGTCCTTTATTCATGATAAATTGGGAGATATCATAGATCCAGTTGTAGTTACTTGTTGGAGAAAATACTTGTATTTCATCCATGCCTCCTTCCCATCTGAGTCCTTCCCCTATGCTCCCTTCCTTCACCCACACTTGCTCTTGCTTGTCACTTTGCAAGATACTTGCTCTTTTACTGCACTAATCTCAATCAGATGGTGGGTTTTGAAAGGGCAGGGCGTACAAATCTGACAATCAGCAATTTAGAAAACTAATCGAGAAAATAATCAAACTTCAAGGGCAATATAGAGGCAATCCAAGCATAACCCTCCATTGGACTTTGGGAGTCAAGCAGTGGGCATGCACTAGCCTCAAATCAAAATTTTTTCAACCGTGTACAGTCGGCAACTGAACTATGTGCATGTTTCTAGCGAGTTAACACTGGAAATACAGTGAAAGCCCGTTAACCTGCGGCCGCTAGGAGGCACGCCGTCTGAACCGCGCGTTTCATGTTGGCGGGTTAAAAAGTCTACCAGCTAGATATAGCCGTAAAATAGATGTATTGCCGACCTTTGCACGAATGTGCAAGTGGGCGAATCTCGAGCATCATTATTAGTTACAAAATTACTTTTGCAACAGAAGCGGTGACGCTGTTTCCCACGTTGTAGCCCCCTCCACGCTGTTGACTAATTTGTAATTGAACACTTGATTAATGCTGCTCAAAGAACAAAAGAAATGTAATTAAGAACTGAACATTTTTGAGTTGGCAAACATTGCACAGATAACCGGAAGACTGCAGCTTTGGCAGGCTCGTGCACAAAGGTTGAGCCCAACCAACAGCATCCCAGCCAGATTTTCAGACTACATTCTTATATTTTTCTTTATTTGCTTGCTGTAACACGATGCGGTGTGTCAACATGGGATGAAAATAAACGAATAATCAACTAAGTTCAGAGTTCCTGAAGCACATAGGATCAGCCCCCACGCGTGCCAAGTGCCAACAGGCTTTGGACAAGCTACAGCAACAACAAACGGGCCGGCGACTCGGTTTCCGCCCGTAGTGTAGTTGACGTGGTTTCCTACACGTATCAACGGAGGACTATGGCGACGTCTACCGATCGGTCTACACTGTTGACGAGGTCCCCCACGCGTGCCAACCGAGAGTGCCAGTGACTTCAGTTGAGCCACCAACACATATTTCCACGATCGACCAAAGAAAGGTGTCAGTGATACCAAGCACACGTGCGCCGTGGCAGAGATCAGATTGCCTATGTGAGGCCGGATTCAGAGAGAATGCTGCACCCTGTTCGAATCGAAAAGGAAAAGGAAGTGCAACATAGCAGAGACGCTTTATAAAGATGGTTCTTCTGACCCGCGTATAGGTAAATGAAATGCGTGATGAATAATATCGTACTACTTATAATTATTACGTCGTGTTAACGATGCGCGCGCGCATGGGCGGCGATCGGGGGGGGTGAAGTGGACAAGATTCCCACCTTTAAGAGTGAGGGGGACACCCCACACATCCGACCCCCAAATTTTGAAGAAACACCAAAAAAGATCAACAGTTCACGGGCGAAAAAATTTGTTGACCTCTTTTTTGAGCAGATCAGTTCAAAACTATTGATCAGTTCTAAAGTGTCCCCACCTGTGACACAAGATCGCCGCCCGTGCCCGCGAATTACCCTCGTGGTTTTTGGAGGCGTTGTGGTACCGCGTGTAAACTGCACCCGCGGGTTTATGTTGCGCGCGTTAACGGAGTTTCACTGTAATCAATTACGATAGGTTCCTGTGAAGCTCTGAGACTCAGTTGTGAACAGGGTTTGTTCTGGCCGTCATGACTCGACTAAAAACTCGTCTTTTCCTATACAGGGTGGTCCAAAATAAACCGCACAGTGACAGTTTTCTTGATATAATGTATAACAATTCAATGTTTAATGCCATTTTTCTTCATTATTTATACATTTTCTCTGACGTCATGGTGATGGTCTTTTACCTGACATCCGTGCAATATGCCAACACCACACTTGGACCCTACAGCAGGACGGCGCTCCATCACACACCGCCAAGAACACTATGGAGTATCTGCGACGTGAGAACATTTCTTTCATTGAGCCTGACATGTGGCCCCCAAACAGCCCGGACTTGAATCCAGTCGACTACGCTGTTTGGGGCGCCCTTCAACAGATGGTATACCGTCGTAGAAGTTTCACTACAGTGGATCAGCTGAAAGAAACAATCGTCACAGAGTGGACCAAGCTGTCACAGCGTTTCATTGACCGCGCAATTTATCAATGGCGTCGTCGGCTTCAATGCGTTGTCCAGCAGCAAGGAGGACACATTGAACATTTTATGTAACGAAATCCATCCATGTAATGTTACAGTAAAAATAATTGCTGTGTTTTTGTGAATTTTCACGGTTATATTTGAATTGGTCTGACTAAAGTACTATCAATTTATCATTGTGCGGTTTATTTTGGACCACCCTGTATATGCAATTTCTATCTTCTTGGATTCCCCCTTCTTAACTTTTGACCAGAATTACCCTGGAATTTGGCTTGCACATCGATTGTGCTTTGTAGCGACCTCAATTAGGCCTAATTGGTGCCTTGAGCATCAAGACTTGCGCTGTATAAGTTCTTAGATTAGTTTAATTTCTCTTCTAAACTGCTTAAGCAAAAGCATTACGAAAAATGTTATTTAGCTGTTAGATGCTAAACGATATTTGTATCTCTTGGACTTCCGCTTGGTACCGCTGGACAACCCTCCGATACGACGCTGCGCTCGTGAACGCACTCCTAGTGCCCTCCGCCTGGCTTTTCAGTAGCGCTTTAAAAATGCCGAGATTACCATGACGATTTATCGAAGTTGCAGGGCCATTCTGCAACCCTGAGGCTGACTGGTCAATAATAAACAGATGCTTGGTTTCCCGACTGGCTAAGAGACAAGACTGATTGGCATTATGTCTGGTCACCGGAAAATGGTCACCTTATGTTTACATTTATTTCATTTTTGTACCGTAGCCTCATTATGCTGACTGCAATCTTATTGCGTAGTGGCGAATTTAGCTATAAGAGCAAGAGGCGGCAACTTCGCGTCCTACTTGGTGTCCCTCGGCGCCTCTAAGGCCAACCCCGTGCATGATGAGCCGTATAAAATGGCACCCACTCTGTAGGCATTCCCTGGAACTGTCACTGCTATTGCCTCTGCAATGGTGTTCTATGGCCTCATATTACAAGACTGACCGTGTTAAACGTACACGTTGTTAAATTAAATACATCATTACGACATCTCATACAAAAGTGTACGATTTTATAATGGCGTCGCAAAAGAGAATCTGTCTGTTGATGAAAAAATAGATGCGTTGCATAATAGGCACTACACGTTCAGTTAGGCAGACCTGTCTTGGTTTCTTTTATAAAACATTAGGTGTAGGCCTACTTACGACATCCGATTGGTTCATCACTTGCATCTGCACAGTCTACTTTACCATTGCAACATTCTGGAGCCAGAATAAAGTGACCATTAGCACACTGAAACTGTTCCGGTAGACGCACTGTGTCACAAAAGAAGACGAAAGCAGCCTCATGATCCACTCCACTCTCGATTTCAGTTGTACACAGTTTAATTGTCAGAACATTTTTCATCATAATTATCACCAGCACCAGCACCATGTCAGCAACAAAGACCATTTTAAAGCAGATATTCATTAATTTTTTTTCATTCATCCACATTAAGAGAATCCTAACAGATTACAACGAAAGATCAACCAATGGCAGTGGAAGAACTTCAGGATATGTCTAACATATTTGAACTAAAGAACATATCTTAACTAAAGAACACATCCTAACTAAAGAACACATCTAAACTAAAGAACTATCTTAACTATAGAAAGAACATATCTTAACTAAAAAAAAGTACCGTATCTTAAATAAAGAACACATCCAAAGAACCATCCTAATCGAAGTATACATCTTAACTTAAAGAACTATACCTTAACTAAAGAACCCATCTTAGCTAAAGAACTTTATCTTAACGATAGAACTACCAATCTTAACCAAATAACAAATCTTAGCTAAAGAACAATCTTAACTAAAGAAAACACCTAAACTAAGGAACACATACTAACTAAAGAACACATGTAAGCTAAAGAACTATCTTAACTAAAGAAGGCATTTTATTTAACGAACATATCTTAACTAAACAACACATCTAAACTAAAGAACTGACTTGACTAAAGAACACAACTTAATTTTTTTAAACTATCTTAACTAAAGAATACACTTTAACTAAAGAACCACCATTACTCAAGAACACATCTTAACTAAAGAACTATCTTAAATAAAAAAAACCACATCTAAACTGAAGAACTGTCCTAACTAAAGAACACTTTTGAACTGAAGAAATACCTTAACTAGAGAAAACATCTAAACGAAAGAACATATCGTAACTTTAAAAAACATCTTAACTAAACACCACATCTTAACCAAAAAATATCTTAAATAAAGAACACATCTAGACTAAAGAACTATCTTAACTAAAGAACACATCTTAAATAGAGAGCATATCTTAATTTTTTAAACACCTTAATTAAAGAACTATCTTACCTAAAAAACACGTCTAAACTAAAGAACCGTCCTAACTAAAGAACCACTCTAAACTGAAGAACTATCTTAACTAAAGAACACATCTAAAATAAAGGACTATCTTAACTAGAGAACACATCTAAACTAAGGAACATATCTTAACTAAAGAACACATCTTCACTAAGAACCATCTTAACTAAAAAAAACTATCTTAACTGAAAAAACACATCTAAACTAAAGAAACACCTTAACTAAGGAACGCATCTCAACTGAAGAACTATCTTAACTAACGAACACACCTTAACGACAGAACCATGTTAACTAAATAACACGTCTAAATTGAAGAACCATCTTAACTAAAGTACATATCTAAAGAAATATCTTAACTAGAGAACTAAGTATCTTAACTAAGGAACACGTCTACACTAAAGAACCATTTTAACTAAGAACGCATCTAAATTAAAGAACTACCTTAACTAAAGAAAGAACATATCCTAGCTATAGAACTACCGTATTTTAACTAAAGAACACATCTAAACTATGGAACCATCTTAACTAAAGAACACATATATAGATCGATTCTAACTAAAGAACACGTCTTAACTAAAGAACTACCTTAACTAAGGAACAAATCTACACTAAAAAAACTCTTAACCCATGCAAACAGGTAAACTCTCTTAACTCAGGTTCTAAACTAAAGAACTTACCTTAACTAAAGAACCATCTTAACCAAAGAACACTTCTAAACTAAGGAATTATCTTAATTAAAGAATACAGCTAAAATAAAGAACATACCCTATCTTAAAAACACATCTTAAACTAAAGAACCATCTTAACTAAAGAACACATATAAACTAAAGAAATATCCTAACTTAAGAACACATCTTACCTAACAAATCTCTCTTAATTAAGAAACACATCTTAGCTAAAGAACTATCTTAACTAATGAGCTATCTAAAGAACCATCTTAACCATGTTAACTAAGGAACATATCTTAACTAAAGGACACATCTTAACTAAAGAACTATCTTAACTAAAACACATCTAAACTAAAGAACTATCTTAACTAAAGAACTCATCTTAACTAAAGAACACATCTTAGCTAAAGAACACATCTTAACTAAGGAACTTACTTAACTAAGGAACATATCCTTAATTAAAGAACATATCTTAACTAAAGAACACGTCTAAACTAAAGAACTATCTTTACTAGAGAACTTATCTTAACTAAAGAACAGATCTTAGCTAAAGAACACATCTTAACTAAGGAACTTACTTAACTAAGGAACATATCCTAACTAACGAACGCATCTAAACTAAAGAACTATCTTAACTAAAAACACATCTAAACTAAAGAACTATCTTAACTAAAGAACACATCTTAACTGAGGAACATATCTTAACTAAAGAACACATCTTGACTAAGGAACTCTCTTAACTAAGGAACAGATCTTAATTAAAGAACATATCTTAACTAAAGAACACGTCTAAACTAAAGAACTATCTTAACTAGAGAACTCATCTTAACTAACGAACACATCTTAGCTAAAGAACACATTTTAACTAAAGAACTCTTAACTAAAGAACACATCTTAACTACGGAACTTACTTAACTAAGGAACATATCTTAACTAACGAACGCATCTAAACTAAAGAACTATCTTAACTAAAGATCACATCTAAACTAAAGAAGTCTAAACTAAAGTGACATCCTAACTAAAGAACATATCTTAACTAAAACACATCTTAACTAAAGAACTATGAACTAAAAAACACATCAAAACGAAAGAACCGTCTTAATTAAGGAACACATCTAAACTGAAGGACTATCTTAATTAAAGAACACATCTTAACAAAAAACATATCTTATCAAAAGAACACATCTAAACTAAGGAACCATCTTAACTAAAAAGCACATCTTTACTAAAGAACACACCTTAACTAAAAGATCTATATTAACAAAAGAGCATATCTTGACTAAAGAACCATCTTGATTAAAGAACACATCTTAACTAAAGAACTATCTTAACTAAAGAACACATCTAAACTATAAAACTATCTTAACTAAAGAACGCATCTTAACTAAAAACCTATCTTAATTAAGGAACATATCTTAACTAAAGAACTATCTTAACTAAAGAACTATCCTAACTAAAGAACACACTTAACTAAAGAACAATCTTAACTAAAAACCACCTTAACTAAAGTACTCTCTTAACTAAGGAACATATCTTAACTAAAGGACACATCTTAACTAAATAATACATCTTTACTAAAGAACTATCTTAACTAAAAAACATCTAAACTAAAGAACTATCTTATGCAAAGAACACATCTTAACTAAAGAACACATCTTGACTAAGGAAACCTCTTAACTAAGGAACAATTCTTAATTAAGGGGCATATCTTAACTAAAGAAAACATATAAACTAAACAACTATCTTAACTAGAGAACGCATCTTAACTAAAGAACACATCTTAGCTAAAGAACAGACGGTCAGACGGACGGGCAGGCGGATATCGAGCGAGGCCCGACGCAGTATAACACGGGCGTCCGATATTGGCCCGGCCAAAGAACACGCGGCACAGACGGATTAATAGACAGACAAACAGCGGTTAATAAGTCTGTCTCTGCCTCCCTCCCTATCTCCCTATCTCCCTCCCTCGCTCCTTTCCGCCCTTGCTCTTCCCTCCTCCTTCCCTCCATTCTTCAGCCTCTCTCATTGCCTCCATCCCTCACTGCCTCCTCCCTTTCGGCATCACTCCCTCAATATGGAAGAGGAGGAGCAAGAACGAGGCGAAAACTGATTCTGTGTTCACGAATCAGAGACAACATCAAAGTACTCATCAAGAACTCGCAATGCGACTTATAATCAAGCACTGCAATAAACAAATGTTTTCCCCTTCCAATCAATCCATTAATTTTCTTTTTCAACCCGTAATATGACAGGCAAATACTCTAGTAATAATAATGATAATGAGGAGGAAGACGACGACGACGATGCTGAGGAGTCTGAGGATGCCGAAGATGAGGATGAGGATGCTAATGATGACGATGTTCAGGATGAGGATGCTGATGACGATGCTGAAGATGAGGATGCTGATGATGACGATGCTGAGGGCGAGGATGCTGAGGAAGAGGATGCTGATGCTGATGATGAGGATGCTGAGGATGAGGATGCTGATGATGGCGATGCTGAGTATGAGGATGCCAAGGATGATGATGGTGAGGCTAAGGATGCTTAAGGTGAGGATGCTTGAGATGAGGATGAGGATGCTGAGGATGAAGATGAGGATCAGGACGAGGATAAGGGTGAAGATGAGGGTGAGGTTTATGAGGATGAGGGTGCTAAGGATACAGTTGAAGATGAGAATGATGGCGGTCCTCTCTGTCTCGATGTAGGAGTGGTATCGTAGGCGTCGATAGCTTCTAGAACGCCGAACGTTGCCTCGTTAATCTGGCGGTTGGGGTCGAGTTTGATGCACTGGAGGAGGTTGACGACGAGACCCGGGCAGACGCAGAAACGATCGCACAGGGCCTGACGCACCTTGTGGGTGGGCCAATTCCCACGTGTCTGTTATTGCTGCATAGACAACGGTTGATCGTAAATCGGTCTGTTGTCCAGAGCTAACCTACAATTCAGGGCCTAAGGTAGAGTGTTTTGTGACATACAGTGTGCAGTTGACATTGTCGAATGTGCAGTTGACTTGTTTGGAGTGTGCAGTGTGTACTGTGTAGTAAGAACTTCTGAGAGAATTAGCTCAATGTAACTATACACCATTTCATTCTAATACCTGAAATTGAAAGTTTAGGGAAGGTGCGTAGTTGACATTTCTGAGTATTGTAGACACTGCTACAATTCATAAGAATTTCTTTTTATATTGTTGCTTTATTCACTGCTTTTATCCACAGTCAATAACTCTTAATCGAAGGCACAGAGAAGTGTTTGATGGGACCAAAATAGCTTCGCAAAGGCCTGAATGAAATAGTGGGTCATGACAGTTAATGCCTGCACATTAGGCCCTAATTGTCGTTCCAAACTCGACTACTGCAATTCCCTTCTCAAATAAAACGCATGCACACAGTCCAGAATGCTCTCGCCCGCGCAGTCACCAAAACGCCCAAATACCACCACATAACTTCATTGGCTAAAAGTCCTCAACTCATCCGTGACAAAATTGTATCTCTTACCTACAACGCCCTTCAAACCAGTTCAGCACGCTATACTATCGAGCACCTGAACTTAATTCTACACTAAAGCTTGCCTATTTACAGTATCCCTGTAGGCCTACTTCAGCTGCCTATATCACAGTCCAAAACATGATGGAGAACAAAATTCTTAAGTTTGTTCAACACCGCTCATATCCACTGCCTTAACTATTAGGCCTAAGGGAGATCACTGTTTGCCCTACCTTCAATAGGTGCTGCATAAGCATTGCAAAATCCGGTGGGTCTGAGTGACAGGAAAAGGCCGCAGTATTTGTTGGACCGAGCAGAACACCAGAGATGCGCTTGGGAGTCATTTCCCAGAGCTAGGTCTGCATCAAGGACAACAGAGAACCCAGCAAATGGTGGAGACGTCAACAGGGTTCCATTGTTGAATGGATCGAAGCAACATACCTGTGCCATGCATGCAGGCGGACGACGCTCGCCTTTTTCGGACTATTCTTACTAATGAAAGACACGTATTACGTCATCTGTTCCTCCTAGCCGACTCAGCGGCCGTGTCCTCCGACCGCGTCCTCATGAATAATACAAACTGACGTCATAATACACTTCATTCTTTATCTGCATAAAACTGACGTCAATGGTCCGAAAGCATAAATTACGTCAAATTAGACTTCTTCAAGGAATCTAAATTAATGGGCCATAGACGATTGTATCTCATGCATTACGAAGAATAGGGATGGATTGGAAAGAGCGAAGACTTATTGGAAACCTGTACATGGGACAGAAAGTAAAAATAAGAATAGATGGTGAATACTCAGAGCCGGGAAGAATGGGCAGAGGAGTGAGGCAAGGATGCCCGCTCTCTCCAATACTCTTCAACATCTACATCGAAGAGCTTGTACGGGAGGCGATGGAAGAAGTGAACGAGGGAATAAAGGTTGGGGGTAGGTTGGTGAAAGCGCTGAGATTTGCGGATGATCAGGCAATGTTAGCAAGAAGCCAAAAAGGACTGCAGAGAATGATGGATCGCCTGAATATGATCTCAACGGAATACGAAATGAAAATAAATACCAAGAAGACAAAGGTCATGAGGATAAGCAAAAGAGAAGAAAAAGAAGTTAGAATAACCGTAAATGGAGTGGTCGTCGAACAAGTTGAGAGATTCTGTTACCTAGGAAGTATGGTCACGAGGGATGTGAAGTGCCATGCGGAGATAAACAGTATGAGAATTGTAGGAAAAAGACTGGGGGGTTAGACTTTGATTTACGTGGAGTTGGGGTGTGCAATAAAGACTTTACTATGGGGTCCTAAGAAAGACTGGGGGGTTAAACCCCCCCCCAACCCCCCGACAATTCTCACCCTGGATTAAAAAGAAGAATAGCCATGGGAAAAGATGCATTCTATAAAAGAAAGGAGCTCTTGAGAGGAAAATTAAATAGGAATCTGAAGAAGCGAATGGTTAAGACGCTGGTATGGAGTGTGGTTCTATACGGATCTGAAACGTGGACTATAAGAGGGGAGGACATCAAAAGGATAGAAGCCTTCGAAATGTGGATATGGCGTAGAATGGAGAGAATCAGCTGGACAGAGCACAAGACAAATGACGAAGTACTGCAAATGGTGGGAGAGGAGAGATCCATGATGAGGACAATCAGAGAGCGTCAAAGAAGATGGATTGGCCATATAATGAGAGGAAATTCCCTGCTACGAGATATCATCGAGGGTAGAATGGAAGGGAAAAAGACAAGAGGAAGACCAAGAACAATGTTCCTAGACTGGACAATAAAGAGGGACGGCTACAGACAGATGAAAGCGGAAGCTCAACATCGAGAGGAATGGCGCCGTTGGACATACGAACCTGCCTAAGGGGAGTAAGGGCAGAGAACCAAAGAAGAAGACGATTGTATAGGCCTACAATAGCGCATCCGCGTTATTATACAGTATACACGATTGGACTTTATTACTTCTATAAAAATGACGCCATAATGCTGGTTGCGCTCTTCAGACATGGGAATGGGAGACAATAGAGACTTTCGTCTGCCACTCTGTGTTATGGCTTTCTACTGTGTTTGTCTCGCTGATTAATTGCGACATACATGCAGGGACAGAGACAGAGAAAATGACTTTCAAACTGTTACTTTGCAGACTTGTTGTCCTCGAGACCAATTATAAGGTCTTGGTCTCGAGTGCACTCGAGGTCGTTTTTAAAAGTCTTGGAATTGGTCTTGGTCTTGAGACCAAAAGTCTTGGTCTTGGTCTCGAGGTTCAAAGTCTTGGTCTTGAGGTTCAAAGTCTTGGTCTTGGTCTCGCAAGACCAAGACCGGCTGTCAAAATGAACAGTCATTTAACAAAACTGAAGAATTTAAAAATTTATCAAGGCTATTTGCGTCATAGCTTACGACAAATACCTACGGACGGATACAATTAGTCTTGTTGGTAAGGAAAACCCATCGGCAGCAGCAGCTAAGTTATGCTGTATCTGGAAGCACTGCCAAGACTTTTTTCTGAGCCAGACGGTCTGATAAACCATGGAGGATCTTGTTTGACAGGTGGGGGACAATTTAGAACTGATCTGGTCAAAATAGAGGCTGCTGACCTTTTTGGTGCTTCTTCAAAATTTGGAAAAAATGGACAAACAGAGGCGTAGCGACGCCCTTCGTACCCTCCGACCGGAGGGGGCCCCGCAAGCAA
Source organism: Allolobophora icterica (assembly GCA_963556255.1). Classification (NCBI taxonomy): domain Eukaryota; kingdom Metazoa; phylum Annelida; class Clitellata; order Crassiclitellata; family Lumbricidae; genus Allolobophora; species Allolobophora icterica. Next base: position 42,916,621 of record OY744605.1, read on the forward strand.
GGGCCCCTAAAAGTTGCAAAAAATAACCGCGAACGGCGTGAAGTCATTATGATACTGTAATACTATTAGCTACGTCATCAGTTGTCTGTTGGCTACTTCAGTTACAAGTCTGTCGGTCATTTCGATTTTTCAATACGGAAATGGAATACATGTACACTGTAGGCGTAGGCCTACGTATACATAATATGAACCCTGTATAGGCCTATTGTATATTACCGCATTCCAGTTTCCGCTTTGTAAGGGGCCTTGGACGTATGTTCGGAGGGGGCCATGTTCTTTGTTGCTACGGCTCTGGGGACAAATGTATGGTCTGTCCCCTCACTCTTAAAGGGGGGTCTTGTTCCCCTCGACCCCCCGGATCGCCGCCCATGACACTCTGTGCCAAGTGGATAAAACGGCCGTGCATACTTAGGCCTACTTCTTAATTACTTTTTCAGTTTTTCCTTTAATTTATTTCATGTTTTACCATACTCCTTACTTACTGACCGATTACCTTCGGTCGTTAAAATGACGATGATAAAATTTCTTCATACCGGTACATTACGAATAATTTGTTTTTCACTTCCATTATCGAGTGTCGCTCAGTTCGGGAACTGTTGTTCGTCATATCTTCTGCTTCTCATTTGTCGTCTTTTTCATCGTTTTCGTCGCCTTCTTCAGTAGCTTTTGTCGTTTTCTCCGTCTGCAACCTTCGACATAAATGAATCGAATATTCCCGAAACTTATGAGAGAACAAAGGAAAATACATCATTTTGTAATGATGTCATGAGCCAAATAGTTGGGAATTGTGACGTCAAGCGACTTAAGTAAAAAAAAAAGGCAATCGCAACGGGTGTAGTAATCGTGATAACTTCAGTGTCGCTGTTCTACTTATATCTAAACTGCGTATTCCATGCTGCAATGTAGGTCTTACATCAAACTAAAATATAACATATGGAGTACACAGTATTTAAATTACGAGCGCAATTTAGCCTCACACTGAAAAACACAAATCGTAAACTTTTATTTATCTTGGTTTATTACATTAGGCCTATGTATCGAACTGAGTTCCGTTTAGAGTTGCATGCCTGTTAAGAAACTGTGTACTTTGACTGAATCACCCCAGGCTGCTGTCCTTATAAGATAACATCGACTCATAGTAGTGGCGCTGGGGTTGGCTTAAACGGGCGAACATCAATCTCATAAGACTTTTATATTTTAAGATTTCTATTTTG